>QRDG01000537.1:139660-665689 GCA_012064385.1 Puccinellia tenuiflora | reverse complement strand
AAACCGGTACTAGAGATTCCCGGCGCACTGGGCTCTAGAGCCGGTACTAGTGCTAGCTTTAGTACCGGTTGGTAACCAAACCGGTATTAAGGGTAAAATCCTTTGGCTGGTTTTCTACTAGTGTATGTACTTATACCAAAAAATACAAACATATTTGAACATTTCAATTTCGCCAATATTTCGACACCACACGAATAAACTTTACCCAAATGTGGAATCAAATTCAAATGGATTTCTCTAATTTCAATTACATATTGACGTCGAAATAAAAACATGTCTGAACATTCCAAACCACTAAATATTTAAATATTCTACAAAATATATCAAAAAATGCTCAAAAAAAAATGCTACCTATTCACAACAAAATAAAAAAATGTTTAAACATTCCAATTTATCCCATGTTTTACTGAACAAAAAATATATTTTATACACAAAAAAAAGGGCAACGCTGAGCGTCCCCCGGGGGATCGGGGCGTTCCATCCCCCGCATCCCGAACCGTTAGATCAACTGGCCGTGTACGTCTAGGATTAGCTAGCTTTGACCGGGTCGTTCGCACTGCAGAGTTTCCTCGAGAGGAAAAATCCCCCGCGACGCACCCTCGTCTGCTTTCCCTCCGCTGCTCGCACTGCTAGCCTCACCAGCATGCAAAAGAAGCACGGGTTGTCGCCTCGCTCGCGTCACTCCTCACAACAGCACCTCCGCTTTTGTAGTCCCTCGCCTGTAGCAGCAACGCCGTCATCGCCAACAACTTCTGCCATGGCCGCTGGCCATGCAGACCGCCGTTGAGCATTAATAACCCACCTTTGTAGCAGAGGCCAGCGGTATCTGTAGCAGCGGCGGACGACGTTGCCAGCAAGCGGAGGCGACGACCTTGTGCAGCAGCAGCCGGCCTAGTGGTGACTGACCTTGTAGCAGCGGCAGCCGGCGTTGGTAGCAGTGGCAGCCGGCGTTTGTAGTAAAACGTTCGGCGGCGGCGGACCCCGCTTGTAGCAACTGCGACTTCCCTTTGTAGCACTGTCGGACAGCATCGGTAGCAACGACGGCTGCCCTCCGTAGCACTGCCAACGAGCGTTGATAGCACCGGCAGCTTCCCTTCGTCGCACCGCCGATAGACACGATGGTAGCAACGCTGGCCTCCCCTTGTAGCAAAGCCTGCCGCCGCACCGAGCAACTCAGCACGCTGTAGGGAGCAGCGCCGCCGTTCCTTCGTCGTCGCCGCACAGAGCAGCGCAGGACGCCGCTGGCAGCAACATAGCACGCCGCAGGGAGCAGCGCCACCGTTCCTTCGCTGTCACCGCACGGAGCAGCGCAAGACGCCGCTGGCAGCAGCGCCGACGTGTCATGGTAGCAACGCCGTCAGCTCCTTGTAGCAACGGGAACGAGGGCCCGGCGGAGAGGAGAAGCAGAGACGACAGCCGCTGGCAGCACCGCCGTGCGTAGCAACAAGCCAACGACGGTCGTCGCTCCCAGCATCGCTCCCCACCGTCGGATGACTACAACGCCTCCGCCATGACAGCACCGCCGCTGTACCATGGAAGCAATGCGCCTCCGCCGCCGTTGAGCCTCGGGAGCACCATGCCGAGGCTGCCCGCAGGTAGCAGCGCTGTCGTGCTACCGCTAGCTTCTGCTGCCGTCGCCTCGGCGCACCGCCGGACGGACGTTGCTTGCAGCAACGCCAGCCTGATGTCGCGGGCAGCGACGGGGAGTCGATTGGTTGCAGCCATGGCGCGCCTTGCAGCACCGGTAGAGAAATTCATGGCGAGGCGTCGCGGTGCCATGGACGTAGGGAGGAGATGGGAGCGATGAGGGAGCTGCGTTGTGTGAGAAAAATAATGGGGAGAAAAAGAAGTGGAGGAGAACGATGCTAAAAGGATAAGATAGTCGTGGGCCCCGGGATGCTTCTTTTTCACCCACGCGGTGGGACGCGTGTCGGACGTAGGAGGCGGAGGACGGGATGCACGCGATCCCCCGGGGGAACCGTAGGCTTTTCCCAAAAAAACCACCAACGGCGTGGCGTGACGCCACGCCAAATTCAACTAGTCTCATCCTGATAAGCCGGGATATCTAAGACCCAATCCTCAATCACAGCCGAACTAATCGTAGCCGTTCGTCGCTTCCGTGGCCGCTCCGCAACCCAGTGTATTTATGGACCACGCAGACCCACCTGACCGCGTAGTTCCATCCGCTGCTCTCTCGTCTCGCCATCTCCAACTCCAACCTCCGTTCCGCAGGAAAAAGGAAATCGTGTCTCCCCCTCTCTTTCCTCTTCGGCGGATCTGTGGTTTATCAAGTTCTTGATTTTGTAAAACTTTGCCATCTTCATGAGTTTCTAGTCTCCGCGTTCGATCTTTCGTTTCGATGCACCTGCAGTTTCCTTCCTCTGTTCGATTGATTGATGAATCCTTCGTCTTTCTTTCTTTCTTGCTGTTTCCGGGTCTGATCGATGGCCTGGTTGTTTGATATGTGGTTGATTTTGGCGTGCCGATGATGATTGAAAAGCATCGGTGAATTCTGGATGAATGCGCTTGCGCACTGACCAGTGTGCAGCTCTGGTGATATCACCTGCGTAATACATCTGAGGCACGGACGCATGCATGCTGCATAATTTCCCCATCGGTCTTAGTTTACTCCTGAATCTAACTCATATCTTGAGTTCCAGTTTCTTTGACTCCTACTCGATTTCAAGCCCGATTCGAATCGCTAGATCTACTTCGTTGGAGTTTAATCGCAACTAATTTCCCTTTTCTACCATTTGTATCAAGCGCAACTTTGAGATGCGTGAAGGACTGTTTTCTTGCGCACAGATTTAATCAAATGAGATGAGATTTTTGTCCGCACATATACATCGACTTCCATCATTTGGTAAATTTTGTCAAAAGACTTTCACGCTTTGGTTGAATGCCGTCACTATCTTGGCTCAAAACTTGAGTGGAAACAAATTATGTTATTCGCATCATCACTCGGTGTCGATACAACATGATACAGGTGTTGGTGTGCAAGATGACGTGTGGCCTAGTTCTTGTGTTCTGATGTCTATCATATTTTGGACGAAAAAACCTACATTTCAGATAAGAAAGAAAATTATTCACATCCTTGATTAAGAAAAAGGTGACGACAGTACAAACCACATACTTGGCAGGAGGATCGATTATCAGGTAAAGAAATTCCAACGTCATATCTGCCAAGAGAAAACGTGATATTCAACGACTTGATTAGTCGTGGCGCACGCTAACATGCCAGAACTCAGAAAATAAAGCATGCCAAATCTTGTGAACACAATACAAGCCGAGCCAAGATAGTGCTGCCACTGTATTTCTGCACATCCTTAATGCCGAATGGTTCGTTGTACTGCGTACATTCATGTTGAAACATGGGAGCATTTTCTCCCATCACTCGTGAAAAAATATTTTTGAATGTCAAAAAATTCCTAACGAAAATTTGGTGTGGACATTTCAATATTCTATGTGCGCGGAACAAGTTTCACTCAAAACCGACATTTTTTGTGGAATGTGTTGGAAAAAAAATGTCTCGTTAAAATGTTTTTTAGCATTAAATTTTGTCCTTTTTACGCATGACACAAAATATGTCGGTTTTATGTGAATCAACTTCTTCAGCCCATTGAATGTCGAGATGCATATGCTCCCCGGTGGCAAAACACCGCCCCCGTTGTACTGCTTATTCCTAACTTTTGTATGTAAAAAATAAACAGTATCATCTAGCTTTCCGATTACATTAAGGAACTAAGAATATGCACAGTACAACAAAATTTCTTTAAGAATAGACACAGCTCCATTCGATCAAATTAAGAACTTGGAATTCTTAAACGGTTGAAGTATCGTACTCATATAATAAGAGCAACCAAAACAATTTCTAATTGTAAAGGAGCACATCTGCAAAGTTATTTTGGACCTTTGTTGCTCAATTAAGCATCTTTAGAAGTTATTTCGGTGATATACTCTCTTGACAAAAGTATGTAAGGATAATGTTGGCATCTCACAGGTCAGTCTGACACGTGGAGAAGAAAGCAAAGACGTGAAAGCGAAAGGAATGCCTAGCTCCAAGAAGTCTTGCCTAATCTCTGCTGCTACACAAAACTGCAGATCACCACGTCTGAGGTCTCAATGGTCGCTTTCTGCTGCAGAAGATGATGGGTTGATAGAACACGCTAACTACTGCTTTGACAATGAACATGCTTGAGATAAGCTGCAAATTAAGATTTGAGTCATGTAGATGTAGACGCGAGTGACGCTAGATAAGAAACCACACAAGTTCAGCTTGATCATACAAAAATAAAAATGACAATATCAGACCCCTACTCACAATTTGTCGTTGCAACATTTTAGTTCAGCTATTCTGACAAGACGGGATTGTGGACTTGAAACATTTTGTTCTAAATGACTATGTACTTTGCTATTCTTTTGTAGTCTAGGTCACATTTCTGCTTCTATATGCTAGGCCTCTTGTACCCCAAAGGCCTTACGAATTTCGGTGATGACACGGCTGGACACATCAGTTCCAAACATCCTGGGCAAATTTGCAGTCAGATCAACCTCGATTGATTTTGATCTTACACTTTGGTCCCTCTTGACCATGATGTCTCTCTCAACCTCTTCTATTTCTGAGGTGTTACCAGTGCAAATATCAAGGAAGATTTGAAGAATCTCCTTGGAAACTGAGGCGAGGTGACCATACACTATCTCTTCCAAGATACTCTCCCCTCCTTGCCCACAGTCAATGCTGACTGATACTGCTGTTGGCGAACATGCACTGCGCACAAATAGAGATGTTGGTCGGTACGGACGGGTTTGTGGCAATTCCTCAATCTTTTCCCGTTGCTTATCCAGCTGAGTATTTTGATAGTACTTCTCGATGTATTCTGGGTGAAGCGACAGGTCTTTGCGCGGGAGCAGGTCCAGAATCACAACCATTGAAGTTGGGCTGCCTTGTATAAACTCCAGTAAGAAATGTGGTGCATCCGTTGACGCGTTTAGGAAAATAAGAATAGACGTAATGTCAATTGCACCGTTTGGGACTTTGCAGTGAAGTGAAGACTGCAACATGAAATCAATCTGCAGAATATAAAACACTTAAACTGTGTTTGTCGGTCCTGGAAAACATAATATTTTCTACTTTACATGATAACCAAGGAATAGGTAAAAGAAAGCAAGTTTTTATTATGAGTGAGTCTGTTTCCATGATTCTAATGACATTTTTCGTTTTGGCAACTGTGTTTACCGCCTCGGATGAGGTTGTCAGGGATAGTCAAATATCTATACCTAATAATAAAGGCATTAAGTCTTCTTTGGTTCGTACGGTGCCATGTTCCATCGATGGTTCCGCTCGTCCGTGCCGAAGTTGGTTCGTACGTTGCCTTGTTCCATCGATGGTTCCGCTCGTCCGTGACATTTCTTCCCCCGTTTTTTGGTTCGTCCGTCCGTTCGTCCGGCTTTCTTAGTTTCGTACGTCATCTAGGTAATTTTGTGCCCCACGACCGTCGATTGACGGGAGTCCGATCCGAACAAGACCAGCCTACCTAGCTAGCGACGGCTTCTCCTGTATATATCCGGCCGGCCGCGAGAAGAACAATTAATTAGGTTTCCAGGCTCCAGCCCGTGTCGTGATGGAGAAACAGGCGGCATGTCTAGGTCGAGCACGCAGCCGTGGGTGCATGCACGAGCACGACAAAGGAGAAGAAGAAGATCGATCAATTGATGCGGGTCAACACAGGATCCACTGCCGACGCGCGCGAGGCTTGAGCAACTCCGGGGAGCACTGACGTCAGGACAACGAAGGATGGATGCCAGGACGGCCTTCTTTTCGCGCATCATATTGTCACGGTACTGTTCTGCAACCTTCTACTCTGAGTACGATTTTTGCATATAACGTGGCAATGAAGTGAATTGACATCAATTTCCAGAATACGTACTACTCTACTTGGTTGTACGAGCGTCTCCGGTTCATTCTACTGATAATGGTGGTATCCTTGGACTGCTAGATTAGCCAATATGTACTGTACCAGTGGACAATAGATGACTTTTTTTTCGCAAAAGATAAATAAATGACTTTTCCCCTTTTGTGTAGATAATTGTATCCTAGACATTGGTAGATGACTTTTCCCCCTTCTGTGTAGGCCATACAAAGTAATTGACTGGTTTTATATTCTCAATCTTTATCACAAGGGTATTGTGCTAAATGGATTTTGGTTTGATCAATATGTTATCTTTATTAAAAATTCAAGAATGAATTTGTCAATGCAACTACTAAAAACAAGGACTGAGAAGTTAAAGGGGAAAAAGGCTACTACTACGAGTGCGGACGAATAGCGCCCGGGTGCACCTACACCCTTTATTTTCGCGAAAATCAAAAAAATAGTAAAACATGAAAAAAAAATCTGAAAAAAATGGGGTGCATATGTATACAAGTTCTTCACACTCGTGTAAATTCTCATAATCAAATGATATTTCATATGGTCTGTGCAAAAAAGACAACCCGAGTTGTCAGAAAAAATTTGAATACACATGTTTTCAATGTCTTATTTTGTCTTTTTTGCACAGAGCGCATAGAATGTCATTTTATTCTAAAAATTTGCACGGATGTGAAGAACTTGTATACATATGCACCCCATTTTTTCAGAATTTTTCAAAAAGTTTTACTATTTTTTGAATTTTGCGAAATCCGAGGGTGCAGGTGAGCTCGGGCTCACCTGCGAGTTTTCCCTACTACTACCAGCTACTATGTTGACTAATGTTCTGTCCATTTTGGGTTATAAAAGATGAAATACAGTATAAAGTAAAGCAGAATGATGCAACAATGGTGTCATATCCGAATAGTTGTAGGGTACTATGTGAGTAATGACTATATTAGTAATATCACTTTTTTTTCCTTGGAATTCTATGAAAATATTTATTTATTTTTATCCGTCTTAGCTATGCCAACAAGAACATTCTTTGTGCGTTTCTGTGACACATGTTTTTCTCCCCGTTGCAACGCACGGGCATGTGTGCTAGTGATGTACAAAGTACACATGTTTGATTGCCGAAGTACCGCAGCACTAAAAGTGAAACAAATTAAAATTGCTAATCTTGCACAATCAGTTTCACTGAACTTGATTACAAATCTGTGCTTCTAAAAACGTGCCAGACTGGCTTGACAGGACAATCACTAATCACTCAGAAGCAATTTCTTCTGCTTAATAAAGTTTCGACACATTGGCTTGGCTTTTAACAGATCATAGCTATCTTCTGCACATTTTAGAGGAAATATATGTGGCACTTTTCGTACTCCAACCAGTGCATGATACGTATATGGATTATCTATGATCACTGGGTTGTAACAACTACATAATATGCTACTATAATTGCATGATTGCCACAGCAAATTGCTACTATGTACAGCCCAGGGCTACTGTTACTACTACAACTTGCAGAATAGAGTCTACATCTAGATGACTCAGCCTCTTCTGCAAGCAAATAACGCAAGTTGGAGTATTATGCTTTCATCCGATCTCCTCTAGTTTGACAAGACTAAGCTGATTCCTACTAATTCCGGTTGAGGAATGGTAGTACTATTTAATTCCATCCGATCTGACTCGCTTCTGCCGGTGTGTTTTGTCACTGGGATTTTTGTAGGATTAAATCCTATAGGAAATTTTACTATCGAAGTTGTTTGATTCATAGGATCATATCTTATATGAATTAATCTCATAGGAATTTTGCAGTGTAAATCCTATAGGAAAAAAGCATGAGGTCCAACCTCATGAAAAATTCCTCTAGAACAATCAAAGAGAATCACTCTTCGTATAGGATTCAATTTGACATGGCAAACCAATCTTGTAGGTGCTACCACTTGATTATGAGAGAAAAATTCTATATCAGAATATCGTGCGGACGGAAGTGGGAGAGAAACTACCGACGAGGCAGGCGCGCCGCGGCGCACGTCCAGCGTGCCGACGGCAGTCCCGGCGCCGTTGCGGAACTCGGCGACGTCGGCAGGTACGGCCGAGGGCAGCAGCTGAGCGCCCAACCGCACCTCCGCCTCGTCCGCGAGGGCCCGCGCTACCTCCCGGTGCGGCAAGGACGGCATGCGCGCCGCAGCGGCCTCCCGCATCGGCGGGGCCGACGCGCGGACGGTACTCGACGTTTTGCCCCTAGGAAGAGGAGCCTCGCAGGGGAGCCGGACCGCGCCGGGGCGGAGGCCGGACAGGGTAGGGAGCGCTGTCAGGGGGGCAGGGGCGATCGCTGGTGCCGTGCGGAGGTAGTGCTCTGGCCGGAGCATGGCGCGCGAGCTGTTGATGCGTGGACGAGGGCGAATAGACAAGATGGGGAAGTGAGATCCTAATCCCGACGCTTCAAACATTCCAATTCGCACCTCAAATACACCAGTTTGCGGGAAGTCACTGTGGAGTACCAAACTGGGAAAATGCCACACCAAGTGTTTTTCCTTAACTCGAATTGAGGTTCAGTACCATAATCCAATTATCCCTATTTTTCAACGAAGTTATCCAATATCTTGACTTCATATCTACTACCTGTGTTTCAATATATAAACATTTTGGTAGGCTAGCATGGCTTACCAAAACATGTTATATTTTAAAACAAAGTAGTATTTCTTATCCCTATTATATAATCCAATTGAGGTTCACTACCATAATCCAATTATCCAGTGTGGGGGGGCTAAGTGGACCTCTTGGGGGCGCACCACTTCGTTGGTGACCAAGGCAAAGTGGCGGCACACCCTAGGAAAACCTAGGACGCCCTAACCCTCCTCCTCACCATATATAAAGAGAAGAGGGGCAGCTTCTTTACCCCCACGCATTGAGTTGTAGAGCTAATCCTCCCCCCTCAGGACTTGTTCGGCTGGAGTGTTTCGGTGGGTTTTGGAGTGTATATTACGGAGTGTTTTGGGTGAAAACACTCCTCACACCCAAAACACTCCAAACCCTGTCAATCCCCTTCTCCACCAAAACCCTCCACCAAATCTAGTTGTTTGGTACAAGTGTTTTGCAGACAAGTGTTTCAGCAGCAATAAAAAATATGATCTTTTTTCACTAAACAATAGCACATATAAACTTATTTATTTTCACAGGATTTGAACACACAAAAGCTGATCTAGCTATCCCAGGCAGGTTTCAACTCGAAATTCATCAGAACAACATCAGAAATAATACATGCAGTTTTAAACTCGAAATACATCAGAACAATGTCTCAGGCAGGTTTCAATTGTCATACAAATCTCAATTTTATCACAGGAACAACAGGAACATCTGACGCAGTGTTACAAGAACAAAAACGGAGCAACAACGTCTCATGCAGATCTATAAATCTCAGGTTTATCACAGGAGCAACATCGCTATAATTATTTGATCAAATCACCGAAACAAGATCATCGTTGCAGGAACAAGATCACCGAAACAAGGTTGCAGGAGGAAGATCAGGAACTTGAAAGCTTGCATGAGAGGAACCTGGCAAAATGTAGACATTTTAGACAGCATGTTAAAGCACTTGAGAGAAACAGAGCAAGTGATATGCAAGAACTAATAAATGATTCACGACACTAAAAAAAATCTCTGCATATGATAGTTACAGGTCTCAGATTGCCTCCTACCGAGCTAGTAATTATTATTAAATAGAACACTGTATTTTTCACTAGCAGAAGAAGAACAATTAGAAGCATACTAATTTGTTACTCCAAATCAGACAATTAGAGAAAACCACTAGCTATATTTTTTATTCCTCCCTTGTACACTAGCTGCTAGCATCATGAAGAAATATAGCAAGTTCATCCTACACACTATAGAAATAGTAGAAGAGCAAATAACACTTCTTTTTAAATATAGCTCTAAAGATTATTAGAGCTAGCAGTGCTCAAACTAGAAGGTTCTGACTTGCAAGCTTGCACAAGATTATTAGAGCTAGCAGTGCTCATAAAGGAGAATTGCTTTACATTATCTACGGGTTGTAAGCTTACCTTAAGGTAGCTTGGCTGTCTGGATACGAAGCCATTTGATAGCTGTTCCATCCTTATCAGCGACAAGGTTGACAAAGATCTCACGGTTGTCTGCATTTTTGAAAACCTCCAAGGCCGGGATCTTGTCGTCAGCTGTGACACCATCAACCTTCTTCAAGGCATCCATGCATCTACTAATTGTGAACTCTTGCGCAGATTCCTTTTCAGCTTCCTTTTCTTTGATGTTAACGAGCCTTTCCATGACTTGCACCATTCCAGCACCACTTGAGGCCTTTGGCTTCTTTCTTGAGCCAACAAGAACCTTCTTTGCCTTGGCTTGACCATGCTCCACTTGAGGCCTCATTGGACTACCTTCATCCAACATTTGAAGGTCATCATCAGTCTCTTCCCTAGCAGTACTACCCTGAGCTCTCTCCATATCTTCTTCACCATCACTATCAATTTCTGCCACATCTGATGGTATAGGTGCTGAGGTTGAAGTGGATGTGAAGTTAAAAGCTCCAGTAGCGATGCTCCCTACAAAATGATAAGTAAGATGATAAGCAACTAAACCATGGAGAGGAGAGATGGTTTGAAGTGCCCTGTAAGAATAGTACATAGCTTACCTTCATAGAGTTGTGCTAGTGATTCATAGAGAGGGAAGGACTTGGTCTTGAATCTCTTTATCCTCGGCCCATATGACTACAAAAAGTTGTGGAAATCATGGTTAGCAAATAGGTGACAATCATACATTAGCAACAATAGAATGTCAAACATCCTGCACCACTTACAGTTTCCAAGTTCTCCCAAAGATGTGGTTCACCTTCAATCTTGAACTCGGCTTCATTCCAGCCCGCGCCGCTTTGATTTCGAGCATCCTTTAGCATCCTATAATCTCTTTTCAGGTCTTTTTCCTTGTCCTGAATTTGGTTCTTCGTCACTTGAACATAGGGATGTTTAGCAAGGAAGATTTTAACCATAGTGTTCCAAGTCTCAGTACTCCAACCATTCTGACTTCTATAGTAGCTTGTGTTATGTTCATGAAGGATATCCACTAGGGATTTCTCAAGAGCAGAATTCCATGAGGCCCTTGGTCTCGCACCTAGAGGAAAGGTAGACACAAATGAAGTGTTGTGTTGAAACAAGCATGTGCATGACAGAAATAACATGTGCAGGACCTAAACAAGCATCACCGAAATAAGCATCAAACTAGTAAAAGAAAGAATACCTTTTGGTGAACCTTTTTTTGTCTTGGGTGAAGGCTTTTTCTTAATTTTCTTTCCCACTAAGTTGGCCTGACTTAGGTTATACTTTGGAGAGCCTCTTGCATAGGATGGAGCTGCTTTGGGATACATATCTGTTGTGATTAAAAAACAAACACAAGATGATGAATATTCTCAAAATTACATTATGCACACGATGAAACATCAAATTCCTTATTACATAATCAACATCACATGATAAATAGTTCCTCATTACAAGATAAAGACAACTAGTAGTTCCTTATTACATGATAAAGACAACTACTCAAAGTCATTCCACATCTGAAAAGCAATCTGGTCCCTCAAAAGGTTGCCTTGCACAAGATTCTCTTGGTGGTTGTTTGCTTGCTGGTTATCATCATCATCATTGGGCAGATCCACAAAGTAAGCTGGGTCTATTACAGGTTCAGGTTGGTTGTCAAGCCATTCCTCATCTCCACCATGCATTTTTATAATATTATGGATAATTGATGTGGCTGCCGGAATCTTCACTTGATTCTCGATTGCATAGAAGGTTGGAACTCTTAGAATAGGAAATCTCTTTTTTAGAATACCCAAGACCCTTTCTACATGGTTCCTCATTATGGCATGTCGGAGATTGAATAGTTCCATGTGGTTTTGTGGCCTTCGGCGCCCATGCCCCCACTCTTTCAAGTGATACCGCACACCTCGGTATGGAGCAAGAAAGGATGGGGTGTTTGCATAACCACCATCAACCAAATAGAACTTTCCAGGAGGTACTTTAAAACCTTTCAGCATGGCCGAGCTGAGTACTCTAGCATCTGTCGCAGATCCCTCCCATCCACATGATATGAAGGTGATATTGAGATCAAAATCACATGCAAACATTACGTTTTGGCTAAGGGAGCCCCTCCTATTCCGCCAAGGAGCCTGAAGCTGAGGAGTTCTACTGACAGGCACGTGAGAACCATCTATGGCACCTATACAGTTCTGCAATGAAAGGGAAATAAGTTTATAAAATTGCAAGAATTAGATAAGAGAAGAAGTTTTGGTTTTTGTTAAGGAAAAGAATGGAACCTGGAAGTATGGAAAGAACCGACCATCCATAGCAATTTTTGGATGTGGTTCATCTACATATCGAGGCCTCAGAAACCGAGTTGCTAAGATGGGGATGATGTTGAAGAACTCTTTGATATACTCGTGGAAGGTCGAATTACTATGCTGAAATTTCAGTTGCAAATCTTGAAATGATGCATTATGTGAGATCATATAGAGAAAGAAGGCAAGCTTCTCTTCCACCTTGATAGTACTATCTTCTATCAACTTCTCAGCTCTCAGGTAAGATGCCAACCATCTGAATATATATGGTTCCATCCTAAAAGCTACCAAGCAATTCATGAGATGGCCATCTAGCAGTTTTCTAACTTTGTTCTTGCCGTACAAGACAGAGCTATGCCTTTTAATCTTTTCTGCGTGTGTCAGATGAAAGTATAGTGCAGAAAGAATGAAAAACAACAACTCTTCTTTATCATCAGCTTTCCTCTTCCTAGCACGCTGTAGGCTTCGTTCATTCATTGCAGAACTAAAGTACAAAACGCATAAGCATTAGCAAAATGTAAAAGGGCACAAACATGCATGTTCACACTTAAAAAAATGCCTAAAAGCTGAGGACATGGACATACCGAAATCAGGTGTGCTCACGGGGCTCCAAGACGGCGGCGGCTCGTCCACCCCAACTATAACCGGAGGTTCGGGTAGCTACAAGGATAGTAGTACAAATAGGTCAAACAATGACAAACAAATGTCATGCTACATGTCAACTCGCATAAAGATGTTAATGAGTGATGCAATACAAAGATATTCTGTATGTACGAAGTATTTCTATAGAGTTGCTGCAGCGTAATATGAAGAAAAAAAATCCTCCTCTCCTTGCCACACACAAAACTTGCAGAACATCTAAATATACAGAACTAGCTGCCTTTTTGTAATGTCATACAATACTTGGACATCTAAATAAATTTCTATGGGGGTTATCTACCATCAACTTGGTTGTACGTTTTTTATATCTCAGTCACCTTTGTAAAACTTACGGTCAACATCCAACCATTATCATCACAGTCTAACTGCATATATAACCAATAATTGCAGCCAACTGAGAATGAGCAAAACTGAACATACATATCAGAAACCTAACTTGCACACTCAAAAAAGGAATAAACCAAAATTGCAGAACAGCTCGACACCAAAGAAGCATTACGAAGTTATAGACACAATATACATCAAGATGTACATCTAAATATACATCAAGATGGACGCATCAGATCATCACCATCAGCAGCAAGGGGAGAAATTTGCAACCAAGAACTGGGTCTCGCTGGAATCAACAAGAACCCTAGAAATTGCATCTCGCGTGTAAACCCTAGAAATTTCTTGTCTCAATTTCGCTGGATACCTCACCCCTCGATCTATACAATGAGTCAATGACCAAACCCGCGTCTTCTCACTTCCTGACCCCTTGATCTAGGCCCGCCGCGGCCTCCGCACTACAGCAGGTCGCCGGCAAGCTCTGGTGCTGCCGCACTATCAGTACGGGAGGGGAGGGGAAGGCGTACCTGATTGAATTCCCGAAGAAGTGCGACGGAGAAGGACAGCTGCGGCGGCGTCAGGAGCAGAGGCGGGGGCGGGATCCAAGAACTCGTCGCCTGCGTGAAGGAGGGAGGCGCCAGGAGCGTAGGGGGGAGTCTTTGGCGTTGGGGGAGGCTTCGGCGACGGCGACGGCGGACGGGACGAGCTACGGTGGAGGGTACGAGCGACGGCGACGAGCGACGGTGGGGCGCTGCGCTGCGCCGCGCCGCCAGAGCTCGAGACACGGAAGAAACACGAGTACCCCCTCGCGTCTTCAATCCCGTCCAACTCGACGTGGTTCGACCGGTTTTCCTGGGCTTAGCCCTGCCGAGCCCGGCCTGCCGAACAGCTTTCGCGTGTTTTCTCGTGTCTTTAGTTGGGCCGGTAATTTACACGCAAAAACCGGCCGATACTCTCCAGCCGAACAAGGCCTCAGGATTTGATCATGATCTAATGGTTTTGAGGTTACCTCTCCATTAGATCTAAATATATCTTTCTCCCATGTGTTGGGAATCTCCAACATATTTTTTTTCTGGTAGAAACTAAGTCCTGGACGACGAAGTTCTACCGAACTGAAGGAGATGTATGCGTGCATACTCTCAGACGGGTGAGGCGCTTGATCCTATTCGAGCGAGACGCTGCCGTCAGGATGCTGATTGGAGTGGGGATCGTGACATCTTCACGACTAGGCTTAGTCGTGGACATTTGCATTGAGCCAGTAACATCCTCGTGCGTCGGCGCGGCCACGAGGATCTGTCACGGGCTTCATTGACATCTACTTCCGATACTGGGTGTCGGTATGAATCCAATCTAGATCTGAAGTCCTATATCTAGATCTAATGGTTTGGATCAAGATATATTAGATGTGATATCTGTACTTATATGTTCATAGATAGATCTTGGTTGTTGTGCGTAAGTCAATTTTTTAATTTCCTACACGTAACCCAACATCCCGGTCCAGGCCAGACTGGTTGGGATGCCATGACTTTGCGGTGTGTGTCAGTTCATGAGTGGAAGGAGGTACCTTACTGCTCTTTTTACCGTGGTTGAGGACTTGTGATGATAGCAGTGGGCGGAGGTTCGTGATCTTGGATGCAGGGCGGCAGCCCCGAAAGATGAGGTTGCACGTCTGGTTCTTGGTGAGCATCATTGCACAGAGTTGGCATCTTCTCTTGCCCATGTGGGTGATAAGGGGGAGGCTGGTGGGTGATCCTGCTATTGTCATGGCTTCGACGATGGCGGCTCCCTAGTCTAGATCTGGAGGTTCGTGTGGCGGGGGCGGCCCTCCTCTCGGGTTGAGTTGACAACCTTGGCGGCTGGCACTGATAAGGCTTCGAGCGAAAGCTCCGTGCTCGGAGATACCAATGGGTGCCCTTTTCGGATGAGTCGACGGCGTGTTTGTGTCGTAACCGTCTTCGGGGTGTCGTCGTGGAGCTCCAGTTCCCTTTGGTTGTAGCATGCTGATGGTTTCGAGAAGGCTTTTATTATGCCATGTAGCTTCTTAGACTCTAGCATGGGGTGGTCTTTGTGACATCCTATCTTTTGGTGTGGTCTTGGTGGCTTCCTATCTTTTAGACTTGTCCCGTTGTCACCGTTGTCGGTCCTCACGATCTCCTGACAAGATTAGCAATCCATGCTTAGGCTGGTGCCAGTGCACCGCCGACTATAGCCCCGCCACGTCAGCTTTTTCCCCTACTCTCACCCCACTCTCACCCCACGGTGCCAATGCACGGGCTGTAGTGCCAGCTCTCACTTCTCTCTCATCCACATCAGCATTTCTTTTTCAGATTTAGTTATTTCACTCGCTTTTGTTTAGACATTCAAAATAATGCAAGAAAATAATTTTATTGAACTACAAATGTTACCGATTACATAATAATTAATAAAATTGCATAATAAAAAAAATACATAATAAATAAAAAATACATTCTAATCCTCCTCATCCTCATCATCTTGCAGCCCAAGCTCTTTTTCCACCATCTTCATGGCCTTCGCATGTGTGCGTTTTTCTGCTTCGTCCATGTCGGTGGTTGATCGGTCCTTCATTTTGTTCCATTGCTTGAGTAGCTTAGCCTTCACTAAACCACTCCACATGTTCTTCATTGTGAAGCCTTTACTTGCTACCTCACTGCTTGATGAGGATTCCTTCCCCTTCCTCCTTCCATTCTCCCTCCGTGGCGTTGCCTTGGCCCTATCGCGGCCTATTGGACGATCCTCCTCCGTCGCCTCGCTAGAGCTGTACTCACCAGAAACTCCGAGGCGGCTTCTCTTCGCAGTGGAATCGGATCCACTACCAGGACCATGTTGTCCTTTCCACTTCTGTTCATTGCGAACAGCTTGCCACCCGTGGAAGCGTCTGAAAGGCTGAGTCACTCTTATGTCATTCTCGTACCTCGCCATTGCCGCCTGCATGACCATTGCATCGTCTGCTCCACTCTGACGTAAACCTTCTTCTTGGATGTAGTATCCATTAAACATGGACACCTCACGGTTGTAGACGTTCTAATGATCCTTCAGTTGCTTCGCGGTCCGACGACGGGAAGGTGCCGAGGTAGAGTTGAAGGTTTCAGCTATCTGACCCCAAAAACTAATGCCGGTCTTGCTATTACCGGTGATAGAGTCCTTATAGTGAAAAATCCAAGCATGAACCTACCCCAAAATAGATATTGTTAGTCATATAAAAGAAAATTCCATATTAAATAGATGACGGGTAATTAAATTACCAGTTTTTCCTCGTCCGCAGTTGTCCAGTCAAGCCTCTTTGGACGCTTAGGTTGGATTGTTTCCGCGACTTCGTTTTGAGACTCGGAGCCGGAGCTTGGAGCAGTGGGTGTAGGAGGTGGTGGGGGGTATGGCGCGTATGGAGCATATGGAGGTGGAGCATATGGACCGTACGAAGGTGGTGGGTACGGAGGTAGAGTCCCACTCCCGCTACCTGTAGGTGGAGCATGTGGAGGTGGAGGGTATGGATACGGAGGCGGAGGGTATGGAGCATATGGCCCCGGAGGTGGATGGTATGGACCATATGGCCCCGGAGGTGGTGCGCCTGAGGGGAGTAATACTCGGGGATGCGGCGAAGAACCGACATCGGAGCGACGATGTGTCAGAGAGAAATCATCTTGGGGAGGGGCTGGTGACGCGTCGGACTGCAAGAGATCGGTGAATGGGGCGAAATCTGGAGACCAACCCGACATGATGGAGAAGATTTGGGAGAGTGGAGGAGAGAAATGAGATGAAGTGGGGTGTGGAATGAGTGAAACCAGGTGGGGGTATTTATAGGGGGTTGGGGATGAAATTTGGAATTTTTTGCAATTTTTTTCGAATTTTTTGAAGCTCCAACGGATACCTCAACGGCTAGCTGACGTGGACGAATCAGAGCTCGCCACGTCAGCTAGTCGTTGCCACGCCGTGCTCTCGCCCCGCCCCGCCAGCACGCCGCCCCGCTCCCGCCTCCCTACTACCCCCAACGCGGGCGAGAGCGGGGCGGTAGCGCCCGCTCCCGCCCGGCGACGGATCCGCCGCCCGCCGCTCTCGTCTCGCCTCCCTCCCGCCTCGCTCTCGCCCGCGTCGGGGCGATACCGCCCCGCCTCGCGCCCGCGTTGGCACCAGCCTTAGTGGGAGGGTTGGTGATCCTCTCTGGAGATTACTTGGAGTGTTCGGTGCAAGGTGTCTCTCCCTTAATCTTGTACGGGGCTGAGTTGCTTATATGAGAACTTTCTCATCACTTTGTATTGGTTCGACAGGTTTATGTATAAAGTGGGGCGAATGCTTATTTTGAGAGAAAAATCACCACTCTGTAATGCTCCAAAACAACCAGCACTCGAACAAGCAACAGAGGTTGCTAGGCAAAAATTGTAACCAAACCAAACACGTTTAATTGTGTCCATGTGGCAACAACATCCACCAAATAAGTTTAGTTGAGCATACAAAATCATGTAAACTCTTTCAAATCTTCTAAGCTAACTGTTTGCATTCGTTTGTACTGGGTGCAGGAATACACCAGCCGAAGGCATCACGGCTCAGCTTTTCCAGATACCGATGCTCTACAGAGAAGATACAGATACTACATAAACTACCAATTAATTGTTTCCCTTCACACCGAAAAGAACAGACAGATCGAGAGCTATCAGTTTATAGATTCAATCTGCTGAGTTAAGAGATTAGCAGCTGCACCAGTTATCTATCACAACTGGTTCAGCAAGAATTTTCACAACTGGCTTTCACCAGCTAAATGTCTTTTGTGGCTTCCTCACGGCTTCGTAACACATTGTCTTTCACCAGCGTTTGTCGCTGCCTGCAAACTTCAAGATGGAAAAACCTGCAGCAAAGGAAGGGGTAGGCCTCCTTTTCTTGCATGATTTGCTTGGCCCAGCAGTGGAATGAACCTCCTCATCAGGAAAATTCTGACCAGAGACTTCTGGAAAGCAGAAATAAAACGTTTGCATTAGCTCCCTGATTTCATAAGGCCTAGAGTAGGACGACAATTAGATTTAAACTAATGAAGTCTCTAATACAACTAGAAATAACAGACTCAAATAGTACTTAGCGTATAGAAACACAATAAGTATGTGTTCGCAGTTTAATGATCTATATTGGTCCAAGAAAACTTCTAACAAGTTGTTTTTTAAGCATAATATTCACTAAGAATGTCTAACAAAGTTTAAGTGTTGAAGAGATCTAGAGAAAACGACTCCAGGCTGATCTCGTATCATGTTGACATATCATGACAACTATCTACAGGTTGGCATGCAAAATTAAATCATTCATTCAACATAGTTATTTTCGACTATAGAACTGTCGCAGCATGAAAATTATGAACCTTTTTTCATAATAGACAATTCTGAATTCATATCAGACTACTAATAGTGAACACTGCATAACAATTCTGAACTTTAGACAAACTGAACAAAACATACACTGAAGGAAACAATCTGCAAACAAGAGAGATAGTGTAGCAACCTGAGCTTTTGTCAACAAGATTTTCTCCAACACAACTCTTCACTTCTCTTACATGTGTCGGAATCCTCTCTTGAACCGTATCAGTGCCTGACTCACCATCATCCACCGAAGCCCCCAACCCATCACCACGGCGATTTGTACCAGAATTGCGTGGCTTGAAACGCCTCATCCATGGATTCTCAGGCAGACATCTTATGCTTAAATCGCGTGAGCGAGAATCGTTCTTCTGAGATATAAGGCCATCCATAGCACCCTCTTGTAGCACCTTGAACCCATTGCCACCTACATGGCTCCTATTCCTATCGGGAGCATGGTGCTCATGGCCATGGAGTTGCTGCATGAAGGATGCCTCCATGGAGCTTATGTACAGGCTGTGACTCTCATTTGTCCATCCAACTGATACCAAGTCCCGAACTTGATCACCCTGCTGAAGAACATAAAATCAGTTTCCTATTTCCTTGTCATGCAAAATCAACTCACTGGACAAATTATCAAGATCTTTCATACGGAGTATTATTTTTTCAGCTCTACTACGTCAAACGGTAGAAGACATTACTGGAACAATGTTCAAAATCATGCTTATTCTTTTTTCAGCCCTATATCAACTACTATTGTAAAGTACAGAGGTAGTCCTGAAAGAAATGTCCAAGACTATACTTATATGTTATTTTTCTTGATTTGCACTTTTGGAGTCGAATTAACTGTCAAAGTGAATTGTACGCTAATTATAGCAGAACATTGTAAAGAACATGCAAATTAGATGCACGGAACACAAGATATAAGGATTTAAAACATACGAACAAACAAGATGGACTGACACTCGTCGATAGTTGTATTTATTCGAGACCAGAACGGCAGAACTCAAGATAAGTCAAAAGTACTAATATCCTTCTTCCAGCAAATCAAAATAACAGTCGTTCGTATATTACCTTGGAAATACTGCAGGGTGGCCGTTCAATCGTCTGGTTGAACGACACGTCTCCCATCGGATCAAGAAGCAGGGTGACCAACGAAATGGATGGAAACCCGTAGAGATTCAGTTCTCTCGTTTCCTTCCCCGGAGAGAAAAATAACCGAATTGGAGGTTGGATCGAGAGAGGATCTAACAGCTGGAAGAGCGCTTGGATGAACAAGGATCAAACAGATCAAGAAAATCTGAGGCCGGGGGGCGACGATTCGAGCTCTTCTATGCAAGAACCTCGGACGGCAACAGAAAAATCAAGAGAACGACGACGAAATCAAAATCCAAAGGATAATTTCTGGCGAATTCAGAGGAAAAGGGAAAACAAAAGCGCACCAGGCAGCGCGAGAGATGGATTTTTTTTTTTTTTTGAGATTTGGTCTATCCTCCTGGAGAGAGGCGAGATGAGGAGGCCGAAATTTATACTCTCATCGGAAAATATCTGCCCTGCGAAGAGAGAAGGCGAAGAAAAGGGCGAAAGGGCTGTGCAGGTGGCCGGTTTGGGGGAGGAGGTGGGCCCCGCTCCCGTGCTTTATGCTGACCTGGCTATATTCGTCGACGTGGCCGCGCGGGGGATTGCGGGGTGCCAGGAAAATATCTGGGCCCGATATTTCTGCGCGCCTGCCTGCTGTATGGCCTCGTCTGACTGACATGCTGGGTCCATGGGCCGGTCGTTTGGGTTTCGAGGGCTTGGAAAGGAAAAAGATCTGTGGGTCGATGACGTCATGACGGGTGGCAGGTGAGGCGCACTGGAAACCGGCCAGATCGCCCAAGATGCACACTTGTTCAAAAAGAAATGCACTTTGTCATAGAAAAATATATGCACTTTGTGTTACGAAAATAGCGGAAGATTGTGTTATATTTTTTTTTTGCATGTTTTAATGGATTTTGACCACATTTAGATGAATGTTTGTCGAATTTAATATCCTGTAAGGAAAGCGGTTCGAAAAACCCTACGTCAATCTTATTCAATTGTAAGAATCCAAATTTGCGTCATCCGCGAGGATATAAACTTAGGTGGCTACGGTATACGTTCCTTCTCTACCAGAGCATGATATGCATTAATAACTTTAGTTTCATTCAAATGTCGGTTAGCTTAAGAATTAACGGTCATGCATGCATATGGAGAGTAATAACATGATGCATGCATGGAAAGTAATAATTCAAGTCAGAAATCCATATAAAGCTGAATAAATTGGGTGGAAAATTAATGGACAACATGATATGATTTCCCCTCTACCTGGTTCGAGGATATTTGTATCCAAGTTTCCAGTTTTTCTGCTTGTGAGGTTTAGTTTTTGTAATAGGGAGGCAAATATTGTTGCTCATTTTTTTATTGAGAGATACGGATCTTCCCTCGCATGTTTAGCTAGATGATCCGCCAAGCCTTTTACATTCCGTGATAATTAACGATGTATCTATTATTTGATTAAAAAAAGATCACAGCTGAACTCTGACACTCATTATGGAGAGCGGCTCGATAAAATGCAGCAACTGATCTTAATGCCCCAAGAAGATACAGGCCCACCAGTGTGCGCCTGACGGACCCGTTCATTTTCATGGAGTGTCGGTCACACCAAAAATTACAATTGCGGCATTCCAATCCGGATCTCTCTTAGCGGCCAAATCAGGCAAGCCTGGATTTTCCGGAATTTGGTAGTTCCATTGATTTCGACCGGTACTTCTCAAGCTCGGCCACCGTGGCGACGCCGCCGGGCGTGGTACGGTACATGGCCAAGAACTCGTTCGACGGCCACGACTATTTTGCAGTTCCAGTATCCTTTACGCCTGCAACTTATTCGGCCCAGTGACTGACTGGATGGAGGTAATATTTTGGCCTTCTGCGTAATGAAAATTGTGATGAATTGGCATCTACAAAGATGTGGGATGAAATTTATGATGAAATATGATGATTTGGTGTTGAACTTGTGTGATGATTTTTTTTTTTTGAAACAAAGGCAAAAGCTTTGCCGTTTCTATTAATTAAGCAGAAGGTGCCCGGTTTATTAGTGGAAGAAACCGGATGAAAAACCATACAACAGAACTCACCACCACGGGGCAAAGCCCACACAACCTCAAACATCAGCCCACCAAGACAGAAGGACAAACACCACACCACGCAAGAGAGAAGACGCCGTAATGATTTTGCATGTGTGTATTTATGCATTTTGCATATGTGATGATTCAGATTGATGTATACTGATTGTTTTTTCTATGACAGGTTGATGGAACCGAGTAAAAGCGGGATCATGTGATCAGCGTCACTGCAGAAAAAGCCTGTCAGATACGCTCATTTCTCGATTAAGCATCAGTGATATAACATCAACCTGTATTTGATTGTACACAACAAAACCTGTAAATATGTACTGATAAAACATAAAAGGTGTTTTTGTCTCTTTGCTTTCCCTTGTCTAGCGTCAGGTGCTAGAGAAACAAAACAGATACACACTGACAGCGGCAACATGGCTTCATTTTGTGTTACATGAATTCCTGATCGTGGTCATCTGGTCGCCGAGAAGCCTCTTCCCCATCGAGCGTTCTCCTAGTCATGTTGGCCCTCTGGACAAGTCGGACCAGTGCTTGCACCACCTCAGACATGGGTGGTCTGAATTCTGGCTCGGGCTGAAACAGTAGAGGCGTTGTTTGATATGACGATACGAACTAACTGCATTTCGAACCAATGAAGTTTATACCTGGACACACAGCGCGACGACATCCGCGAAACGGGAAAGAGACTTGGCAGGGTAAAGACCCTTGAGCGCTGGATCAACCATCCGATCCAATGCATCGATGTCATGTAGCTGGGGGGTCGCCCACCGTACAAGGGACTGCTCAGACCGGTTTCTCGAGCTGCAATTGATGTTATAACAGTAGTCAGGTGGCTAGAACTGTTAATCATCATCGAATCAATGCAGAAAAATTATGATAATGGTACCTCTCGAATGGCTTACGGGCTGTCAAAAGCTCCAGCATGACAACCCCAAAGCTGTAGACATCGCTCTTGAGGGTATACTGACCGGTCATTTCCACCTCCGGGGCACTATATCCTGAGCCCTGATCTGAAGCCTGTGTAGGTTTATTTGGAAGCCAGCATTAAGACAACTGGTCAAAATCATATGTGAGTGCAAATCGTTTCAGAGATATTTTTTAAAACAACAATTCAGATGAGCTGCTTCAGATTTGGACTACCATTGCTACTGTTTGTAGGACTCTATACCTGAACCTGACGCTTATTTACGTAGTACTAAAACATGTTTGCAGGGGAAGTTCCCTTCAGTTTTACCTGAAATACACCATCAGGAACAGAGCTTGCAAGTCCAGCATCTGAAAGGCGAGGGCTGAGCTCCGAGTCCAGCAAAATATTGGACGACTTAAAGTTCTTGTGAATGATTGACGGGGAACAAATTTCATGAAGATATCTGTAGAATAGAGTAAACATGGTTAAGGTGCTAAACGAGTTTTATTCCCATTGCACAGAGAGAGAGAGAGAGAGAGAGAGAGAGAGAGAGAGAGAGAGAGAGAGAGAGAGAGAGAGAGCATTTACTCTAGCGCACGTGCGGAGCCTAACGCAACCTTGACACGAGAATTCCAGCTTAGTGGTTTGCTACATTCATCTGGGAGGTGGAGCGTATCATGCAGCGATCCATTCCTGTGGAAATCGTAAACCAGCAAGTGTTGTCCATGTTCTATGCAGTAGCCCACAAGCTCATTTAGACTGGGATGGTGCAACTTTGAAATGTTTGACACTAGTTCATAGAAATCATCTGAAGATTGGCTGGGTAATGCAGTACTGCTTAGTTTCTTCACTGCTAGGACCTAATTCAAGGGGGGAAAATAGTAATAAGTCATATATATCATCTGAACTGAGCAGAACGGAAATGAGTGCTACATTTCTAGGGAACCATCAACATGAATATTACACTATTACACTTGTACATTAAGAGACCGAAAATCAGTTTTTCTTGTTCGGAATCGAAATTGGTTCTAAATGCTATATAACTTGTGCCACTCATTTTATTCAGGTACATTCATGCACAAAAAGTTACCATCTAGAAGCGCTTGACTGTTTTTTTTTTGACAGGAAGAACCTTTGACTGCTAATTACTACATAGTACTACAAACAAGTAGTAGGAGCACAATGACTGGCCTTCCAAGAAGTAAAAAACTGTTGCAAACATTTAACATAATTGTACCAAGTAAACACAAGAGCAAGAATGACTAAGCATGTGTACCTTTCCATCACTGAAGTGTGCCCTGTAAACACGTCCAAACGTACCCTCTCCAACAAGATTGTCCTCGTTAAAGCTATCTGTTGCCATTTGTAGATCTGCGACGGAATAAACAATTGCCTTCACAGGTACTGCATTACTTTTCTTCACAACAGGCTTGTTTGCCAAATCATCATCACCAAAGGACTGATTGCGCTCAATCTTGGTAGGTGGTTTCAGACTAACCGAGGCAGGGGAAGGCGTGGACTCCATCTCTATTGTGGTGGATTCTTGAATAGGCTTCATGTCTGCAGTCCCTGTAGAACCAAACATGTCTGGTCACTAACTAAAACAGACAGAAAGAAAAATGATATGTCAAGGTATCAAGCATTGAGAAACCTGACCTTTAACTTCATCTGAAGGGAAAGAGTTGAATGCCTGACGCTGTTCCAATCGTTCTTCCATTTTACCCTTGCGTTTTTTTCTCTTTATCAAGAAGAATGCAACAAGCGCTCCAATAACCAGTAGAGCTACAATAATCCCTGCTATGGCTCCGGCACGTAAAGCAGTGCTCCCACCAGAGCTTGATGGGCTGTCACTGCCATTGGAGTTGCTGCCTGGGCTTTTCTTGCGGTTGTGTGACTGTGGAGGAGCTGTAAATGGAGGTGGTGGCGGTGCAGGGCTTGTGCTCCACGAATTACCATCAGTTCTATACATAACCACAAAATTAGCTTAAGATATTCCTCTTCACAATGCTTGGAATAAACTGAGATATTACTTACTGTAGACTATTTATCTTCTTAAGCTTATTAGGAATCCAACCAGTGAAGCGGTTGTTTGCAATGTTCCTGGAAGTAAAGGAGTAGATTAGATACATTATGAAGTGCATAAGACAGACCACTTATGTCATGAACATTCATTTCCTTACAAATCATCAAGGGGAAGATTAGCAAGGACATTGATAGAGCCAGTAAACTGATTGTTCTGCAAATACCTGAGAAGAACAGAGAGTATGTTACAGGCATACAATTGAAAATGTGTTTCTAAAAAAATATACAATATGTCAACTGAAATCTCTAAAAGTTCTTTCTTACAAAGTTTTCAGGCTCGACAAAGAAGTGAAACTTTGTGGGAGATCACCAGTAAGAGAATTGAAGGATAGATCGCTGCAGAAATTTCCACAGAAGTATAAGCAGAGCAAAGATAATATTTACAGAATATATAACTTATCATGCAAGTTGAAGGTCATGAGATGATTCTAGATGAAGTACTCACACTGTTGTTAAACTTGGAAGGTTGGGAAATATGTCAGTGATATTTCCTTGTAATTGGTTATGATTAATATTTCTGCAGTTAGGAAGAAGATTCCAATTAGCAGTTACAACATAACATGAGATCGAAGAGAAAATTGATAAGTTTGCATCGACAGGTACTCACAGATACTTAAGTTTAGGCATTGTGGAAACTGAGTATGGAACATTTCCCGTGAACTGGTTTCCTGCCAGATTGCTACAAGTAATGAAGTTATTAGATGACATGCTATCGGAAAATTCTTTAAAGAACATAATATATAATATGCCCGGGACTTACAGTCTCTCAAGCTTTTTATTTGGAAGATTGTATGGAATCTGCTGGCCACCACCGAGGTTATTTTGGCTCATGTCACTGCATCGAATTATGATAAATTCAATTACCAATTGAACTTCAACACAATTTATACTCAAGGAAAGACCCGACTGAAACTCACAGCTCAACAAGTGAATCCATGGTGTCCATATTGTAGGCCAACGTCCCAGAGAGGCCCAAGCTCGGCAATTTACTTACAGAACCAAGCAGAAGAAAATACATCAACATACTAAGCTTAGGAGAGGGTAGGACGGAATATAAATTAAGCTCACATTGCAGTGACTGCGGATCCAGAGCAAGTGATGCCCTGCCATGACTCACCGCAGGGGTCGCCGCCATTTACCTGCCAACCGCTCAGCTGCCCCGGTGAATTCATGCTGGTAAAGAGCGCGTTGAGGACAGTAACTGCAAGGCAGAAAGCAAGGAATTACTAGGCACCAAATGAACTGCAGCTACCATCATAAGCAATGATTGACTAAACACACATAGAGATTAACATTCAAGTTAGCGCAAAACTAATGGATCACGAACACATAAGAGTGAGATTGATCTACTTTAGATAAGCAATGGTATGATAGATCCATCTTGTGTTCTCGCGCAATTTTTAGTAGTTTTGGTAAGCTTCACAGGTCAGAGAAGATGGAATCGACTAATTTATCCTGCTCCGACAAAATTGTCATTTCTTCTCTGAAATTTAAACCTCCCATTCACTTGTCAAAGGAAATGACGAACACGCGCAGATGCATTTCCATATGTCAGAACGCCCTTCCACGAACCAAAACTGTACCGGAGCACCACAAAGCAATTAACTGAACTACTAGTATACAACAACAAGATTTTGCTAGAAAGCCAGAGACCACAAGGAAGACGCATAGAATTCCTAAACGAATCCAATGCAGTCCCTTGCACAAACTGTCCGTCAACAACGCGAAGCAACCAACGAAGGTCATTGGAGTATGCTGCCGACACCAACTGAAGGTTCCGGGGGCGCTAGGAAGTTCATCAAAACCATCCAAATCTGCCAAAACACATTAAGCAACCCAACGTTGAGCAAGAAACATCAGCAGAAGAGGTGAAAGAAGAACAAATGTCCCAGTAAATCCCCGGCCAAAGACATGTGGGGGTGGGTGTGGGTGTGGGGGGACGTCCGGTGTGGGGGGGATTTGAAAGAAGCATATGTTCAATGGAAGAAGAGAAGCAAAATCCAGCCATGTCAGAACCATAGTCCAATGCGCCCATCAAAAGGAATAACAGAACAGAAAAGAAAAGATGAAATCCCGAAAGGGGAATGTTTCGAGGAGCCTACGATCATTCGCGTCGGTGGCCGCGGCAGCAAAGATTTGCCGCTGCTGGGTCCACGAGCCGCAGCAGCAGCACAAGAGAAGGAGCCATGCCCAAGCGGCGCCCGCCATTGCTCCACCTCCTCTGCTTCTTCCCCTCCCAACAGCAACGCTACTCTCTCTCTCCCCTCAGTTATAAGGCCATGAGCGTGGCAAGAAAGTTGCTCTCTTGACTAAAAAAATCCAGCTTTTGTTTGGGTTGGGCAGTCTTCAATCGACTAGATTTCTGCGGTATTCCCCCAGGTTTTTATGCAATCTGCTGGCTTTCCAGTAGCAGTAATTCCTTGTTTGCACTCGTCTCGTGCTCCTGAATTCTTTTGCTTGGTAGTACTATTAAATTGGGGCAAAGGAGAGATAGGGAGAGCAGAGCTGCCGCACCTGACGCTACAGCCGAGGCCAGAACCCGAGGGCCGAGGCTGCGGTGGTATGGGGCCCGCGAGCTCCATAGGCTGGTAGGCGTGACGATCTGACCATACACTCTGGATCTGACGGTTGGCATCGGCTACCTTGTTACCCCCGCGCAGTAGCACAACACAAATTACGATGCTTGAAAATCAAAGTTGTTCCGCACAAGGAAAACAGCATGTTCATTTCGTAGGATTTGTTTTTGTAAAAGGAGAATCACCCGGTTTTTACGTCGAAGGGATGCATAGGTTTTGTTTTATTTCATTTATTCAGTCGTTACAACCGAAATAGTTAAACATGGTGACAAACACCATTAGCATAACGATAGAGAATTAAACAAGGCCTTAGGCCGCCTTAGGCCCCGGCACAGCCATTGCCGGCTTGTCCTAAATCTAGAGATATCGCCTCATTTGCATGATTTGAAAGTCGTCTCCTCCATCTTCCACCAACCAATGTTCAGACATTCAAGGTGTAGATTGAAGAGAAAATCCTCGCCATGCCTATCATCGAGCCAAACCCCTCTAGCCAGGAGGTGTTCCGAGAGCACGAACGTCAAGAAGACGAAGCCCCCCTCCCCCCTCTCCCCTCCACACACACACACACACAACGATGTCGCTGCCGTCTGCAGGCACAAGCTTTGCCCGACCGCATCCTCCAACGACAACGAGGGTGCTGGAGGAGGAGGGGCGGTGCAGGGGAGATGGCGGCTAGGGACAATTTCCCCTCTGTCGCCCTAGGAGCGACACGGGGTAAGGGGTCTCCAACACCCTTAGATACTTGTATCATAGTCATTTTGACCACAAAGTATCGTATGGATGAGGTGGTTGACTAGAACTTGTGAAGTTTTAGATGAAAACCTATTACTCTCTTTGATAAGAGATTTTTAGGGCGTGATTGCGAGCATACAGCCCATACAGGGCTGACGGATACACTTGTTAAAACATCTCGAAAGTTGGCCGACGAGAAACACTAGATTCAACGGTTTCCTTAGAGCCATGCTTTAGTGGGCGAAGCGTGTCAAGTGGTTGCATGTGTTGAGAAGCACGAGAGATGGATATTTTTGATCTTAACTCCCCACTCCACTGACCTCATCACTGAAAAAGCCATTCTCTCGGCCCCTCCCCCGTCGTTGCTCTCTATGGTCAGCGCTCCTCCACCCCCGCCCCCCAAATCTTGGTTGTGACGCCCAAAATGCTCATGTTCACTTGGTCCCCGCCCTCGAGTTGAGGTGGGGGAGCCTAAAAATTGGGAATTTGGAGAAATTGGTGTTGCCTCCTCCTCCCTTCTGCTCCTCCGGCCTCCCGCAACAAGGGCGGCGACATCAGCAGTCAGTACTTTGACTGTGGCGGTTGGGACCTCAAGTACTGCGAGTGGAACTTTGAATGCGGCAACAATGGCGGGGACTACGATGGATGTCGTGACAGCTTCTACTTCGGCTCAAATAGTTGCTGAACCAACCAATTACCTTAGCTAGACCGCCGAACAAGAATGGCTAACATGTTTTCCACTATGTTAAAAAGAAAAATGAGGAAATGAATCTACGACTACAAATTGATGAAATAAGAAACACTACACTAACTTGTTTCCCGTGGGTCTAGTAGATTATAGTGGTGTACAGAAATAGAGGCATTAACGTGCAATTATATTTCCTACCATAGAAATACAAGACCAATAATAGTGTATTATAGCTACATATGTGCTATATCTAGTACTGCAAATGATGAAGAAATCTCCATAATTATATGTGAAAATATAAGTCTATTTTTAGCCACACAACTATTAGTCGATTCGAGATGTGTGGATTCTATTATCAGATATTTTAGACTATAACCTTTTTATTTATTTATTCTGTTGAACAAGTTGCCACATCATGGTTCATAATGTTTTGACAATGGTCATGTCTCATATAAATTTCAAAGAATGGACCGATGAGGAATCATATTGCAGTTCAAAGGATTCAAGTAATGGTTGAGTAATAATAATAGACTGTGTTTAACAATAAAGGAATGATAAATCTCATAGGGCTCACTTCACCCCCCTCGTTTTATTTGGCAGAAATGAAATGAAAAGACACCGGTGCCATCATATTATTTGACCAATTTAAATTTCATGCTGAAAAAACATGTTTGGTTGTCACAAGGATTCGTGAAATAGAATTTTTTTCACAAGAATGACAGGGTTAGTGATAGAAATTGTCTTAACACATCCTACCAATTTGCTAGAATTTCTAATTGAAATGATGGTTCCAATTTGATGACCTCGGTAGGAATCTCAACTGACTTTCAGGATTCCGATACGAAATGATGACTGCCAAACGAGTTCTAATCTATTTCCAAAAGAGATCCCTATGTGTCGGTTTACAAATACGTCAGAACCTATTTCCAACCGTGCATAAGAATATAGAAATACTCGGAAAAATAAAATGCAACAAAAATTGAAAATGGCGCATGCGAGCTTGATTATGCCGACTCAAGTTCAGTCACTCGGTTCTGCTTTAATATGTGGGTGTCAATGTGTGTGAGTTCAGTGTAAAACTGTCAGTGCCCGATCTCAAGATTTCAAGCATGTGTTGCATGTGGTCTACCCCCCCCACGCCCCTCAAAAAAAAGGTAAAGACTTTGGTTTACCATGGTCTCCAATACTATGGTTTTCCTTCTGCTGTTGAGCAAGATCATGCTCCAAGCGACCAAGCCTCCATCCAGTGAAACAGAATCGATCAATCATTCCCCGTTACCTAATACAGGATTAATTAGTCTAAGCGACCACTTAACGTGAGGGGTCCTTCCATGAAACCTTCGCTGGCTGCAGCCAACTTGAAATAATGTTGTTGAGAGTCCATATATTAAGTTGGACAGGGCATAGCAGAGCATCAACCGACAGGCACACCATATCATTGCAGTTCGTTCGATTATTAGCATGACAAGTGTTATTCCACTTTGTTAATGGTTCATATTTTTATTTTTGCTAGCTGCCAGGTGGGTCAAACATGCATATGCAGTGGGCTGTTTCAGTTGGGGGCTGGCTTTCTTGCAATCACAACGGCGTGGGGCTTACCTGACAGGTACTATGCCTTCATAGATTGGTTAGGATAACTTTAACATAATACAAAATTCATTAGATATATATTAACATATACTACTCCCTCCGTCCCATAATATAAGACATTTTGGCATGCAGAGAGTACTAACTAGGAATTGAAAGAGTTTTTGTTCTCATGAAATACACACACACACACAAGTGCCCAATTTTAAATTAAATAAGCCACATACGGCAAGGTTTGGATACATTATCATCTTACAACCATCAGAAACAACATGCACAAAATAGGGAGAAAATGGAAGCACAACTTGGACACGACGATGCCCTTCTCATAAAGCCACACAGGAAAAGATAATGCAGGATGAAGGGTCTATTGGCAGCCTTGAGGGACAACTGCACTACAGGGTTGAGGATGCAGCCCATCCATTTCCAACACCAAAGAAGATCCCTACCCTCTCGTCCTGACTCGAAATGCGTCGCACTATTGGGTATAGCATGCGCTCACCCTGCGCTAGGGAGAGTACATACCACAAGACCGACAATGACAGAAGCCAGGGCTATACCTCACAAACGAACCGAGAAGCACAGGCTGAGGCAACGATCACTAAAGAAGAAGGAGCAACCCTGCCTAGATGCAGAGACGACGAAGAAGAGTGGGGGACCACCGACAAAAAAGAAGAGTCCAACCACTCCACACTCTCCGGCACATAAGTGTCACGGGGATGAGAAACTCTTTCCCCTCCCACCCAGGATCGACGACACAGACACCCCGGCGAGTAGTAGCATAGAGAGGTGCATGGATCACACCCGAAGGAAGATGTCCATGAACCCACCAACCTCGTCAACGCTGACACCACGCGGACATCACCTTCACAAGACGCCTACTATCCTTGGCACTAACCAATCGGGATCCCGTCGTTCGGCGCACTACTAGGGAAAGGCCTATTAGTGGCGCACCTCTTTGGAATTCTGTGGCGCATCCTGGAAAAAGTGGGACGCGCCACAGAATTCTCGCCACTAAATTATATTTCTGTGGCGCACGCCGGTGGTGCGCCACAGAAATGCCAAGATTTTGTGGCGCATCCCACTACCGTGCGCCACAGAAATATTTCAGTGGCGCATCCCACTACCGTGCGCCACAGAATTTGTTTTGAATTTCAAAAAAAAGGGCGGCCAGATCTAGATCCAGATCTGGATCTAGATCTAGCCGCCGGAATTTCGCCTTAATTTTGTCGGAGCTCGTCGAAGGCCGTGTTACCGTGGGTGGAGGATGGGGGTCGCCGGAGATGGTGGAGGAGGAGAAGGATGTCGCCGGAGGAGGTCGCCGGGGTGGAAAAGGAGGTCGCCGGAGGTGGAGGTGGAGGTCGTCGGAGGTGGAGGTGGAGGAGAAGGTCGTCGGGGTGGAGGAGGAGGTCGCCGGGGTGGTGGAGGAGGTCGCCGGAGGTGGAGGAGGTCGCCGGGGTGGAGGAGGAGGTCGTCGGAGGTGGAGGTGGTGGAGGAGGAGGAGAGAAGATGTGGAGGAGAGGAGAGGAGAGGAGGAGGAGGAGAGTAGATGTGGAGGAGAGGAGAAGGAGGAGGGAGGAGAAGGGGAGAGGAGAAGGGGAGAGGAGAAGTGGAGCGAGAAGTGGAGGAGAGAAGGAGAGAAGGGGAGAGGAGAAATGGAGGGAGAAGGGGGCGCCAGCGGGATTGAAAATTTGAATCCCACAATTCTGTGGCGTATGGGCTACATATGCGCCACAGAATTGTCTTTTTTATTTATTTTTTTTTTTTTATTTTGCTGGAAAATTCTTCTGTTGGCCATAACTTTTTTTTCGTTTGGAATTTTGAGAATCTGAAAAAAGTCCATTAGTACCCGGTGAGGGCGGTTCCGAAATTTTCTCTAGTTTTTTTTAAGGTATTAAACGTATTTTTTCGACGTCGTATGCAAAAGTTATGGCCGTTTTAATATTTTTTCACCTACTTTTGGAAAAAAGTCAAAATTCATATTTCAAAATTTCTATACCTACTAGACACTAAAACCTAACTATATCTCAAAGGATTTTATTTTTTGAATTTTTTATCATGTTCTTTTCTTGTTTGCAAAACTGAAAAGGCGATCCTCGGCGGGGGGGGGGGGGGGGGGGGGGGGGGGTGGGGTGATCTGATTTCACCATTTCTGTGGCGCATGTGACCTGATGCGCCACAGAAAACTACATTTCTGTGGCGCATCTAGACCCATGCGCCACAGAAAGGGCACCCACCCAATCATTGGTGGCGGGGCCACCATATTTCTGTGGCGCATCCAGACCCATACGCCACAAAATTCCAATTTTCTGTGGCACATGGCTATTTGGTGCGCCACAGAAAATATTTCACCACGGCGACCTCCTCCACCTCCGGCGACCTCCTCCTCCACCCCGGCGACCTCCTCCACCTCCGGCGACCTCCTCCACCACCCCGGCGACCTCCGGCAACCTCCTCCTCCACCTCCACCTCCGGGGACCTCCACCTCCACCTTCGGCGACCTCCTCCGGCGACATCCTTCTCCTCCTCCACCATCTCCGGCGACCCCCATCCTCCACCCACGGCAACACGGCCTCCGACGAGCTCCGACAAAATTAAGGCGAAATTCCGGCAAAATTCCGGCGGCTAGATCTAGATCCAGATCTGGATCTAGATCTGGCCGCCCTTATTTTTGAAATTCAAAACAAATTCTGTGGCAGACGGTAGTGGGATGCGCCACTGAAATATTTATGTGTCGCACGGTAGTGGGATGCGCCACAGAATCTTGGCATTTCTGTGGCACAGCACCGGCGTGCGCCACAGAAATATAATTTAGTGGCGAGAATTCTGTGACGCATCCCACTTTTTCCAGGATGCGCCACAGAATTCCAAAAAGGTGCGCCACTAATAGGCCTTTCCCAAGTAGTGACTATTGGGTATAGCATGCGCTCACCCTGCGCTATGGAGAGTACATACCACAAGACCGACAGTGACAGAAGCAAGGGCTATACCTCACAAACGAACCGAGAAGCACAGGCTGAGGCAACGATCACTAAAGAAGAAGGAGCAACCCTGCCTAGATGCAGAGACGACGAAGAAGAGTGGGGGACCACCGACAAAAAAGAAGAGTCTGTAACAGCCCTAGTTTGGTACCCTAAAATATGGGCCAATTTCTCACTTTTTGCTTTGCATTGCATCATGGCATACTCATTTAAATTGCTAATTCTAAATAAAGCAACACTTGGAAATTAAAAACTAGGGAAAGCAAATCCTTCCCAAAATTTTCAAACCAAATACAATACTCAAATTGGCAAAACCAAATGTTCTTGGGTTTCCAAATTGTCCAGGAAGCTCAAGGATATATTTTATAAATAATTGTCAAAGGACATTTCTTGTCAAACAAAGAAATAAAATTGAGAATCCAAAATTGGTTCAAATCAAATACTATTTTTGGAAACTAAGTTGGACTTTTCAAAAATTCAAAATAAAAATATGGGGTGCTTCAGGGTTATAATATGAGCCTCCATAAATATTTTCATAATTTTGGAAATGTTTAAGTGCTCCAAATAAATATAATTTGGAAATTATCAAATTTGACCATACTTAGAGCCTGTGAACAAATGTGGTCCAAAACATTTTATTTTGGGGTACAAATTTTTCTGGAGCTTCTGCATGCCATGGGGAGGCTTTATGAATTTTGGCAGAATTTATAAAGCTGTTAAAAGGCCTCTTTTAAATAGCTAAAACTCTGTTAGTTCTAAAACAGAAAATAGAAAATTGTTGCTAGGGAGTTTTTCGTAAGTTGGTCTCCTTCTCCCTGTAGCGACCGAAGTGAGGTCGACCAGCCCAACGCCGTCGCCACCGCACCCGAGCTGGTGCCCTGCCGCCCTGCTCCTCCCTGGTGGTCAAGGAGGACCCCGAGACCACGCACCCTGCCCTGCCTCTCTCTCACCTGCTCCTTTCCCTTTCCTTTCTCTCTCCCGAGCCCTAGCTCCCCGCACGGACTGGAAGCCGAGCCGGAGTCGCCACCGTAGTGCTGTCGCCTGAAGCCTCCCCGTCCGAATCGAAGCTACGGTAAAGATCCGCCGTGTCACCCTCTACCTCCTCGACCACGGAATCGAGCCCGAGTGCCCCGAGTCGCCTGTGCCGCCCGTTTCATCGTCCGCGCCGGCCGAGCTCCGCCGACCACCTCGCCGCCGCCTCCGTCCCTCTCCGGCCTCGCCGTCCATGCCACCGTGCTCGGGGTGAGCTCGTCGTTCTCCTAGACTTCCTCTCCCTCCCTTAGCTCGCCCTAAACCTCTTCCTCGCCGTGCGCACGCTCGCCATTGCCGCGGTCACCACCGTCGCCGCCCCGGCCTGGGCGTTGGCCTGGGCCGGCCGGAAGGCCGGCTGGCTCGGATGGTGGCCCGGCATAGCGCCCGGCCTGGGCCGGCCAGGAGGTCGGCATCCTCTGGACCGTGACCGGCCTGGTGCCCGGTCTGGGCCGGCCAGTGGGCCGGTCTCCTCAGGCACCCGCCCGGCCTGGAAACCGGCCTGGGCCAGTTTGGAGGCCGGCCTGTCTGGCTTTAATTTTCCTTTTTGAAATTTAAAGTTAAATTTAAATAATTAATAACTATTTAAATAATGATCCAAATTTGGCAAATCAAATATCAAAATGCTCAGAAAAACAAACTCTACCTGTTAGAACAATTGAAATGATCCCTTGAGTTTATATTTTGCTGTTTGTTAAGAATTCCTAAAATGGTATAAATAATACCTAATTTGGGAAAATCATAATTTGATAAATATTTAACCAAAATATAAATATCAATGTGATCAGCACTTCAAATGCTATCAAACCATGCTAATATTACATCATGATCTCAAATATTTATTTGATGTTATTCTTTAAATGATTAAACGAAATAAATTCAAATAATCAATTAATTCACTATTTATTCATCGAAACTCGGAAAATTACAAATAAGGTACCAAAATGATCAGAAGAACAAAACCTACTTAATCATGTCATATTCATGCATATTTAAGCCACTTCTTTTGTAATGTAATAAATTATAAATAATGTGGTCACCAAGATAAATATGGGGTTGTTTCCAAATAATTGCACTAATTATTTGGAACTCCATTTAATTTGTTAGATAAATTAAATGATGATATCTTTGCATAAATTTGACATGTCATCATGATTGTGCATTGCACCTTGTCTTCGTGTGATTTATTCGTTCTTTTGTATTATTTTGGGGGTATCGATAGATTCCGGAGTCGAGGGTTCCCTCGCCTATTCCGACGAGCAGTACTACACGCCCCGGCAGCAAGGCAAGAGATAATCTAACCTTCTTGGCATCTAGCATCCTATTGTTTTATAAACTTATTTTATCCACCATAATATTGCATTCGGTTCCAATGTCAATTTTGGTCAATATAGAGTATCCTATGATTACATGTTTTTTCCCGAACCAATGCATGTTTCCCTACCTATGAACCATAGGGTTGATGTGTTGGCCCGAGATAAAGATATACCTGTTGTTTATATACATGCGTAGCTATGCTTAGCCATGCTTATTAAATGCTATATTTTTGTCCGTTGATTAAATTCCATAATTATGATGTTGGTGGAATGTTCGGACATGGTGGTTACTTGTGTTAATTAAAATGGTAAGAAGGCTTGGATGAGTTGCCATCGGGGATGGTGTTTTGTCTCATTCCGGCCCCTAGGTGCGAGTTCTTTACCTCTTGAACCAAGACGAGCGTGCTTCCAACGGTGGGGACATATGGAATCCCCTTTAACTAAATAACTTGTGCGGGCGTATCCAAGGGTCCTCTAGTTCTCTATTTCCATTTGCGTGTGAGTGTGTGGGTGGAAAAAGGAATGATGAGGACGGTGGTGTTTAGGACGTGGCGATGGGGCCGGGTGTTGAAATAGGCACTGAACTTGTCTTGTGGCCACAGATGACTCTTGGATAGTCTCACGCGAGGTAAAGGTTTAACCGCGCCCACTCGCCGGCCTTCCCCGGAAGAGGGCCAATAAGGTGAGCCGGACGGTACCGGTGGGTAAATTAGTACACCCCTGCAGGGTTAATCTTTTCGAAAAGCCGTGTCCGCGGTTATGGACGACTTGGGAATAGACGATAAGATCATAGAGAACATTAACCTAATTAATTTGGCAGCTAGAGGTTGCATAATCAACGTGTGATAAAAGGTTCATTTCCTCGAGGGGGTGCCTTTGGTGGAGATGAGAGATGATTTTGGCTACAAGTTGGTTCGATGAGAACCGAAGATGAAAAGTTTACTCTCTTATCCCCTTTTGAGAAAACATTCTGAGTAGACGATGCCATTTGAGTCACTTATACTTTTATAAATGAAAATTAGCTTTATGCAAAATAGCTACTAAACAGCTTTAGAGCCTCCATCAGCATTGGGCCTATATCGCCCTACTAAACTTGCGAGTACGTCGTACTCAGTCTCTCTTTGCTGCCTTTTATAATTTGTTTCAGAGGAGGACGACACCGAGCAGCCAGGTGGTTTCTTCCTGGACATCGACGAGTAGTTCGGGGTTCCCAGGTGGCAGCTTGGGATCGTGGAACAAGCTGGCTGGGATTGCTTATGTGTAGGCCTCTTAGGCCATATATTTGGATCTTGTTGTACTAGACAACACTACTTCGCTTCCGCATGATGTACTGATGGGTCTATGACCCCTTTTGTGTGTAATATTTGTATCTTTCTCATATATGAGTTGCTATATGATTTTGTGTCGTAGAGTCTGTGATGTGCCAGTTGTTCCACAAGTCTTGATCTCTGTTTTATACATTGATTGCTATGCCAGTGATTATGGCACGATCGATGTGTTGCGTGGGAGCGGTAATTCCATGCCCTTCGATTGTGTAGCATAGCCTGAGGGTTACATAGCATCTCTGTATAATTCCAGGGTCGGGGCGCTACAAGTTGGTATCAGAGCAGGACTGCCTGTAGGAAACCCTTTCTATTGGTCGATGTCGAGTCTAGTTTGAAAATTATTTTATAACCTAAAAATGAGTTGTGAAAACCCTCTTAGGATTCTTTTTATTCCTTACCCGATTCACTCTGATCTCGGTGCCATCTTACCTCTATTTGTTTTAACGATTCTTCTGCTCGCTGACAAATTCTACCCTAGGTTCACGGGGTTGGTTTCTACCTTTAGTTTACTGGTTAGCTCTGCCGTCTGCAATTTCTAAAGCCCGAAGAGAAGAAGTATTGCGGGTCGTCAAGAAATTCCTTTGTTTTAGCTCAAGATCTTGAACCAAAGGTCCCGGATTGTGCTAGGGCTCTAGTGTAATGATTCATGAGGGTTGTCACCCTTGTGAGCATTATGCTATTGTGAGTCCCGGTGCATGAAGCTGATCTTTAACCCAAGATCTTTTCCGTTGAACCCTGATGTTAATTCAAACCCTACATCAGGTTGGCGAAATTTGAAGCTAGTCTTCAAACTCAAGGTTGCAGCCGTAATTGATTTGCTCAGCAACACTCTTCTCTGTCACTAGCTTTAGCTAGGATCTCTGTCATAGAACCATCTGAATCACGACGGGATTGCTCTTAGCGAGTTTTTCCATCAATAAATGTGATTCCTCCGGTAACACCCGTTCATGAAACCCTTTCGGCACTAGTTGTCGGAAGAGTGCTAACAAGGGCTTCTGCAATATCTTGGAATTGTTGTTAGCCCGTTCTTGCCCTAAATCTATTGTCCGCCCCTTATCTGTAAGTTGACAGTCAAGTTTTATCGTGCATTGGGGTGTTCCAATGCATGTTATTCTTGTGGTTCGCTAGGACATTCCACTTCGGAATGTCAGGAGAAACAAACTCCGGTACCTTGTCCATGTCTCGGGCCAGGTCAAAGTATTGTAACTCGCGGAGTAAGAGCTTGTCTAGCTTTTGTTCCGTTCCACCTTGGAGTGTCACACTCTTTCATATCAAGAGGTCGTGCTTAGTTTCATGACGAACTTGATGAAGTGATGCTCTTACCTTACCGTATCCATCTACCTCCGAGCTGCTCGGGCTTGAGAATGTTGAGGATGAATATCGTTGTGGATAATCAGATATTCTTAGCAATTGTTATTGCTTTGGAAATCCACGGACTTCGATGGCAATCTTAGCCTGATTGGTAATCATATCATCGAGCTGAGTTATCTGCGTTGCCAAGTCCATTGTTCAGGTGCACACCTTCGGTCAACGAGTTAGATTCTTGTTGAAACTCTCAAGACCACATCTTTTGCCTGATTCCCTCTCGCAACAAGTGACATGCGGTGGTTCGTGATAACCTGGATGTCTATCTAGAAGTACTACCGGGTTGTCCCCTGACCGTGTTGTCAAGTAAAATTGTAAGCTTAACCGAACCATCTTCATGTCATCACGAAATATGTGTTCTGGATGATGGAAGTGTTCCTCTCGGGTCCATGTACAATGGTTGACATATGTCACCAGGGGTCCAAGTGAAGTTCACTTGTCTCCCTGGAAATAATCACAAGTTGGTCACGCAGACGTGCATTGTTGTTGAGCTGGTGGGTTGTTACCTCCAGTTCTCTGAATAAGCCATGTATGCACACCAAGCCACTGGCCGAATTGTTCTTAAATAAGAAGAAGTTGCCAAATCTCCTCATATTACCAGTGTTTCCCAAATCAGGACTCGGTTGCGCTTCATTGATTGGAGTACATGCTGGTTCAATTTCTCTCTTCGTAGTCGTGACCCCATGGAACTCGCAATCTAGCTCTTGTTCTGGAGCTTGACATTGCAGCTCAGAGCTTGAGAATCTAGTTACCCTATCTATCGATTAACTTTAGCGAACTCCTTCCTCGGATTTTTCGAGTCTGAATTGTCTGTACACCTAACACAAATCTGAATCTCAAGTAGAAATGATGCTTGGAGTTTATCAAGAGTATGACCTAAGCCTACTAGTACCCTGAAAAGTTCGGTGTTGTGGTTCAAGCACCTCGCCGGAAGGTCTATTGACGAAATCTTTTCAATCCTTAAAATTCACCCACTATCCCTGAGTATCATGGGTAATTTATCCTAAGAGTTCCCCTAAGGTCTTTTCTCTATCGTCAAGTACGACCTTCGCTCGATGATCGATTGAAGGCTATTTCGAAGCCTGAGTGTGTTATCTAGAATCTCAAGGAGGACCTTACCACGGAGTTGCTAAATATCTATAGGTCATTTTCCCTACTCATTGTATCTTGGGAATAGCTCGTGTATACGGGTTGATCTCTTTATCTAATGGTGAAGCAGTGCTATATCTATCCCTCCTAGGTGAACCCAAAGCTTTTCCCCCTCACACGGGTAATGTGTGAATCCATCAGTCACGTTAGGGCCGAGCTTCCAACCTTATGGAAACGTGGGTATGTCAAAAGCGTGGAGTCCAGAAGTTGCCCTATCTTCTGCTCAACCTTGCTTGGTCCAGCTGTTCCTAGTTTTCCTCAGTGGCTTATGGTTTTGGGCACACTTGCCTTTTTGTCCGTCACCTTAAGCTACCTTCGGTCCTTTCCGCCGTATTGGCATGTCATGTTAGTTAGCCCAATCTCTGCAACGTGGAGGATACGTGTTGTCATGTTTTCCTCCTCTCTACTTCTACTCTAGAATCTCGGGACGAGATTGCTGTAAGGGGGTAGAATTGTAACAGCCCCAGTTTGGTACCCTAAAATATGGGCCAAATTTTCACTTTTTGCTTTGCATTGCATCATGGCATACTCATTTAAATTGCTAATTCTAAATAAAGCAACACTTGGAAATTAAAAACTAGGGAAAGCAAATCCTTCCCAAAATTTTCAAACCAAATACAATACTCAAATTGGCAAAACCAAATGTTCTTGGGTTTCCAAATTGTCCAGGAAGCTCAAGGATATATTTTATAAATAATTGTCAAAGGACATTTCTTGTCAAACAAAGAAATAAAATTGAGAATCCAAAATTGGTTCAAATCAAATACTATTTTTGGAAACTAAGTTAGACTTTTCAAAAATTCAAAATAAAAATATGGGGTGCTTCATTGTTATAATATGAGCCTCCATAAATATTTTCATAATTTTTGGAAATGTTTAAGTGCTCCAAATAAATATAATTTGGAAATTATCAAATTTGACCATACTTAGAGCCTGTGAACAAATGTGGTCCAAAACATTTTATTTTGGGGCACAAATTTTTCTGGAGCTTCTTCATGCCATGGGGAGGCTTTAGGAATTTTGGCAGAATTTGTAAAGCTGTTAAAAGGCCTATTTTAAATAGCTAAAACCCTGTTAGTACTAAAAACAGAAAATAGAAAATTGTTGCCAGGGTTTTTTCGTAAGTTGGTCTCCTTCTCCCTGTAGCGACCGAAGTGAGGTCGACCAGCCCGACGCCGTCGCCACCGCACCCGAGCTGGTGCCCTGCCGCCCTGCTCCTCCCTGGTGGTCAAGGAGGACCCCGAGACCACGCACCCTGCCCTGCCTCTCTCTCACCTGCTCCTTTCCCTTTCCTTTCTCTCTCCCGAGCCCTAGCTCCCCGCACGGACTGGAAGCCGAGCCGGAGTCGCCACCGTAGTGCTGTCGCCTGGAGCCTCCCCATCCAAATCGAAGCTGCGGAAAAGCTCCGCCGTGTCGCCCTCTACCTCCTCGACCACGGAATCGAGCCGGGGTGCCCCGAGTCGCCCGTGCCGCCCGTTTCTTCGTCCGCGCCGGCCGAGCTCCGCCGACCTCCTTGCCGCCGCCTCCGTCCCTCTCCAGCCTCGCCGTCCACGCCACCGTGCTCGGGGTGAGCTCGCCATTCTCCTAGACTTCCTCTCCCTCCCTTAGCTCGCCCCGAACCTCTTCCTCGCCGTGTGCACGCTCGCCGTTGCCGCGGTCACCATCGTCGCCGCCCCGGCCTGGGCGTCGGCCTGGGCGTCGGCCTGGGCCGGCCGAAAGGCCGGCTGGCTCGGATGGTGGCCCGGCCTAGCGCCCGGCCTGGGCCGGCTAGGAGGCCGGCATCCTCTGGACCGTGACTGGCCTAGTGCCCGGTCTGGGCCGGCCAGTGGGCCGGTCGCCTTAGGCTCCTGCCCAGCCTAGAAACCGGCCTGGGCCGGTTTGGAGGCCGGCCTGTCTGGCTTTTAATTTTCCTTTTTGGAATGTAAAGTTAAATTTAAATAATTAATAACTATTTAAATAATGATCCAAATTTGGCAAATCAAATATCAAAATGCTCAGAAAAACAAACTCTACCTGTTAGAACAATTGAAATGATCCTTTGAGTTTATATTTTGCTGTTTGTTAAGAATTCCTAAAATGGTATAAATAATACCTAATTTGGGAAAAATCATAATTCGATAAATATTTAACCAAAAATTATGAATAAAATATCAATGTGATCAGCACTTCAAATGCTATCAAACCATGCTAATATTACATCATGATCTCAAATATTTATTTGATGTTATTCTTTAAATGATTAAACGAAATAAATTCAAATAATCAATTAATTCACTATTTATTCATCGAAACTCGGAAAATTACAAATAAGGTACCAAAATGATCGGAAGAACAAAACCTACTTAATCATGTCATGTTCATGCATATTTAAGCCACTTCTTTTGTAAAGTAATAAATTATAAATAATGTGGTCACTAAGATAAATATGGGGTTGTTTCCAAATAATTGTACTAATTATTTGGAACTCCATTTAATTTGTTAGATAAATTAAATGATGATATCTTTGCATAAATTTGACATGTCATCATGATTGTGCATTGCACCTTGTCTTCGTGTGATTTATTCGTTCTTTTGTATTATTTTGGGGTATCGATAGATTCCGGAGTCGAGGGTTCCCTCGCCTATTCCGACGAGCAGTACTACACGCCCCGGCAGTAAGGCAAAAGATAACCTAAACTTCTTGGCATCTAGCATCCTATTGTTTTATAAACTTATTTTATCCACCATAATATTGCATTCGGTTCCAATGTCAATTTTGGTCAATATAGAGTATCCTATGATTACATGTTTTTCCCCGAACCAATGCATGTTTTCCTACCTATGAACCATAGGGTTGATGTGTTGGCCCTAGATAAAGATATACCTGTTGTTTATATACATGCGTAGCTATGCTTAGCCATGCTTATTAAATGCTATATTTTTGTCCGTTGATTAAATTCCATAATTATGATGTTGGTGGAATGTTCGGACATGGTGGTTACTTGTGTTAATTAAAATGCTAAGAAGGCTTGGATGAGTTGCCATCGGGGATGGTGTTTTGTCTCATTCCGGCCCCTAGGTGCGAGTTCTTTACCTCTTGAACCAAGACGAGCGTGCTTCCAACGGTGGGGACATATGGAATCCCCTTTAATTAAATAACTTGTGCGGGCATATCCAAGGGTCCTCTAGTTAGCTATTTCCATTTGCGTGTGAGTGTGTGGGTGGAAAAATGAATGATGAGGACGGTGGTGTTTAGGACGTGGCGATGGGGCAGGGTGTTGAAATAGGCACTGAACTTGTCCTGTGGCCACAGATGACTCTTGGATAGTCTCACGCAAGGTAAAGGTTTAGGGCCTGTTCGGTAACGCTCCGGCTCCCAACTCTTCTTCCGGAGTGACTGGAGCTGTCCCGATCGCAATTATTCCGCGGATCCGAAACCACGGAGCGCTCCGTCCTTCAGTGCAAATACACGGAGCGAGTCTTTCCGTGATCCACGAAATAGAAAATGCGGAGCGGCTCTTATTTACGTCCCACTGCCACCGATAAGTGATCGAAACGTTACGCGGTGTCATCTCTCACCTCACGCATGTATGGCGCGCACATTTCCATCTCCCGAACACTGGAGAGTTTGCCTCCACTGCCGCCGCCTGATTCTCGCATACGGCCACCGAATCGAGGCCGCCGGCGACCAAGTTTATGTACGAGCCATCGGAATCGAACACTAGACATCCAATTTGTGCTCGCCGCCGTGCAAATCGAGCTGCAGCTCGTGCCGCCGCCACGAGGTCCCACGCCGACGTTGTCGCCGAATCGAGGCTATATGCTGCGGAATCGAGTACGTTCTTCCCGCCGCTGCCAGGACCCATCCACCACGATCTGGCTCCGCTGCTAGGAGCTCCAAGCGTCCTCGTCCCCATCTCCCTGGGAGCATACCAGATCTTGTCTAATTTTCTTTTTCTTGAGCGGAACTGTATCCAATATTCAGCCTAGAAAACCTTACGGTGCAGCTCAAAGCCCACCAGCCTAAGGTACTGGTTGCCTGGATGGGCTTGTAGTCAACCAAACGGGCTCTATCTACCTGAAATGGGCTGGCAACCAACGCTCACACAGAGCGGAGCGAGCCGAACATTGCTGGCTCCCTCGTCTCGATCGCGCGAGCGCTCATCAGGCGGAGTGGAGCGAAGCGAGTGAACTTTACGGAGCGGTGGGTTGCCGAACGGGCCCTTAACCGCGCCTACTCGCCGGCCTTCCCCGGAAGAGGGCCAATCAGGTGAGCCGGACGGTACCGGTGGGTAAATTAGTACACCCCTGCAGGGTTAATCTTTTCGAAAAACCGTGTCCGCGGTTATGGATGACTTGGGAATAGACGATAAGATCATAGAGAACATTAACCTAATTAATTTGGCAGCTAGAGGTTGCATAATCAACGTGTGATAAAAAGTTCATTTCCTCGAGGGTGATTCGAGGGGGTGCCTTTGGTGGAGATGAGAGATGATTTTGGCTACAAGTTGGTTCGATGAGAACCGAAGATGAAAAGTTTACTCTCTTACCCCCTTTTGAGAAAACATTCTGAGTAGACGGTGCCATTTGAGTCACTTATACTTTTATAAATGAAAATTAGCTTTATGCAAAATAGCTACTAAACAGTTTTAGAGCCTCCGTCAGCATTGGGCCTATATCGTCCTACTAAACTTGCGAGTACGTCGTACTGAGTCTCTCTTTGCTGCCTTTTATAATTTGTTTCAGAGTAGGACGACACCGAACAGCTAGGTGGTTTCTTCCTGGACATCGACGAGTAGTTCGGGCTTCCCAGGTGGCAGCTTGGGACCGTGGAACAAGCTAGCTGGGATTGCTTATGTGTAGGCCTCTTAAGCCATATATTTGAATCTTGTTATACTAGACAACACTACTTCGATTCCGCATGATGTACTGATGGGTCTGTGACCCCTTTTGTGTGTGTAATATTTGTATCTTTCTCATATATGAGTTGCTATATGATTTTGTGTCGTAGAGTCTGTGATGTGCCAGTTGTTCCACAAGTCTTGATCTCTGTTTTATACATTGATAGCTATGCCAGTGATTATGGCACGATCGATGTGTTGCGTGGGAGCGGTAATTCCATCCCCTTCGATTGTGTAGCATAGCCTGAGGGTTACATAGCCTCTCTGTATAATTCCGGGGTCGGGGCGCTACAGAGTCCAACCACTCCACACTCTCCGGCACATTAGTGTCACGGGGATGAGAAACTCTTTCCCCTCCCACCCAGGATCGACGACACAGACACCCCAGCGATTAGTAGCATAGAGAGGTGCATGGATCACACCCGAAGGAAGATGTCCGTGAACCCACCAACCTCGTCGACGCTGACACCACGCGGACATCACCTTCACAAGACGCCTACTGTCCTTGGCACTAACCAATCGGGATCCCGTCGTTTGGCGCGCGGCACCGCCAAGAATGAAGCGACACCCATCGCGCAATCGCCCAATACGAACAAATATAGGTTTTCATCAGGGAATAAGAGTCGAGGTGGGAAGAAAGGGACCGTGACAATGCCTCTAGAGGGAGAGCGGCACCCATCATGGTCAGGCTAGCCGGCCAAGGATTTCTCTTGGTCCCGATATCAAACCACCAACACCCCAGATGACTCAAGATCCGACACACAGGGTACGTCGGCGACCGGAGCTAGTTGGGGAGCCAAAGGGATGGGAGGACGCTGGCCTACATATGTGACGAAGAGGACGCAGAGCAGCCAACACGCCATGACCGCCGCCCACTGAAACCTCGTCACCCACATGGTCAAAGAAGTCATTTTTTGTATCATACTATTTATACTATTTTATTTACGTAATATAATTTTTTTAAGGGATCCCGCTGCAACGCGCGGGGTATCTTCTAGTTTATTTCTATTTTTCGTTGCCTCATTTAGGCAGCCATGTTATGTGATACTTAACATGTAACTGCTGCAATAAACTATTTAAAACTTACCAACAAAAAGATTATATGCATCACTCTGATACAGATGTCCGGATGTCCCTTTTCAATCAAAAAAAAAAAAGGTAGAATATTTGAGCGCAATGGTTCCGTGCGTGCAACGCGCGGTCGGGCCACCTGGAGGTACGAACAGTTAGTTAATTAGAGAACAAATCAATCGACTAACAAAAAGTTTAAGTAAAGCACGTACTATCTCCGCTCCTGCCAACGACTTGGACCCTGGATCTGCCGATTTAATCCTCTGCACGTTTTTTCTACTTTCTAGCTGAACTATGACTATCACATCATGTTTTACGCCACAAGTACACGTACAGACTCTATCCGTCGGTTCTCTCGTTTCAACGCAACAAACCACGGGAACAAAAAGTTCCTTCTACAAAAGTACAGTACTTGGCAAAAAATAAACCACGAAAGACTATGCCGTATGAAATTCTGGTTATTACACGACGATTTCAAAAAGTCAGAAAAATGTGGTGAGGACAGTGACCTTCTCTAGTGTCCCAAATCAAGGTTAGTGTCCCAACAAAGTATGCGATATTGCGTCACTTCCACGTTATCTACCTCCACAGATAACATAGCAAGAGGACAAAACAATTGAAGCTTAGCCATATAAGCACACGAGCAAAACCATTTTTTCGTATCATTTTCTTCCTCGGCTTTGTTTTGGGTATCAGAAGGACATGTATACCTAACATCGACGGCCACATCTAGATATTTTGTGGTTGCCAAAGGAGTGGAGAAAAGAAAAGATATCAACACCTAAAATATAAATCCAGTATTGTTAGAATCATAGTAAACTATGTTTTCATTATATATATACATTTGATATTATAGATGTTGATTTTTTATATGCTTGATCAAATTTTTTTTTTGAAAAAACCAAAACGCGAAATAAGAGCGAAATCTTATGCGTTAGTGTCTTTTACACTATATATGGTGCCCATCACTCGCAGCCCCACAGGAATACATATGTGTTGCTATAGGGTATAGGCCCATGACTTGACTTGCAATTATCACAGACGCAAACAAAAGAAGAAACGCAAGTCATGGCATGGCCGAGCTATCATTGGGAATCATTTCCCAAACTCTTCGCTTTTCCTATTGTAAGGTGTTTTGATTACCAAATTCAAGTTCTCATCAACAAATAATTCACTAATGCGGGTTACATTCCACGAAAAAAGGTCCCATGGAGCATTTAATTTCTCGAAAATGGCAGATAAACCTAAAATACGTCCTACATTTGCGAACTTGAGGTAGTAATTTTAAGTACTTGTTTGTGAATTATTTAAGTACAAACACTTGTTTTGTATTTCACTGTTGACGGTTGAGGGTGGGAGCAGAATCTCTTTCGGCAACTCAAAAAAACTTATCTTCCTTTCTTATTTTCCCAGGAAATGGGCCAAAGGATGTAAACTTGTTTGCATAGCTGAATCCCATGAGATGGTATCCATGCATGTACTCTACCAGCTCCACCGTGCCGATCAAAATCCCAAACCTCCTTGATCTGCACATGCTAGTGAGAAACACGCATGTTAGTATCACATCATTCAACCGATCGTTGACATGTTTTGTCCCTCTAATCAATTAGACAGTTCTTTCCTCACGAGAAGATGGCAACATTGCAACTAACACCAATACAAGGCTCTTAAAACCTTTAGTGGCAAGGCACAGCTAACCTGCTCCACCAGCTAGGACAATCTATGAATGATATGTGATGTGATTGACGATCGAACACGACCTATAACTAAGGTTTTACTTGGGTTGGAGGACCCCGCGAGTCCCTCTCCTCTTGTCGTGACAGCTCGCCGCCAAATCAAGTGCCGTTGTTGTCACCTTGTTTGGTGGCTTCAGCTCATATGATGATCATTGTAAGGCCTTTGCCAGCTTTGTTGAATAAATGCAATAAATTAAAGGCCGTATGCATCGCTTCGATGCAGCGGACAGGGCACTTCCCCATTTAGAAAATTAGAAAATATATATTGAGAAGAATTTGAGTATTCTTCACACAAGAAGACTCGATTAGTTGTTGGCTTGTCCATAAGAAGTTGTTCCTCTAAGGGGATTGAACAAACGCAACCCTACATCTTGCTGTCGCCGTCCCCTCCGGGCGACTTGGTCTTGGTGTTTTATACCGGCAATACATAACATGGAGTGTCGTACACACGGAGATCCGATGGGTTACCACACAATAGAAAGATTTAGATATGTTTGGGCCTCGGGATACACACCAGTACCAACGCAACTCCTATGATCGAAAAACAAGTAGGTATAACCCTAGCCTCCCGGGTCGCCTCCTCAGGTGACTTTGGAGGCACCACCACCACCGCCTTTGGAGGACGTCTCCATTCGCCTGTTCAACTCGCAGCTGTCGGAGGACACCATGACCGGTGGATGGTGGCGGCGGGGCGTCACGGGCCTTTCTTTTTCCCTTTCATCTCCGCCTGGTGTCCTCCTCATCCATGCTTGCAAGTCGTCCCCTAATCTAGCCACCCTTGTTTTGAGTCTCCGGTCTCTCGATCTGGCTGTGCTACCGGTTGCAGGTCCTCTCATCTGGATGCCGGCCAGATCAGACGCGCCGGGCAAGAGGCTCTGAAGGCGTTGCTCTTTGCATGGCATGCGACCAAGGCCACATGCTTGCATGCTGGGCTAGATGGATGTCCATCCACGGATCAATCTACTCATGCATGTGTGAGCCAGGCTTGGCATATGCATGTGGATGAGAACGACGGTGATACGTCCAATACGTATCTATAAAAAATTTATTATTCCGTGCTACTTTATTATTATTGCTACATGTTTATATCATGTTAGAACATTTTCTGAAACTAACCTATTAACCCAATGCCAAGTGCAAGTTGTGTTTTCTACTATTTATGAGTTTCAGAAAATCACTTAAGGAAAATTCGTCGAAAAAATCCCCAAAAATTACACGTGTCATAACTTTTCGAGACGGGGCCGGAGAGCTCTGTATCTTTTCTAGCCTACCTCCTCTTCATGAAATTTTCTGGTTTTGACGAGATAAAGGCGGTGGCGCATGGTACGGTCGCCGGTACGGTCAAGCCCGACCGTAACTTGACTCGTTATATTTTGTATAGCCTCGGATGAATTTGTCTCTAAAACAGGAAGTGCTTGGTTTGCTCCCAATGTTCAAGATATGACTTTATTTCCTTCCTAAATAGTTTGATTCCTGAAATTCTCATAAAAATGAAAGTTCTCCAAACAGCTGAGTGTTTGGGTTAGTGTGAGAGTAAATATGAATGAATATGAAGCAAAACCCATGGAAAACACCTCTGAGAATATGAAAAGAATTAGAGATATCAAATACCACTAGTGAAACTATGCCCCCCGGTCCGTTTTCTTTACATTGGTTACAACTTGTCCTTTCTGGAAAGTTTGGAGCGAGGTTATTTTGTGTGTTGTGTGTTGGTCCTACATCAAACTATGTGACGTATCGTACTCCTACTGGTTCGATAAACCTTGATTCTTCATGGGAAATTTGTTGTTATGCTACATCCACCTTCTTCTTAGGGTGATTTTCAACGTTCGACATACACGAATTTCTGGCGTCAACAACCCGTTTGACCTCTAAACTAGTGTTGGGACTGCTGCAACCGTTGCTTGTGTGTGTGGCCTAGTTGACTTGGAGCCCTAGTTTTCCTTGGCACCATCAGCACGTCGACACGACAATAACACTTCGATTACTTTGGGGCTACTGGAGGCTGGGTGGTGGCCGGGTATGTCACAACGATTGCACTCGGAAGGCCAGAGAAATATCTCACATGTTACGAGTTCAAGATAGCTAAGTGATGGTGGAAGCATGATATGTCGATGAAATCCCCCAATGGTACGCTTTGGCTAGGCATGGGCTTTCACCGTGCGTGCGAGCAAGTATCTATTTGTAAAGCAATGGAAGCACTAGACGAGGATAAATATGATACTAGTGCAGATACATTGTATTTTGTGTGGCGATATCCATATCAAAACCGTGTGCCCGACGAGTGTGAGCCTTGCAATCAGCGCTTTGCAACAGTGTTCTCATCAAGTGGGTGCGGCAAGCATAGAATGACTTCGTTTTTGGTGGTGCTCTTTGAGTACCGAGTTTCAATCTTCGGTGTGAAAACCCTAGGTCTGACCTTATTGGTTGTACCGGGCAATGACGGAATTCCTTTTTGAAGGTATTGTGTGGAGATTTCTCGAACTTTCTCTGGGGTGAAAACCCATGATCAGACTTTGGTGTTTTGATCTAGCTACGACAACGCTTGCGCATTGTTTCATTCCTAAAGGCGTTGTTGTTGAATAGCCTTTTCGCGGTCAGGGTGTTGCCTATGGTGGTGTTTGTTTAGCCTATACTACGAGTTGCTGATTAATTTTGTAGGCGCCATGTTTGTTTTCTTGTTTTTTTGGCAGTGCGCATCCTTGATGTCTTGACTCATTCCTTACATTACGTTCTTGAAGAGGCCGGGTGTAATTAGTTTTTTCTTGATATTATTATACTCTCTTTATGAAACAAAAAGTGCGGTGACATTGTATTGCTTTTGTACCGTTGGTCGGGTTTGGTGTATGAGGGGACAGGGGTAGGGTTACAACGTACCCAGATTGGCCTACAAGTTGAGTCGGATACATACTGCTCTGGTTATTTTAGGTATGAAATTTGTGTGTATTGTACTCCAAGTCCATTCCACCTAGTATCATAGCAAATTTTATGGGTTTTTTATTTTCATGTCCTACTTCCCTTAGTTCTCCTCGTTTGAACCCTACTTACTTAGTTGTCCTCGCCTTTGCCCCACTTCGCACTTTAGAGGCTCGCAAGGTGGCCGAACGGCCGTTTCCATCTGGTCAACCTTGTTTGACCGTTACTTGGCCTGATGAGTGGGGCCGGACACCTCCTTTTGAATCACCCCGACCCTGATTTTGAATCCGGATCTGACCCTCGCTCGCAGCAGCCACAGCCACCACCGCCACCGCCACGGTTCCGCCCCGCCACCGCCACCGCCCCACCTCGGCCGGTAGCTGCGGCAGCTTGAGAGGGGCTGCAAGGACGCATCAATGTCCAGCTGCGGGGACGCGAGCAGTACTTGGCCCAGCGACGAGGACGGGTCAAGCCAGGATTAGATGATAACTCTTGGATTATTGGCCGGTAACTATTGAATCTCTCGATTGTGTTAGGTAACAGTAAGGTAATGCTAGAATTAGACCTTAATGCGTTTATTTTCGTCGAATAGGATCGATCCAAACACTGCCCATCATTTGGCAGTCAGGATGGATACTCTCAAGTTGGATGGAAAGACTTCGACTTTTTGGTATCCGTTGGTGGTAGAAAGGACTTATTCATTTAAAGCTTTGTTGCTTGCCATGTGCTCAAAATATCCTTGGGAAACATATGATACCGCTGAGGTATACTACTGGGATAATGTTGAGGAGGAATTTCTCCGACTACAAACTGACGAAGAGGTCGAGCTTATGTTTATTCTGAACATAAGTGCTCGCTTCGGTAAAATTTTAGTAAAAGTGGTTCAGAAACATAGATTGTTGCCAAAGGGAAAGGGAAATGGGCAGGTTGTTCAGAATTCCATTAGTGCTAATACTGAGCGTCTACGCACTCCTCGTAGGCCGCCCAATCAGTCTAAACCTACTGGCAGTGGAATTCAGACCACTACGGATCAGCTTAGCAAACAAGCGGAACATATCGATGATGATGTGTTGCCCGATGAGGCCGTGCCTCGCAACAATGATGAAGATGAGGGATATGTTTCCTGATCTTGTGGATCAGTCTAGCAAACAAGCGATCGTTCCGTTTGTAAACGATGATTCTGAAGAGGAGGCGGCGAATGTTGACATGATTCCAGATGAATACGATGGAGATGACATGCCAGCGCTTGAGTGGGACATAAATAGTCCTAATCTTGCTGTAGGTACAAGATTCAAAGATGTGTCTGAACTTTGGAAAGTCGTTAAAACGTTCTGCATTTGGAGCAATAACGTTTTTAACATTGTGTTGCAACAATGGAACATGGGGTTTGCCTGGTGCGGCCAAAGTGGGTCGGCAGGCGGGCCGCCCCACCTGCCCCACGGGTACACCGACAAGCACGGCATCGACAACCAGGGTTGAAGGATCGGGTGACCTCCCGGGGTCACCCCCAACACAGCGGGCAACGCGGAGGACCCGGGGCACGAACGCGGCAGGAGGCCAGGCTCGCTCCCGGGTTTCCCCTCCGTACCGCTGCGAGGATAAGCTTGCAGGCTCACGCTGGAAGCTCCTAGAAGACTTGGGCGCCAAGGAAGTGAAGGCGCCGAGCGGGGACATGGCCGGTGGGGGTGTCAGCCCCTATCGACCCCGCTTTCCAAAAGGTGGGCGACCGCACCAACCCTCCAGGAGGAATACTTGGATAAGAAGAGGCCACGTCGCCCCCTAAAAGACCACCGGGGGTTTTCCCGCCGAAAACCCCCCACGCTCCTTGGATGCTCCTTTGGGATCCCCTTAGCCTATAGAAGGAGGACCCAAGCATGGCCAAGGAAGAGGTTGGACCAGAGAGAAAGCAAGGCAAGGCTAGCTAGGGCAAAGGGCTAGGGCGAGAGGTGATCTCCTCCGGGTAGGATCTGCTCATCTCCTACCTCTAGCCGCATCCTTCCGGGTGCACACCCGCCACCAACTTGTAAGCCACACCATGATAAACCACTCAATCCAGACATGCAAGAGTAGGGCTTTTAGCCTCCGGTTGTCCTGAACCTAGGTAAACTCCCTGCGTCCATGTGTTGCTCTCTAGTATGTAGATCGGAAGAACTTGGCAAGGTACTCCCGGGGAAGGTGTCTCCGGCCTCCTTCGCGCCCCGTGCCGAACCTAAAAAGGGGGTATCCTTTACTCCCGGTGTCCGTGCTTCGAGACACGACACATTGAGAAGAGTGAGCGAAGAAAGTATACGATTCACTGCCCAGATGAAAGGTGTCTTTGGAAGTTGCATGCAACTTGTGAGCGAGGAAAAAAGATGATTCAGGTAATTGGTTAATCTCAGTCTTTTAATTTTTGTTACATGCTTTGCTTCATCTCAATCTTATTGTCTAACATATACTTCTCATTGTATTTTAGATAAGATACAACACGCATGAACATACTTGTGGTAGTAAGGTGGACAAGCATATATCATGTTTAGCAACCACCGAGAGGCTGCTAGAGGTAATAACGCCATGGATAAGAAAGAAAGGAACCATCCCTTGGACAACCCTCGTCAAAAAAGTTGAAGAGCATTATGCTTTGGGGAAGATACCTTAAATGAGGATGTGGACTGCTACTCAAAGGGCTATTGCAGAGATTAATGGCACGAGTTGGGAGGATAGCTTTCAGTTGTTGTACACATTCAAAGCTGAGGTGGAGAGGAGTAGTCCAGGGAGTTTGGTGGAGATTGATCATCACGTCGTGCGGTACAAATTGAGTGGGAAGGCGAAGGAGAAAACATGCTTCTGGAGGGCTTTTGTCTCTTTCAAGGCTTGCTGGGATGGGTTTCTAAATGGTTGCAGGCCGTATTTGGTTGTGGATGCAACTGTTCTAAATGGAAGATGGAAAGGACAGTTGGTAGCTGCTTGTGCTATTGATGGACACAACTGGATTTTTCCAGTTGCTTATGGTGTAGTGGAGGTGGAGTCGGAGGACAGTTGGAAGTGGTTTTTGGAGAGATTGCGCCACATCATAGCGTGCCCAGATGGATTGGCTATACACACAGATGCTTGTAAGGGTTTGGAGACTGCAGTAGAAGTCGTGTTCCCTCTCGCAGAGCGTAGGGAATGTATGCGACACCTTGCTGGTAATTTCGTCAAGAAATTCAGGGGGAAAGTTTATGATGACAACCTATGGCCAGCAGCATACACATGCATCACATTGAAGCATAACCACCACTTGAAGGAGATGTACAGTGCAAATCCTGAGGTGGAGGATTACTTGGAAAAACATCACGAAAGGTCTGGACAAGAAGCAAATTTGGAAAAAAAGATGTTGAGGCTGAGGTGACATATAACGATAGGAAAGGAGGGAGTTATCGGTATCCCGTGGATTTGGCAAAAAAGGAATGTCATTGTAATCGATGGCAGTTGACTGGCAAGCCATGCATACATGCCCTTTATTTCCGGCTGGTCCTCGGAGGTGAGAAGGGCAAAGTTGATCATTATGTGTCTGAATATTTTTCTATTGCCAAGTTGAATGCAGCATATGCTGATAACGTGCCTGCTTTGAGGGGAAAAGACCATTGGGAGATTGTCTAGCCATCCATCAAGCTATGCCCTCCAGTTCTGACCAGACCACCTGGAAGGCCAAGAAAGAACAGAATTAGAGGTTCTACAGAGGGTACAAACATCAGGCGGTGAAAGTGCAAAAGATGTGGCTTGACTAGGCATATAAAAAGGAAGTACAACAATCCAGTGCCAATGGGATTTGGATAAGAAGGATATGAAGGAGGAGGAGAAGAACAGGAAGCCGCAGCCACTGCAGCAGCAGCGGCCGCAACAAAGGCCGCAGCCGCCGCTGTTTCAGCTAGGTATGTGTCTTTGGTCTTTGTTTGTTTTATGCACTAGTTCTTATATTTTCCACATATTGAAATCTTTGTTGCACTTGTATCTCTAATGCCAGCTGTAGGATAAGTAAAAAGGGTAAAGCCAAATCACTTTGGCAACCACCGAGTAAGAAAAGGAAGAGATATGAATGGGTGGAAGTGAGAAATGCTATTGAAATAGAAGAAGAAGCTACTGTTCAAGATGCGCAATTTGAAGATGCAGCTGAAAGAGAAGAGTTTGTATCATCGGTATGTGCTGGATTTGAAGAAGACAACTCTATTTCTGACAAAGAGCCATTTTTAGCTTCGGACACTGGAAGTAACCAAGCACCACCGCTAGTTGAAGATAACTCTGTTCCTGACATCATCCAGAACCCAGCCAAGAACCAAGCCAAGAAAGCCAAGAAGGTGGTGCAACCAACGAGTATTCCAGCAAAGAACACCCTGAGCAAGGTCGTGGCCCCATCATCTAACAAAAAGACTTTAATGGGATCTTGTTTGAACTAATTGAAAACTTTTGTGATGTAATATTATTTGTGCATTAATGCGAACTTGTTTGAAATTTGAACCAAATTTCAAATTTGTGCTAAAATTCAAATTTGTTTTGCTATTGATGTTGAAAATGCTTTATCAACTATTATGCACTTTAGGAGATCGATTCGTGCACTTTTACGACGACAAACTCATAGTCGTGAAAAATGAGCTCCAAAGCTAGGGTAAATAGACCCATTTCTAAGCAAGATTTTTTCAACCTTCTCTAAATGAGCCAGAAAACAATGTGATCCATCTAGACCACGTTGAACGCGATCTAACGCGATAATTTCATCCATACCGTGCCTGTTCACGTCCAGAGCACGCCGTGGCGCGCTCTCACGCTGTTTCACGCGCTCTGGACACGAATTGGACGCGAATTGGAGTTTATGATTTTCCCTTGATACTAGTACACTTAAAAAGAATATTCCCCCAGTTTTTCCATATTTCTGACCTTTTTCTTGATTTATGGGAACTTTTTGTCAATAAATACTAGCAAACTCATTTAATGGTTGGAATATAGTAAAATAGCTCTCAAATTTGTGATATTCTGGGTTTATGCCTCCCATATGATATAGTTTCTGTCAAAATTTGAGAGAGGGCAATTTTTAATCTTATTTATGGTACCTACTTCACAAAAAATGGGGATTTCGCACTAAAAACAATGATTAAAAAAGGAAATTTGGAACCTTGCTTTGGCAACATTGTTTAAAATGTCAAAACACATGTTTGTGCCGATTGTGGTCATCATGGCACAAAGTTAGCCATGGATATGCCATCATCTTGGTCATTTGGCATGAAAGCCATTTAATTTCAGACAAAGTTGTTCATTTTGTGAACACTCCTCTTATAAAAAGTGTTATTGAAAGTTTATGATTTTTCATCCATACTAGTAGACTAAAGAGGTAGATCCCCCTGGTTTTACTTTTTTTATGTTTTCTCGAATTATGTGATTTTTTTCCAACACATGGCGAAAATTGTTAGTGTGACCATTCATAGATTAGCGTGATTTTTTCGTACTTTTCTTTGCAATTGTGTTTAATTATTATATACTATGTTATTATTGTTTTTACATAATTTTGGGGCCAAACTATAACACACTTGTAGTTCAAATTTCTTTATTTCTCGATAAATGCTAGTAATCTCATTTAATAAGTGGAATATAGTTAAAAAGCTCAAAAATTCATTATATTCAGGGGTTATGCCTACCATATGATATAGTTTGTGTGATAATTGTGAGAGGTTAATTTTCAATCTTATTTGTGGCACCTACTTCACAAAAAAATGGGGTTTCGGCACTAAATAAAATGATTAAAAATAAAATCAAAAAATCTTGGAATATTGCTTTGGTAATATTGTTTAAAATGTCAAAACACATGTTTGTGCCGAGTGTGTTCATCATAGCACAAAGGTATCCATGGATATTGATAACCCACAAGTGTAGGGGATCGTGTGTAGCCTTTTCGATAAATAAGAGTGTCGAACCCAACGAGGAGCTAAAGGTAGGATAAGTATTCTCTCAAGTTCTATCAACCATTGACACAACTCTATGCACACTAGACGTTTACTCTATCTAGGAAATAAAACTAGAGGAACAATACGGGTGTGAAACGATAGTTTTGTAATATAATAAAGAGTATGAAAGTAAAGTTAGTTGCTGCAGCAATAAGGTAACATAAAGTAACAGTAGAATGAGTGTGGAAAAGTGGGGAAAGTGCGATGAAATTGTCCAAGATTAATTAGTGAAGTTACTTAGTCCATCATCTTCGATACAGTTTTCTATGCGGGAGAGGCAAATATACATGTACCCAACTACTTGTGATTACACATACTATATGATTGGAACGTTAGCCAGCTTCCGTAAATACTAACAATTCATTAAGGTTTCCCCAACCATAGCATTAAGTTTAAGGTCCTCTTTATCCCATACATGTAAGATTCAGGCTCGAGTTCTTAGGTTTCTGTCAATCTGATAGAACTTGCCCTTTCTTCTTACACATACTACAAACCCTGTGATGATGATCCATGCGCGCATAAATATAATGGCACCAAAGGACTGTACCATATCAACATACGACTCGAATAAATCAAAGATATTCAACTATCCAAATATAGGACAAAGGAAACTACACAAACATGACATAGATCAAAGGATAATGATTTATAGCATCAAACACTATGTTTACATAGATGGTACAGAGGTGTGTGGGAGGATGAATGATACGTCCATTTTGCATCACTATTTTACATCATAATTTATCTTTATTCATTGATATATTTCATATTATGATGCAATACTTATGTTATTTTATCCCATTTTGCATGTTTGGCAATTATTGGAGATGCATCCGCCGGAGCCTGGAATCAGCTGGAAAAGTAACTGTCAGGACACCTGACTTCGGAAGCCCAAAAAATTACAGGAAAATTCAGAGCATAATATTTCGGGAAATAAGTCACGGAGCCAAAAGGGGGCGAAGAGGTGAGCAATAGGGGGCAGGGGCGACCCCCTGCCGCGGGTCCACCATAGGCCGCGGGTGGGGCCCGCCCCTGGTCCCTATGGCCCCTCTCCGGCTCCCCTTCGGCGTATTATTGACCCTTGACCTAAAAACATCGGGTGCATCGACGAGGAATTTTTCCGCCTACTCCACGAGGCGGAAACCAGACAGAGAGAAGAAGAGCTCCGGCAGGGAGAAATCTGCCAGGGAATTTACCTCCCGGAGGGGGGAATCGCCGCCATCGTCATCGCCATCACGCCAAGCATCATCGGGATCATCATCAACATCATCTCCACCATCAGCACCATCATCACCGCCGTCATCCCATCTCATCTCGCTGTAACAATTATCATTGTGTTGCTATTAGTTCATCGGAATCGTATCTCGGGCGTTGATTACCACTTGTAGTTGATGTTTGAGAGTTTTATCGGTGAATTATCATTACAATTAGATTGTTGCCCTTATTCATATCACCTCTGATCATGATCTATATGATGTCTTGTGAGTAGTTCGTTTGGTTCTTGAGGACATGGGAAAGCCTAGTTGCTAGTAATTGCATAATGTTGAGTAATATTTAATGGTTTGATTTATGTTGTGGTGTTATTCCTCTAGTGGTATCGTGTGAACGTCGACTACATGATACTTCACCTTTCAAAGGGCCTAGGGGAATGCATAGTGTATTTAGTTTGCTTATGGTAGGGTTGCAGGAGTGACAGAAACCTAAACCCCAATTTGTGAACTAGTGCACTAGGGAGCGTAGGGTCTCGGAGTTTAAGGCTGTGGTTAGGTTTTTATCTTAATTACTTTATTGTAGTTGCGGATGCTTGCAAGGGGTTTAATCACAAGTATGTATTTGTCCAAGTAAGGGTGGTGCATTAGCATAGGTCCACCCACACCAGCACTTTATCAAAACATTGAAGGTTAATCACCGGCGTGCAATGAAACTGGCTAGGCAGAAACTCCCATATGTCCTCGAGAACGTTTTAATCTTCATAAGTAACACAACTGGCCTGTCCTTTGAGCTTAAAAGGATTGGGCTATTTGCTGCAATTATTGCAGCACTCTTTTATTTACTTGTTCTTTATTTGTTCTTTAAATTAAAAATTCAAAAACATTTCTCTTTTAGTGCTTGCAGTGAAACCTTGCTGAGAACTACTTGTCAACACCTTCTGCTCCTCGTTGGGTTCGACACTCCTACTTATCGAAAGGACTACGATAGATCCCCTATACTTGTGGGTCATCAATAAACCACTGTATACAAGTAGGAATTGGCGATGGAGATGGCGGTGAAGACGACGGAGAGGGCAGCACGGGGCGCAGGGCGGCGCCGACGGCCGGCGGTGGCGCAGGGACACCTCCTGCGCCGCCGGCAATCAAGGGGATGCACCGCCCCTTAGCGCTTCTTCCTACATGGCTTTAGGGAGAGGCAAAAATGTGGCTTTGGTGGCTATAGTTCATGGGTCTTAGGTGTCATCCACGATCTAGGTTTCCTCCCTTTATATAGCTTCTCAGATTTCCGTCATCCTATCTAGGTTTCAGTAGATCGGGCGTTTCTCGGCCGTCCGGACACGGATTGGGCCGAATTTTATGTACAGATTTATTAGGAGAAAATTCCCTGCAACTTTCGCGACCAAGCTTTTTCCATTTGACATCGTCTTCTGTCCGGTACGTAACAATCTTCAAAAAGAGTTTTCAGACACATTTCAGGAAAATCCCAATTCGACTCCAATAAGGTTTCTTTTGTATTTTTGATAATTCCTACACATCAAAGTGTAAAATAAGAACATTATGCACTTTTGAAACTATTAGTAGGTTAGTCCAAATAAATCATAAACTTAATATAAAAACAAGTGTTAAAAACATAAAAGTAGCATGAAACAATCAAAAAGTATAGATACGTTTTGGATGTATCAAATATGCCATCATCTCGATAAATGCTACTAAACTCATTTATAGAGTGGAATATAGTTAAAAAGCTCAAAAATACATGATATTCAGGGGTTATGCCTCTCATGTGATATAGTTTGTGTGATAATTGTGAGAGGTCAGTTTTCAATCTTATTTGTGGTAACTACTTCACAAAAAATTGGGGTTTCGACACTAAATGAAATGATTAACAATAAAATCGAAAAATCTTGGAATCTTGATTTGGTAATATTGTTTACAATGTCAAAACACATGTTTGTGCCGAATGTGGTCATCATCTTGGTCACTTAAACACTCTCAAAACACTATAAATCCTCCCTTCCGGGCCGTTGATCGTTCTGTATGGACGGTTTGGATCGGTCGCTAGGGTTAAGCCGATCCGCGAGAATGCTGGTTCTGCGACCTGATTGGCTGGATTTGGTGGGTCCATCTACTCATCCATTTTCAAGACGAGATCCCGTGCCAGAGTCGTGCCCCTGCTCATGCCATTGCCTTTCCCCACCCCATTCTTCTTCTTCTTCTTCTTCTTCTTCTTCTTCTTCTTCTTCTTCTTCTTCTTCTTCTTCTTCTTCTTCTTCTTCTTCTTCTTCTTCTTCTTCTTCTTCTTCTTCTTCAGCGACGAAGCACGGCAACGCCGGCCGGCGAAAGATGTCTAGCTACACGTCATCGTCCTAGCCGAATTGGCCAAAGTATGGACCACTACCGATGACACTATGCCCTAAGTGCTCAGCTCCACTTAAGAGGGACATGTCAAAGTGATATGAAAGGCACCAGGGTCGCGGGGGAGGTAAGATCTAAGTTCTCTCACAGCCGCATGCTCTGATTTCTCCTGATTTCATTTTTATTTCGTCGAATTTGGGATTTAGGGTTCATGTTGCCGTTTTCAGATCCAGAAGGGATGCGACCATTTCGAGTGGATAGATGAATACTTTAAGAGGCTTCAGGCTCTGGGCATAGTGGAAGCGAAGGATGGCCCAATCAAGGAGCCCAATTTTCCACTGGGTGTGGAGAACTTGGCTACGGGCAGAGCCGTTCCGAAGATGGGGAATGCGGAAGACCATGCGGAACTGAAGAAGATAACCAAGCTGTTAAGGCAGATGCTCGAATCGAAGAAGCAAGCCAATATGATGGCGGGAGGATTTTATTGTTGTATCATTGCTATGTTTTTTTCCACTTGATGTTAATCTCTCGTTAGAAGTTGTTAGAGTATCACTTTTGGCTGAGGATTCTATTGTTGTATCAGTGCTATGGGTTTCGTTTGCCCTTATGAATAAATGGACACAGCTAGATAAAACTAGTCTTTTTTACATGGAGATAGAACTAATAAAAATCAGAAAATTGAAACTACTCGAAGCCGAGGTACTCCTTGGTCGTCACCCTGCGCAGCGCCCACGCGAGCTCGTGCTCGTCCACCGCGGTTTGGAGGCGGGCCGCAGCACCTGGAGCGCCTTCCTCCACAGCTGTCGTAGCGGCCTGCAGCTCGTCATCGGTATCGTCCGTCCGCTTCAAGGCCGGAAGCATGTGCTTGAGTAGAACGCCCCAGCGGCACTTCCCGGTTCGGCCGCGGCCCACGGTGACGGTGACCACCACGTCCTCATCCCGCTCCTCGTCCGACACCTGGAACGGCGCCGCCCGGGAGCTGCCCGCTTCCGTGTCGTGGGTGAGCGGCGCTCGCACCGTGTGGGAGCTGCCCGCCTCCGCATCATGGGTGAGCGGTGGCGTGGGCTCCGCCCAAGGGTGGCATCGAGGGATCAGCCCCAACCACCTACGCACTCGAAGACGGGCGCGCTTGCTCACTCCCTTCGAGCGGTGGCGGCGGGCCTCCTCCGTCTCGCACGGAGCCGCACGGCCTCCGTCGCGACCTCCGCGCCCGCCACTACCTCCGTCGCGCCCGCCAACGCTGTGACCGCCACGCGTGCCACCGCCGCCACCGCCGCGCTCGCCACCCCCGCGACCGCCACGCTCGCCACCGCCGCGCCCGCCGCGACCTCTGCGCCCGCCACCAGCCGTGCATGGAGAGCGTCATCGATCTACCCAAGCAGCGGCGATTATGAATAGAGAGATTTGTAATGAGATTTGCTATGTTTGTAAAGCTTAAAGCTTGAAAATGATGATATAAGAGCATGTCGCAACGGCTAATTTCTGATAATGTAATAACATCTCCCAAATGGCACTAATTTCTGGGTGCGTCCCAAGCCGGGTCACCCAAACGGCCAGACTGATCCATGTTTCTCAAATTTTGGATACAACTTTACTCAACAAAATATAAATTTGGATACACTTGATTAAAAAAACTAAACAACAAAGCCAGAACTATGGGCCTTCAATGATGAACTACGTGCCTTCGCAGTGTCGGAGCCAGTTCACTCCATGAGCCCGAGCAAGAGCTATTTGCGACGCTGCCGGCCGGAGTTTACCTAGCATCGACGTAGGCCGTGGAGAAAGCTTTCCTGGACCAATCTTGAAGGCCGTCATTCTAGAGGGAATCGATATCAATGACCGGAATAGTTAGGAGCTGGAGAAAGAGGTAGCTCAGGCTCGACATCGGCGAAGGTAGCGAAGAAGAAACTATGGCGGTGCATATTGTACTCGGCCTCCACCGTGGCGTCCAAGTAGGGCGCCGACGGTTGAACTGCGGAAGGCAGCGGTGGTCCTCCACCGTCATGGCCTAAGCCACCTCGGCCAGCCACACCGTTTGGACGTAGTCGAGCCCAACCTGCCCGGTGACGGGCGGCGCCACCGGGCCGTTGACGATGTTGGGCACCCAGCCGGCCGGCACCGGGAGATTGTTGCGCAGGTGGTGCTGCGCCTCCTAGACTGTCATCAGACGACGATCGTAATATAAGGCACATCGGAATGGGGCGGTGGAGGTGGAGGCGTAGGCGGCGGCGCTCTAGCCCGGGCCTCTGAACATGTCGTGCCTGCTTGCGGCGTTCACAATGCGCCACGGACGCCGTTCACAGCAGCACCGGCACCGCGGTGGACAGACATGAATGTGTGTGTGGAAATGAGAGCACCGGTGGTGATATTTTAAAGCTGGCCAAAGGAGCGGAGGCGGGTGCGCCATTAACACAAACACATGAGCACCACGTGGGCTTCAATGCGCCGTCCACCTAGTAGAGTGGGGCGCCGCTTCGAGTAGCCGCTCAATCGATGTACCGCCTGCATCATTGCGCCTCGCTGAATCACTGCAGCACGCTGCATTGATGCGCCGCCTGCGTCCAAGGTGGCGGGCTCGGCGATGGTTCAAATGGGCACGGTGGCGGGCTCGGCGACGGTTTAATTGGGCACAGCTGTGGATGCATTCGTGGGGTCAGATAAGGGTCGGGGAGATTCAAAAGGAGTTGTCCAGCCCCACTCGTCAGGCCAAGTAATAGTCAAACGAGGTTGACCATACGGAAACGACCATTCGGCCGCCTTGCGAGCCTCTAAAGCGCGAAGTGGGGCAAAGGCGAGGACAACTAAGGAAGTAGGGCACAAACAAGGAGAACCAAGGGAAGTAGGGCAGAAAAATAAAAACCCAATTTTATGATGATGGCCCAGACCAGGCTCTATCCTTCTGTGAGATCCCCGGTGTCCCATGTAGTCATCACTGAGGTGCAAACCCTGGTTCACACCAGCCGCTCCTATCCTCGTTGCCTTCATAGGGTGTTGCACGGTGAAGCCTCACAATTGTTTTAGGGGGGAGTGGGCACCTCGGTGGAGGTAGCTGCAACATTGTTTGAAAGGGTGGTGGTCAACTGCGATAGTGGCGTGTAGCTGAAGGCGGTGCGGTGCCTGATGGCTACAATGATGTAGTGATTAATCGTCGGTGGTCACCCCAAGAGGAAGGTGTAAGATGTAGACAGCAGCAAGTCTTTCCCTCGGTTAAGAAGCAAGGTTATCGACCTAGTGGGACTCGGAGGTCTCCAGCAAGATACTTAGAGGCGCGGACCTGCACACAAGTGGAGTGGCATAGTGGAGGAGGTGTTTGGAGGAAGTTTGGTGGTCACGCCGACCGGCGGCACGACTGGTAGGTCCATGGATATGTATTCTCCATGGTATGGAGGGCCTCAACTGACCTCATGCGCGGAGTCCCTGGCTTCTTAGTTTAATGCCCTTGGAGCTAGTGGCGGTAGATCGTGGCAGAGTTAGGCATTGTTGCGGTGCAAGTGGTAGCGTGTGGCGAGTTGTTTTGGAGGCCAAAAGGTTTGCCATATGTGTCAGTTATGTGATGGGTGTATGTGGGTTGCCTACTTGTGTGAGCATGGTTATCAGTCATGTGGCAATATCCATGTCAGGATCATGTGCATCAACATTGTCTTCATTGTGTCAGCAAGTGGTGGTAGCAGAAAATGTGACTTTGTTCAGGTGGTGCTTTCTCGATTACCCGGTCTTGAGCTCTATGATGAAATTTTAGATCCGACCTCAATTCGTTGTACTTGGCAATGACTGGGTTTTCGCATTAGTTTTCTAGTTGAAGGAATTGTTTTGATTTTTCGCTCAGACTTGATCTTCATGGTGAAAACTCAAGATGTGGCCTTAAGTGTTTAATAATCATTTTATTCTTTAACGCATTGTCTTTGGAGAACCATTCTCATGGTATTACTAGTAGAACCATTCTCACTTAAATGCACTCTCCTCCCCTTCTTCTACCTCTTGACTCTTGCTATTTAATTTCGTACACTTATAGCTCTCTCCACTCACACCCCCTCTCTCTCCACTCACCCTCTCTCTAGCTCTCTCCACTCACACCGGGCCCCTATCTCTCTCTCCACTCACCCCCTCTCTAGCTCTCCCTCTCACTCTATCTCACTAGCTAGATCTACTTAATAACCTGCCCACTCCACTTAGTAGATCTACTACTTGCTCAGACACACCCTCCTATAACCACTCTCAAGCCGCACATTCTCAAGCCGCCGGTCTCACGTTCTCTCGATCGCGCAAACTTGTTAGCTATATAGGTGAGTAATAAATTGCATGCCAAGGATGAGGAGTGTCGATGTTGTATTATATGTTTGTTGTAGGGAATTTACATGAGTATCCTATGTTTTGCCGGAATGTCAATTTATTTCCGTTCCGACAAATTTCAGGTACACTCAATATGTCCTCTTTTTAGGAAAGGTCATGGCGAAATTTTTATTATTTCTTGTAGGCGATGAAGATAGATGGAAGAATCGTGGAAAAATATTTGGCATCCACGGTGGCCAAGATGCTTCGTAATAATCGCAAAGAGTTAAGATGTATATGTCGAAAATGCAGAGAAAGATACTTGATCGACCCCTTTGAAAAGGGTCATTTCAAGGCACACCTGCTAATCCATGATTTTATGGATGGCTATACTCGGTGGATAAGTGAAGATGAGGATGAGGACGTCGATGATGGTGGAGAAGACAATAATAACGATGAGGGGGCTGTAACAGCCCCAGTTTGGTACCCTAAAATTTGAACCAAATTTTCACCTTTTCTTTTCATTGCATCATGGCATACATATTTAAATTGCTAAATTCAAGTAAAGCAACACTTGGAAATTATAAAAAGGGAAGCAAAACCCTTCCCCAAATTCCCAAACCAAATGCAATGCTCAAGTTGGCAAAACCAAATATTCTTGAGCTTCCATATTTGTCCAGGAAGTTCCAAGAATGCATTTCATAATTATTTGGCAAGGTCAAATTCTTGCCAAACAATTACATAAATTGGGACTTCAAAGTTGAGTTAAACCAATTCTTAATTTTGAAACCAAGTTAAACATTTCAAAATTTCCAAATAAAAATATAGGGAGCTTCATTCTATTATTGGGAGCCTCCATGAATAATTTCACTTATTTTGAAAAATGTTAAGTACCCCAATTAAATGGATTTTGCATTTGATCAAAAATGTCATTTGTAAAACCCTATGAACAAATGTTGTGCAAAACTTTTTATTTTGCCACACCAATTTTTGTGGAGCTTCTTCATGCCATGGGGAGGTTACATGAATTTTGGCAGATTTTATAAAAATGTTTAAGTACCTCAATTTAAATCCTAAAATGGCTGCTGGACTAAGTTGTAATTAAATTATTTTGAGCCGGTTTTTTTTTGGAAAACCACCTTCTTCCCTGTGGCGACAGTGGCGCCACTGTCGCCATGCCGCCGACGCCCTCGTCCCCGCACGCTGTCGGCACAGTGGAAACCAGGGTACCACGGGCCGGCCTGCCAGGGCCCACAAGATTCTTTGGATGATTTTCGCTAAGGACCAGGCTCTCCAAGCCTGGCGAGCCTCGCGAGGATATTCCCCTCGCGAAGGGTTTTTTCCTCCTCGCCGAGGATTCTCTCCCTTGGCGAGGGATCGCAACTCGACAAGGTGTCTCCGACGCCGCCCGCAATTCTGCTAAGGACCAAGCCGAAGGGCTCGGCGAGGTTTTTCGCCTCGCCGAGGTTCCTTCCTCACGAAGCCATCCCTGCCTCCGCGGCAGAGCGCACATGGGCTCTGCGCCATGTGCAGAGTGACGCGCGCGCTTGCACGCGATGACGACGATGCCGCAGTTGCCGTTCCCATGTATAAAGGAGTCAACAAAGCAGCACCAAGCAAAGCGGACAACGAGTATTGCCACTTCGGTGATAAGGGAACCGTCTGCAGCTACGCTCCAAGGGCAGCGTCACCGTGGGACCCGTTCCGCCTCCGCAGCGCCAGCTCGCCGCCCGTTGGACGGTGGCCTTTTCCAGCTTTGGTGACGCCGTCCCTACCCTGGACCGCGTCCATGGCCTTCACCTTTCTGGTGGACCTCACCTTTATGGTGCACCGCGCCTCCTCCTTCGTCGCCGTGTGGTAACCCTTCCCGCCCAGGTGTTTGGGCGGAAGAGGTCCGAGACGCATATAAAAGGAGAAGGGGTGCGCCCAAGCAAAGGGTTCGGTTTTCGGAATCTGGGAGCTTAGACAAAACCCTAGATCTGAAGACTAGCAAGTAGCCATTGTTAGCCACCTCGAGCTCGACAAGCTCTCCTTGTACTGTGAACTCTCCAAGCAGTGCAATACACCAAAGCAGGACGTAGGGGTTTTACCTCCACAAGAAGGCCCTGAACCTGGGTAAGACCGAGCGTTCCATCTCTGCAGTGCTATCCCGCAGCGAGTCCGACGAGCATCGTCGCCGGAGCACGTTGAGGATTGTTTGATTCCGTGTTCAGCCCCTTACTCGATCCTTCTTGAGACACCCCTAGTTCCTGGGACAGTTCTCCGACATTTGGCGTGCCAGGTAGGGGGCTGAGGCGCATCTTCAACCTCGACGCAGCCATGGCAGGCCCTTCTCGCGCCGAACGACTCGCTCGCCGGACGGCCAGCGCCGCCACCGCTCCTCCTGCTGGCAACCCGCGCGGCCGCCCGCGCGGGAGCGCCGCTCCGGCGCGCACGCCGACCCCGAGCCCCGCGTCGAGCATCCGGATGACGACGACATCGACCACGCTGAGGACAACCTTGGCGAAGAGGAGGCCTCCTCCCTGCTCCCGTCGCGGGACCGTGCTACCTCCTCGCTGGGCCGCCCTGCGCCCAGCCCGGCGACTGTGCTTCTCATGCCGCAGGAGCTGCTGCAGTACCGCCCCACGCCGGACGCCCAGGAGGCCTGGCTCAACCGCGTCTCCGAACTCATCAACGCCGCTCGCGCCGCCGCACCCGCACCGTCTCGTTCCCTAGTTCCTTCTGCGCTCGTGGGGGACGTGGCGCACGGCGCACCTCCCGCGCCTCCTCGTCAGCCCGCGCCCGCTCCAGCTCCACCGGTTCCACCGCAACCTGCTCCAGCGGGGGCTCCTCCTCGCGACGGCCGCGCTGCATCGCACGCGTCGTCGCCGCATGACTGCCAAATCGTGCAGCGAGCCCCTGAGGACGCACGCGTGAGCGTCGAGCGCGGGCAGGAACGCCGCAACCGCGCCGTCGAGGACGTCACCACCGCCGGGCGCCACCTCCGCGCCACCCTCGCCAACGGCACGGTCACCTACGGCACGACGGCCGCGTTCACTCGCAGCCTCCGTCGCGTCGTCTGGCCGGTCAAGTTCAGGCCGGACCTCCCTCCGCGCTACGACGGCAAGAACAACCCCCTGGAGTTCCTGCAGCTCTACTCTCTGGCCATCCAGGACGCCGGGGGCGACGACAAGGTCATGGCGAACTGGTTCCCCATGGCCCTCAAGGACTCCGCGTCCTCATGGCTCACCAACCTCCCCGCCGAGTCCATCAACACCTGGGAGGAGCTCTGCCGGTGCTTCGTCGCCAACTTCAAGGGCACGTACGAGCGCGGCCTCACCTATAACGACCTCCGCGCTGTGCATCAGAAGCCCGGCGAGACCCTCCGCAAGTACATCCAGCGCTTCAGCCAAGTGCGCAACAAGATCCCCAACGCCACCGACGCACAGGTCATTTCGGCCTTCCAGGCTGGGGTCACAGATGTGCGGATGCTCGAGAAGCTTGGCATCCACGACAACATCACCACCGTCGTCAAGCTTTTCGACTTGGCGGACAAGTGCGCCAAGGCTGAAGAGGGCCGCTTGTTCGTCAAGAACGAGCCAGGGGACCCCACTGAGGGGTCCAAGAAGAAGAAATCCTCCGAGAAGCGCAAGACTACTGCGGTCCTCGCGGCAGAGCCCGACGCCAAGCAGCCTCGCCAAGCTGCCACTCCAGCCGCAGGACCTGAGAAGAAGGATGATCGTCCCTTCTGCATCTACCACAACAGGCATTCTCATGCCACCGAGGACTGCTACGACCTCAAGAGGCTTCGCGAGGCTCGCGAGGCAAACGGAGGCCGCGGCGGAGGCCGCGGCGGCCGCGGGGGCGACGCTGGAACAACAACTACAACGACAACTACCAGCAGAACCCCCAGGCCAACGCCGTCCAGCCCGCGAACGACAACCTGCCTGCCGAGGCTGACGAGGGCTACCAGGTGCCTCGCGGGGCCGCTTGCATCCTCGGCGGGGCTCAGGCCCCTCGCTCCAACCGCCACTTCAAGCAACTCGCTCGCGAGGTCGCAGCAGCCCTTCCTGAGTCGAGGCCTCCAGGCCCCTCAAGTGGTCCCACTACCCCATTACCTTCGACTCTGGCGACCACCCCAAGTCCACTTCGACCGTTGGCACCATCCCGCTGGTCTGCACCCCCACCATCAACAACATCGCCGTACTCTAAGACGCTCATTGATGGGGGTGCCGGCCTCAACGTCATCTCCGTCGAGACATTCGAGAAGCTGCAGGTGCCCTACGAGCGGCTCATGCCCACCAGGCCCTTCTCGGGAGTGACAGAGGGTCTTACCACCCCTTTGGGGCAGGTGAGGCTCGCCGTCACTTTCGGCACCCAGGCCAACTACCGCACCGAGCTGATCGACTTCGACGTCGCGCACATCGGCCTGCCCTACAACGCCATACTCGGCTACCCCGCCCTCGCCAAATTCATGGCGGTGACCCACCACGCCTACAACCTCGTCAAGCTCCCTGGCTCGGGTGGCACCATTGTCATCCGCGGCGTGGTCTCGGACGCCCTGTACGCTGCGCAAGCGTCCTACAAGGCTGCCGCGGTGGCGTCACCCGCTGACGAGGACGAGGAACCCCTCTCGAGGCCCCCGCGAAGAAGAAGCAGCTGTTCTCTCAGGAGAAGGCCGCGACAAAGCAAGTGTCTCTGGAGGCAAGCGACTCGGGGGCTAGCGTCACCATCGGCGCCAACCTGCCTCCCAAATAGGAAAGCGCGCTCGTCGCCTTCCTCAGGGCAAACTCTGACATGTTCGCCTGGACACCGTCAGATATGTCCGGAGTACCGAGGGAGGTGATCGAGCACCACTTAGCCGTGTGTCCAAACGCATGCCCCGTGAAGCAAAAGGCGCGGCGCCAAGCGCCAGAGAAACAAGACTTCATCGTCAAGGAAGTAGAAAAGCTGAAGAAGGCCAGCATCATCAAGGAAGTGGTCCACCCCACTTCTCACCCCTTGTGGTGTGTTTTGCTACGTCTGCATGCCCTTCGGCCTGAAGAACGCCGGCGCCACTTTCCAGCGCCTCATGAGGATCGCCTTGGGAGCTCAAATGGGGAGGAATGCAGAGGCCTACATCGATGACATCATCGTCAAGACCCGCGAGAAGGACACGCTCATCCAGGACCTCGAGGAGACCTTTGCCAACCTGCGCAAGGTCAACATCAAGCTGAACCCCGCCAAGTGCGTCTTCGGGGTCCCTTCAGGCAAGCTCCTCGGGTTCCTGGTATCTCACCGCGGCATTGAGGCCAACCCCGACAAGATCAAGGCCATAGAGCAGATGCAGCCTCCTCGTCGCCTCAAGGACATGCAGCGCTTAGCGGGATGTATAGCCAGCCTCAGCCGTTTCATCTCCAAGTTTGGCGAGAGGGCGCTGCCATTTTTCAAGATCATGAAGAGGTCCGGTCCCTTCAAGTGGACCCCTAAAGCAGCAAAGGCCTTTGAGGACCTGAAGAAATACCTGGCGAGCCCACCCATCATGGTCGCCCCACGCCCTCGCGAGCCTCTGAAGCTGTATCTTGCAGCCACTCCTCAGACGGCAAGCGCGGTCTTGGTGGCGGAAAGGGAAGAGCCAGTCCTCGCCAAGCAGACCTCCGCCTCGCCAAGCCCAGAACCCCCCGACAAGGAGGCACCCTCGCCAAGCATCCAGCCTCCTGCCGAGCCTCCCCAAGCGGGGCCTCAAGAAACCCTCGTCAAGGACTCTACCAAGCCTGGAGAGGAGTCAGCCGCTACCACGCCAACGACTACCCTCGTCGAGCATCCTGTGTACTTCGTCAGCACAGTACTGCGGGACGCTCGCGAGCGTTACCCCATGCAGCAAAAGCTCCTCTTCTCGCTCCTCATCGCCTCCAGGAAACTGCGCCACTACTTCCAGGGCCACCCCATCAAGGTGGTCACCTCATATCCTCTGGAGCAGGTCCTACGCAACCCAAACGCGACAGATCGCGTCGCAAGCTGGGGCATAGAGCTACAACCCTTCGAGCTGGAGTTTGACACCACCAGGGTCATCAAGGGCAGGGCGCTGGCTGATTTCATGGCCGAATCGATAGACACGTGTGAAGAAGAGCCTCAAGAGGAGGAGGTTACAGCCTCAGGAGGGACGACACCAAGCCACTGGACCATGCACTTCGACGGCGCCTTTGCGGCCAGGAGTGCAGGGGCTGGTGCCGTCCTCACCTCACCGACAGGCGACAAGCTCTACTACGCCGTCCAACTGTGCTTCAAGGATAATGACAAGGTCTCCAACAACATCGCTGAATATGAAGGCCTCCTCGCCGGGCTCAGAGCCGCCATCGCCCTCGGCATCAAGTACATCCTCATCAAGGGCGACTCCCAGCTCCTCGTCAACTTCTCCAACAAAAGCTACACGCCAAAGGACACCTACATGGTGGCCTACCTTGAAGAGGTACGCAAGCTGGAGAAGCACTTCAGGGGAATGGAGCTCAAGCACATCCCGCGGGCAGAAAACCAAGAGGCAGATGAAATTGCTCGGCGAGCAGCAAGAAGAGAAGCCCAGAAGCCTGGAGTGTTCGAGGAGAGGCTCACCAAGGCCTCGGTCAAGCAACCTGTGGTCAACATCAGCATCGACGAGGAGCTCCCACCTGCCCCACCGAGCGGAGCACCAAACTATGGGTTGCCCTCGGGCGATCGTTTGCTGCTAACCCTGGTACGACAAGACACTGGTTGGATCGACGAGATCAAGAACTACCTGCAGAACTGAGCCCTCCCGGAAGACGACACAGAGGCCGAAAGAATTGCTCGCCAGGCCAAGTCCTACTGCCTCCACGACGGAGACCTGTACCGCAAGCGACCCAATGGGGTTGCGCTGCGGTGCGTCCCTGCCGAGGAAGGCCGCCAGCTCATCAACGACATCCACAGCGGCGAGTGCGGCCACCACTCTTCCTCGCGCACCATTGCAGGCAAGGTCTTTCGGAGTGGCTTCTACTGGCCCTCAGTGCTTCAAGATGCGGCCGAAATCGTCCAGTCCTGCGACGCATGCCAATTCCACGCCAAGCAAATCCACCAGCCCGCGCAAGGACTCCAGACGATCCCGCTCTCCTGGCCGTTCGCGGTCTGGGGGCTGGACCTGCTGGGACCCTTCCCGCGAGCGCTTGGGGGCTACCGCTACCTCTACGTCGCCATCGACAAATTCACCAAGTGGCCTGAGGTGGAACCCGTACGCACCATTTCGGCGAAATTGGCGGTAAAATTCATAAGGAGCCTGGTCTGCCGCTTCGGCGTGCCCAACCGCATCATCACCGACAACGGCTCACAATTCATCAGTGGCGCCTTCAAGTCCTACTGCGGCAGCATCGGTGCCCAAATCTGCTACGCCTCGGTGGCGCATCCACGAAGCAACGGGCAGGCCGAACGAGCCAACGCCGAGGTGCTCAAGGGCCTCAAGACGAGAAGCTTCAACCGCCTCAAGGCCAGCGGCAAGCATTGGATCGATGAGCTCCCCTCGGTGCTCTGGTCCATCCGCACCACGCCAACGAAGCCAACTGGTGAGACGCCGTTCTCCCTCGTCTATGGCGCTGAAGCCGTCCTCCCCAGCGAGATCACTCATGGCTCTCCGCGAGTCCTGGCCTTCAAGGAGGCTGAGGTGGACGAACTCCGCAACGACGACCTGCTGCTGCTTGAAGGGCTCCGCCGCAATGCGGCCCTGAGAGCCGCAAGGTACCAGCAAGACCTCCGTCGCTACCACAGCCGCCACATCCGCCCGCGCACTCTCGAAGCAGGAGACCTTGTCCTGAGGAGAATCCTCTCCAGGGCAGGCCTCCACAAGCTCTCACCAATGTGGGAAGGCCCCTACAGAGTCGTGCACATCGCCAGGCCTGGCTCCGCGCGGCTCGAGACGGAGGACGGCATCCCTGTCGCCAACCCCTGGAACATCCAGCACCTGCGCAAGTTCTACCCCTGATCGCCCTCGGCGAGCAACTTTTTGCATCAAGGGAGAGCCATGCGCCATCATCCTCCACGAGGAAAAACTTCGGGCTCCCCTCTCTACTATACGTTGCCGCGGACCGTTCGAGAAGACTCCCAAGCCACCAAGCCTCGGCACGGTAACCTCTTCAGGCACCATGCCTTGGCGAGGTGGATCCCCATGCCGCTCATGGTGGAACGCAGGCTAAAAGCCACCCCCGCCTAGGGGCCCCCTGAGCTCTCTCTACATGCGTCTGCCTCGGGCACGCCCTCTCGAGAGTCTCAGCCACAGCATGTGGACCCCATGCCCAGAGCATGGCGGATTTTTTGTGTTTCTGGCCACGCCAGTGTAATGAACCTATGTTTCAGGTCAATTTGAACCTTCGCGCATCGCGCCAGCATATTTTGTTGCTTCGGTAAGCTCTAGCGTTATTTGCTTTTCTCTCTCGCTCGTATGATCCCTCATGCGTATCTCGCGAGCGGGGGCTAGCATGGTGCCATGCCACGGGAGCATCCCGGCAGCACCTAAAACCCAAGGGATCCGAGCTCTGAACTTGCGGGTCAGCTCTCATGCATGTCAACTCCCAAGGAGCTCTGAACTCATGGGTCAGCTCCCGCGCACGTCAACTCACCAAGGATCACCAAAAACCTTGGTGCCTGTTCTCCTCGCAAGACACACATGAAGGAACCTACGAGCACCATAAGATTTCTAGCTATGTACTGCTTGTGGGTATGCCTATCTCTCCAAGTGCAGGAAAGCAGGCTCTCCAAGCCTCAGGCAACATCAAGGCAAAAACATCTCGCCAGGGAACCAACACCCTCTCCAAGGCAGAATGCCTCGTTAAGCTAAGTACAAACACTTGGTCAATTTCCTCTCGCTGGTTTTTGCCCCTCGAGTCTCTTTTCTCTCTCCTACGCCTCATGGGCTGCTTGCACGTCAAAGGGGGGCCCCAAGCATCGCGCTTCGAGGAGCTCTTACTTCTTGAGGCCTCACACACCCCCCGGCCTTGTGGAGCCCTGACTCTCACATACCGAAGCGGCGGTGGTGTAGCGCCAAGAGAGGGTCCTAAGACGTAGAGCGAAAAAGACATGAAGGGAAAAGACAAAAGCCACCCGAGGGACATTCACAAGCGCGTTCAAAAGCTTAAAGCAAGTCCTTACAAAAGTTGCTACAACCAAAATACTAAGATAACGTGCCCTCTGCACGACCAGCTACAGGAAGGAGTTCATGCCGTCGCGCCTCCTGAGGTGCCCGCTACGTCCACGGCAGCTCCCGCCCCCAGGGCGCCTTCCTCGCCGTCGCCTTCGTCTTCATCGACCAAGACTTGGTCGTACTTCCTGGCGAGCACCTCAGCGGCCTCCCCTGCCTTGCTGCGGATCTCGACCGGCCCCATCACGGCCTCGAGGTTGAACGAGGGCCAGAGCTTCAGGAGGTTGCTGAAGACGCGGCTGGTGGCGAGGACGAGGAGATCGCGGCTCTCCGCCACGACACGCTCGTCGAAGCGCTTCGCGACCTTTTCAAGCTCCCCGAGGAACTGCCCGAAGAAGTGCGTGTATGCGGCCTCGTCGTCGATCCCTCCGGAGGGAAAGTGGGGGACCTCGATCCTCATGTCATCCCCGACGGCGTTCGCGCGGCGGACCAGCTCGTGGAGCATGACCTGGCGCTGGCGCGTCATGGCCCGGCTGTGCTGCGCGGTGTCTCGCGCTTGCTCCGCGCGGTCCGCGGCCGGCCCCACCTGCTGCTGGAGGTCGCTCAGGTCCGCCTTCAGGGCGGCGATCTCCCTCTCCGCGCGAGTCAGCGCCTCCTTGGTGCGCTGGAGGCGAGAGGTCAACTCCTGCTCCGACTTCTCGAGCCCTTCGATCCGGTGCAAGAACTCGTTGCGCTTGATTGTGAAGCGCTCTTCCTGCTTTTTGGCCTTGGCGTCGTAATCATTGGCGAGGCTCTCGCGGATGCGCTCAACCTTGGCGTCGGCCTCCTCCTGGGTCCGCTTCTGCTTCAGCGCAAGGTCGGCGTTGGCCTTGTCGTGGCGCTCCTTGCGGGTAGCCTCACTCCGGGCTACTGAGTTCTCGCGCTCCTGCAGCTGCCCCTCGCGGGTGGCCTGCTCCTCCTCCAGCAAGTGGACCTGCTCCTCGCGCTGGTCCAGTTCCTTCTCCCGGAGGGAGAGCTCTTCCTCGCGCTTCTTCAGCTCGGCCTCACGAGGCGCCAGCTGCCCCTCGCGGGCGTCTAGCAGCTCGCGGAGCTCCTTCAGGCTAACCCTTGCGGCCTCAGACTCGGCGGCGAATTTTTGCTTGGCGGCCGCTAGCTCTTGATGCTTGGCGTCGGTCTCCGCCTCCAGCGTCTCCCGGGCGGCGTTCAGCTGGTCCATGACCTCAGCCGCCTCCCGCTTGACGCTGTCACGGGTCTCCTTCGCGAAGCGCGTCGCTTCTTCGCGCGCCGCCTGGGCCGTCGCGTCTCCCCGACGGCACATCTCCACCCTCTCGTGGAGGAGGGCCCAGGCGTCAGCCAGTCTTGTCCGCTCCTCCTCCTGGGCACGCTCCTCCTCAGCGCATTGCATCTCCAGCTCGTCAAGCGCCCGCCGCGCTTGGCCGAAGACAACCCTGCGGCGAGCCACGCGAGGGCGCGGCTCCTGCAGCGTCAAGGTCCCCGCGTCGTCGCGGGGCTCAGAGGCCTCGACACTCGTCGAGGCACCGGGGGCCTCCTGCCTCGGGCTCACGGCCGTTTCTGGTATGGCCTGGGGGCTCACGCGGTCGCCTCCCTCGCTGCCCAAGGCAAGAGCCCTCTGGGGGCTGGGCGTCCTCTCACCCCCGGCTCCGCCGCTCGGGGGCTCCAGGGGCGCCTCCACCTCCTGCTCTTCAGGGGCGCTCCCCGCCCCTTCCGTGGTGGCCGCGTCTACCGCGGCCTCGGGCGTGTCCGCCCTCCTTGTGGGAACCTCCTCCGCCTCTGGCAGCGGCTCCATGACGATCTCTTCATCCTCTTCCTCTTCCGCGCGGTGCTCGACCGCGGGGGGAGAGGCAGCTCGAGTTGGCGGCGGCGTCGCCACCTCGATCACCTCCTCCACGCGGTGCCCAACCGCGGGGGGAGAAGCAGCCCTAGCTGGAGACGACGTCGCCTCTTCAACCACCTCCACGCGGTGCTCACCCGCGGGAGGAACAACCTCTCGCTGATGCTCGGCGGCCTCTTGCTGCGGTTCATCGGCCGTTTGCCGCGGCTCGTCAGCCGCCTACTGCGGCCCTTCGGTCGCCCGCTGCGGCTCTTCGGCCGCCCGCTGCGGCTTATCGGCCACAGGCATCTCCTCGGCGGCGCTGGTGATCTCCCCAAGCTTGCGGAGGCGCCGCCTCTTCGGCGCCGCGGGTACGCTGAAGAAACACAAACAAAGCAAAGACCCTTCAGGAGGAGATTCTCAGAAGCAAATGCCGAAGGAAAGGAAAGAGCCAAACTTACTCGTCGGCCGCTCTCCACATCCTTTTCTTCCCCTTGGGCGGCTGGAGGGAGCTCGCTCCGGCCTCTTCGGGAGGCGCCGCCGCTTCCTCGGGAGGACCATCCCTCGAGGCGGCCCCGGCGTCCCTGTCGTGGAGGGCCTTGGTGTGGGGCTCGTGGCGCCCTCTCCTGCTGCTGCCCTCCTCCTCCGTGGGGCGTTGGGAATGAACCACGCGGAAGACGTCCTCGTCGCCGCTAGAGGAGATCTCCTGGAGGTCCACGCCGGGCGGCGCGTTCCTTGAACCTGCGTCGCCCCCCGAGGGGTCGGCACCCCTCGAGGCCTCGTCCTCGCCAGAGGGTTGGCACCTCGGGAAGCCTCATCCTCGCCAGACTCTTCATCCTCGTCCGGCTCCAGCGCGTCGCCCACCTGCTCCTGCTCCGCCGCCCACGGGTTGCGGCGGGACCCGACAAGCCTCGCGGGTCTGATGCCCCATTCATCGAAGAGGGGTAGGAGCCTACGGGCCTCACGAACGCTCTCATCCACATAGACGAACAGCGGCAAGGCGTCGTCGTTGCTTGGGGGCGAGACGGACGTCGTGGCGAAAAGGACTTTCATGATCTGCTTCAGCTCGCCTGGGGTGAGGTCGTCGGCGCTGAGGCGCATCCTATCATCTGGGCCTGAGTAGGTCCACATCGGCTCCGAATGCCATTGAAGAGGAGCAATGCGGCGTGCAACAAAATCCATCGCCACCATCCGGCCGGTGAGCCCGGCCTCTCGGAGCACCTGAATACGCTCGTATACCGCCACAAGCTTAGGGCCCTCGAAGTCACCGCTCGCCCAACGCGCCCACTTCCTCGGCGGCGCCACGGGTACCTCCAGGTTGCGGTTCGACGACTTGGTGCCGACAAAAAGCCATTTCTGGCGGAACTTCTCCACCTTCTTCGTCACCTCGGTGATGGCATTCTCACCCTGCCACGCGATGGGGATGTATTCTTCACTTCTGGCGGCGGCAATGCGGAAGGAGACGCATCCAAGCCGCTCGTTCGACTTGGTGCTCCGGAGGGAGTAGAAGCTGCGAAAAAGGGGCACCGAGGGGTGGACACCAACGTACGCCTCGCAGAGGTAGGCGAAGATGGCGAGAATGAGCACGGAGTTGGGGTGGAGGTGAAGAAGTTGGATCCGGTACGCTTCAAGGATCGCCAGGAGGAAGCTGGAGAAGGGAGGAACGAGGCCGGCGTAGAGTGTGTGAAAGAAGATGGGGTAGTACCCCGCGCCGACCTTGCTGCTGCCGGGCGCTATGCTGGTGGCGCCGAGCTCGTGGGTGTTGGCGGCCACCAGGTGCCGCACCCTGGAGACCGTCGCCGCGCCGACAAGGGACTCCGGCATCGTCCCCTGGGGCGAGGCGCCCCGCGCCGCCGCCGCAGACGTGCCAGTCTGCATCGCACCCTTGCCTTTTTGGCCGTCGGTTGCCCTCTTGGGAGCCATGGCCGTCGGAGAAGGAGCTTGAAGACGAAGACCTCGGGAGCGATGCGCTCTGAGAGGAAGGAGAGGTTTTGAAGAAGAGGGCGGCGGAGTAATGGGAGAAGTGACGGGCGCAGTCCGCACGCCCAGGCTTTATTGACCAGCTCCCGAGTCGTGGCGGGCCCCGCCACGTCGCCCGTTGGAGCCGAGGAGGTCGTGGCCGCGGGTGCAACCGCTGCGCTCCACGTGTCGCGGCCCTGTCAGGCATCTTTGGCCCCTCGACGCTTCGCCTTCGTCCATGGGCCTCGGCGTGCCCGTCGCGGGCCCGGGGGCTACTGTCGGCACAGTGGAAACCAGGGTACCACGGGCCGGCCTGCCAGGGCCCACAAGATTCTTTGGATGATTTTCGCTAAGGACCAGGCTCTCCAAGCCTGGCGAGCCTCGCGAGGATATTCCCCTCGCGAAGGGTTTTTTCCTCCTCGCCGAGGATTCTCTCCCTTGGCGAGGGATCGCAACTCGACAAGGTGTCTCCGACGCCGCCCGCAATTCTGCTAAGGACCAAGCCGGAGGGCTCGGCGAGGTTTTTCGCCTCGCCGAGGCTCCTTCCTCACGAAGCCATCCCTGCCTCCGCGGCAGAGCGCACATGGGCTCTGCGCCATGTGCAGAGTGACGCGCGCGCTTGCGCGCGATGACGACGACGCCGCAGTTGCCGTTCCCATGTATAAAGGAGTCAACAAAGCAGCACCAAGCAAAGCGGACAACGAGTATTGCCACTTCGGTGATAAGGGAACCGTCTGCAGCTACGCTCCAAGGGCAGCGTCACCGTGGGACCCGTTCCGCCTCCGCAGCGCCAGCTCGCCGCCCGTTGGACGGTGGCCTTTTCCAGCTTTGGTGACGCCGTCCCTGCCCTAGACCGCATCCATGGCCTTCACCTTTCTGGTGGACCTCACCTTTATGGTGCACCGCGCCTCCTCCTTTGTCGCCGTGTGGTAACCCTTCCCGCCCAGGTGTTTGGGAGGAAGAGGTCCGAGACGCATATAAAAGGAGAAGGGGTGCGCCCAAGCAAAGGGTTCGGTTTTCGGAATCTGGGAGCTTAGACAAAACCCTAGATCTGAAGACTAGCAAGTAGCCATTGTTAGCCACCTCGAGCTCGACAAGCTCTCCTTGTACTGTGAACTCTCCAAGCAGTGCAATACACCAAAGCAGGACGTAGGGGTTTTACCTCCACAAGAGGGCCCTGAACCTGGGTAAGACCGAGCATTCCATCTCTGCAGTGCTGTCCCGCAGCGAGTCCGACGAGCATCGTCGCCGGAGCACGTTGAGGGTTGTTTGATTCCGTGTTCAGCCCCTTACTCGATCCTTCTCGAGACACCCCCAGTTCCTGGGACAGTTCTCCGACACACGCCGTGCTCCGGTCCCCCCTCCCCCTGCATCGATAAGAGGCCGCCGCGACGCCCTGCTCCCTCTGTACCCTCACCTGCTCCCCCTCTCTCCCCTTCGTTTTTCTCCACCACGGCCGTGACCTAGACCTAGCTCGAGGGCCGCCATGTCGCACCACCTCTATGGACCTCCCCGTCCAAATCGAAGACCACCGCAGGGACCGCCTCGCCGTGATTCTCCTCCACGCAGGAGGAATTGGCGCGGGCTGGCCGCAATCGACGCCGCCGTCCGTTTCTTCCCCGCCTCGGCCGGCCAACCGCCGCCGCCGCTGTCACGTTCACATCGTCTCTGTCCACCTCGCGGCGAACCGAGATGTCCAGAAGCACAGCACCGAGGCATGCTTCCTCTTCCTCGACTCGCACTTGCTGGGAGGCTCGAAATCGAGCTAATCGAGCTCGCCTTCTCGAGGCCCATCCGCCACTCGCCGCGCTCACCCCCGACCAACTCCGGTCGCCGTCGTCATCCCCATCTCGAGCTACTGCATCTACACCTCTTGGTGAGCTGCTTACCATCCCGGGCACCATCTCTCTCCCTCTGCTACTTCTCCGACGAGTCGACGCGTCGCCGGAGCACGGTCACCGCGTGCTAGCGCGCCGGTCTGCGCCTTCCCGTGGTCAAAACCAGTGGGCCGTCGCGCCAGCGTGGCCGCTGACGTGTCCCCGGGACCCAGCGGTCAGCGGGTGTGGCTAGCCCGGCCCGGGTGGAAAAAAAACGCTTCGGCCTTTTTCCTGTGATTTTAAAAATTAAATAGAAAATAAAATAAACTTTGAAATTCAATATCTTTTGAAATACAATTCAGAAAAATGCAAACAATATGTCAAAATGCTCAGAAAAATAAACTCTCTTTGTTAGCATGAATTTCATGTCCAACTAAATAATTTTTATCGCTTATTAATTAAATTACAAAAATGGCAGAATTAAAGTCCAACTTAGAAAATTCATAACTTGAAAATTTCTTATCCAAAAATTATAAATGAAGTATCAAAATGTTCAGTAAACAATGAACTACAAGTTTATGTCATTTGAGATAGTTGTAGAATTAAATTTTTGTGCTGTTTATAATAATTAATTAAAATGGCAGATTTAAATCACATTTTGGGAAATTCATAACTTGATAAATAATGACTCAAAAATTATGTTTAATGGCTCAAAATGATCAGCAACTCAAGGGCTGTTTAGCTATGTTAAGTTCACAGCATGAAACCAACTTTTCCTTTGATGTCCTTTTGGAATTGATTAAAATTGTATAACCGTTTAAATCACCATTTCTTGCCTGTTAATCCAAAAATTGCAAACGAAGTACCAAAATGATCAGGAGAACAATACCTATCTAATAATGTCATTTTCATGCATGTAGACCTCATATTTCAGTACTGTACATTTTGGATAAATGCTTAATTTACTAAGTTAAATATGGAGTTTTTAACTCGTTAATTGCGATATTTATTTTAGGGGTTCCATTTAACTTGTGGGACATGCCCAAGACCTTTTCAGTGGATAATTTGATCATCTCATCATGAGTGTGCATTGCACCTTGTATTCGTGTTATTTATTGTTCTCTTGTTATTGTTTGTGTTCCGGTAGATTCAGGAGTCGAGGTTCCACCACAATACCTCGACGATCCGGGCGACCAGCACTATCAACAAGGCAAGAGATAACCTAACCTTCTTGGCATATATCATCCTATTGTTTTATACAAATATTTTATCTACCATAATATTGCATTCGATTCCAATGTCGACTTTTGGTCCAAGTATAGAGTATCCTATGAATTGCATGTTCCCTAAACCATTACGTGTTTCCCCTCCTATCAACCCTAGGTTTGATGTGCTGGCCTGAGTAAATATATATCTGTTGAATATATGCTAATCTATGCTTAGCCATGCTTAGTCAAATGCTAAATTGTCCGGTAAGTTATTTCATTGATTATAATGTTGATGGAAAGTTTCGGACATGGTGGTTACTTGTGGTAAATAATAAAATGCTAAAAGGCATGGATGAGTTGCCATCGGGGGATGGTGTTTTGCCTCATTCTTGTCGCCTAGGCTGAGAGTGCTTTTAGCTAGAACCAAGAACCGAGCGTGCTTCCATTGGTGGGAGTATGGGCTCCTTACAGACCGAATAATCTGTGAGGGGCTTGTCAAGGGTCCTCTAGTTTGCTATTTCCATTTGCTTGTGAGTGTGAGGGTGGAAAAGAAACGATGAGGACGGTGGTGTTTAGGATGTGGCTCCGGGGCAGGGCATTGGAGGCGCTGAACCTGTCCTTCCGCACACTGATGATCCTTGAGTAAGCCTCATGCAAGGTAAAGGTCTAACCGCGCCCACTCGTCGGCTTTCCCCGGAAGAGAGCCAATCAGGTGAGCCGGACGGTACCAATGGGTAAATTAGTACACCACTGCAGGGTTTAATCTTTTCGAAAAGACGTGTCCACGGTTATGGACAAATCTTGGGAAAGGCGGATTAGCTCATAGAAAACCTGAACCTAATTAATTAAAATTTGGCAGCTAGAGGTTGCACTCAACGTGTGTTTAAAAGGTTCATTTTCTTGAGGGTGATTCGAGGGAGTGCCTTGGTGGAGATGAGTGGTGAGAAATGGCTACTATTGGTTCGATGAGAACCAAAGGAAAAAGTTACTATCTTATCCCTTTAATGAAAAACCTTCTGAGTAGTCGATGCCATGAGTCATTTATGTCTTTAAAAAGGAAAACCAGCTTTATGCAAATTAACTACTATACCGCTTTAGAGCCTCCGTCAGCATTGGGCCTATATCGCCCTACTAAACTTACGAGTACGTCGTACTCAGTCTCTCTTTACTGCTTATTAATTTGTTTTAGAGGAGGACGACACCGAGCAGACAGGTGGGTTCTTCGTGGACATCGACGAGTAGTCTGGGGTTCCCAGGTGGCAGCTTGGGACGTCTTGGAACAGGCTGGCACGGGATGTTTATCTGTAGGCCTCTTAGGCCATATTTTGGATCTTGTTGTTAGACAACACTACTTCGCTTCCGCTTGATGTATTGTTGGGTCTGTGACCCCTGTTGTGTAATTTGTATCTTTCTCATATATGAATTGCTATATGATCTCTTTTGTGTCGTAGAGTCTGTGATGTGCCAGTTGTTCCACAAGTCTTGATCTCCTTATTATGCTTTGATAGCTATGCCAGTGTTTATGGCATGATCGAGGTGTTGCGTGGGAGCGGTAATCCCATGCCCTTCGATTGTGTAGCATTGCCTATGGGTTGCATAGCCTCTCTGCATAATTCCGGGGTCGGGCGCTACAGGGGCGCCAGAACATGAAGAAGAGTCGCACAGACATGAAGAAGAGGCCGAACATAAAGAAGAGCTTGAACAAGGAGAAGACGCGGTGATGCCGCGGGCTCCATTGCTATCTTTAGTCTTGTGGGACCCTTATCTTCGAGAACTGCTTCGCAAGAAGACGAATAACACCAGAGCTGCTTTTAGAGAGGAATCCAAGCTGGCACACTTGGAGTTAGACTCGAAGACTCCATTGTATGCTGGTTGCGATCCCAGTATGACCCGCTTGAATTTCACGCTCAATGTTATGCAGATGAAGGCAAAACAAAAATGGAACGACGCAAGCCTCAATACGCATTTGCAATATCTACATAATAAAACTTATCTCGCGGGGAACCTGTACCCTACTAGTGTCGAGGAGGCCAGGAAAATCATGTTCCCTCTTGATTTACTGCATATTAGATACCACGCCTGCATCAATGATTGCATCATTTATCGGAACGAGAACATGGACAAAACAATATGTCCAGTGTGCAAGGCTGCTCGATACAAGACTGGAAAGAAAGCTCCTCGAAAAGTGGTGTGGTACCTCCCGCTCATTCCCCGTCTGCCATGGTATTTCGTAGATCCCAAGGAAGCAAAACTCATGCGCTGGCACGCGGAAAGGGACAAAACTAGATGATGGGGATGATCCGAAGCTGAGACACCTCGTGGATGCTAGCCAGTGGAAAGCATTCGACATTGAAAACCCACTTTTTGGTGGAGAACCGAGGAACATCAGGTTGGGTGCGAGTACTGATGGAATGAACGCATTTGGCAACCAGAGCAGCACACATAGCACCCGACCCGTGTTTGTATGGATATACTCCCCCCTGGTTGTTCATGAAGAGAAAGTACATACACATTAGTATGCTAATTCAAGGGCCAATTCAACCAGGAAACGATGTTAACCTGTATCTACAGCTATTGAGAGAGGAGCTAGGCACATTATGGAATGAGCCAGGGGTCAGCACATGGGACGCCTATGCAGGAGAATATTTCAATCTGAAAGCCGCGTTGATCACGACGGTGCATGACTATGTCTGTTACGGATATGCCTCAGGCTAGGTGTGCCACGGACATAACGGATGTGTTTGAAGTGCATGGATGATACAACAGATGTTCAACTACCGAAAGAGCCCGTGTCTTCGAAAACCATGTACATGGGGCATCGAAGGTGGCTTAAGAAGAATGGCGTGTGGAGAAGGTGTCTGGAGAGCTATTCAATGGTAAAGATGAGACCTGAGGGCCTCCGCGTGTGAGGAGCGGGATTGAAATCGATCAATTATTGAAAAAATTGGGAAGAGGGCCCGGCACCGGGAAAGAAGCGAAAGCCGCCAGAGACGCCGCTGAAGGTGTGGAAAACGAGGAGTGTTTTTGGGACTTGTCGTACTGGCCAATCCTTGGTACACCTAATTTCCTTGGCGTCGTGCATATCACGAAGAATGTGTGCGAGAGTTTGGTTGGCACACTTCTCAACATGCCGGAGAAGACCGAAGATGGGCCCAAAGCAAGACACGACTTGAAAAATTTTGGTATCAGGGAAGAGCTTCACGGAGGCCCCCTACGGCGCCGATACCGGAGGAGACAAAAGGAAATGGCAAAAGCTAAGAAGGAATATTATTGCGCCCCTCTTCCTTCACACTAAGTCAAAAGGAGACCGATCAATTTTTCAAGTGCCTCGTAGATATCAAAGTTAGTTCTGGATACTCGGGGAAGACAAGAAGATATCTAGACCAAAAGAAACAAAGGTTCAATGGGATGAAGTCTCACGACTGTCACATGATGATGACGCAGATACTTCCGATTGCACTTAGAGGGATAATGGACGACAACGTCCGGGAAACACTTATTGGCCTGTGCAATTTTTTTGATGTGATCTCTCGAAAGTCGGTCAGTATCAAGGAACTCAAGAGGGTAAATGAAGAGATCGTTGTCATACTCTGTGAGCTTGAGATGTACTTCCCGCCCGCGTTCTTTGACATTATGGTGCATCTGCTTGTCCATGTTGTGGATGATATCATCGATCTAGGGTCGACATTCCTGCACAACATGATGGCGTTTGAAAGGATGAATGGGGTCATCAAGGATTCGTTCGTAACAGGGCCCATCCATATGAAAGCATTCTCCAGGGCTTTCTAGCCGAAGCGTGCATCTCTTTCTGCACAAATTATCTGGACATCGAAAACCCTGTTGGTTTGCCCGTGAACAAACACCTTGACAGGCTCAAAGGAGTTGGTCACAACAATAACTGGAGGGAATTGCATGTGGACCACCGAATCGAAGCTCCGACTTTGTTAGGGCAAACTTAGTAGTGCTACAACATCTAGAGGTTGTTGATTCTTGGTTGAAAAAACACAAGATATGATTGCTGAGAAGTACCGTGACCTGGGGTTGTAAAGGACGGACTGGAGAATTAATTAGAGAGCACAACTTCTCTTTCTTGTGCTGGTTCAAAAAAACTTTAGAATAATCCCCCGTTAATGATTGATATAGATGGACAACTAATATTTTCCTTAGCACATGGCCCCGCATGCAACCTCGCAACTTATCAAGCATACGATATCAACGGATACACATTATACACGGAGGCCAAAGACAAAAATAGTGATTATCAAAACTCAAGGATGACGATTGAATCCTTTACCAGGGATGATGTGGAAAGATACTACGGAAGGATCGAAGAGATTTTGCGAGCTTGACTACTCTGGATGGTACAAGGTGGTGATGTTCAGTGTCAGATGGGCTAAGAGCGTCGAAAGAGAAAACCGGTATTTCACTACCATGTGTATACCCGATGCCAAAAGTGCTAGTGCCAACGTCACCATGAAAAATTAGCGATGGGTACTCGCTAAGAACGTGACCCAGTGCTTCTTCATCACCTACCCGAGTAGGCCCAGCCGTGTTGTTGTCAGGAGAGGCAAAAGAAGCATCGTCGGAATGGATGGAGTCGCCAACGAGGAAGACTATACGACGACCCAATGAGGGAAGATGACGATGACAATGAAGTTTACATCAAAATAAGAAGCAATACTACATTGCCTAAGAAAGTCCTTCCATTCAAAAGATAAAGTCACGATGACGGGCTAAATTACTTAACAGGGAACAAAAAAGGCAAGAAGATCAGTGTGAAACAACGACGCTGATCAGAGCAATGACATTTTTGTATCTCTTTTGTATACGCACTAAGCCGTTATCGATCGCCAAATGATGTAATATATATATATATATTATGCACTACATTTTTATATATGTTGCGCTCGACCGATATATCCACGCATGACTGATGGCTACAATTGATGTAGTGAATATTCGTCGGTGGTGCCCCAAGAGGAAGGCGGATGCATCGAGCAGTAGTTTTTTCCTCAGTTAAGAACTAAGGTTATCGAACCAGTAGGACTCAGAAATCAACAGCGAGGTACTCGTCAATGGTCTGGCACGTAAGCATTACCAGGTGCGGACCTGCACACAATCAAACAATTCACTTTGCCCCCAGCAGTAGTCTCCCTGGTCTGCTGAAAACAAAGCGGTTAAATTGTATGGTGAAATAAACAAAATATAAAAATGGACCAGCGAGCAAGTGATGGTGCAAAGTGTGTAAACGGTGTTGTAATCACTGAAAAAGATGGACCAGGGGTCATGGGTTCAATAGTGGTGTCTCTCTAGAAGATAAAATGCACACATCATGGGTGAACAAATTACAGCCGAGCAATTGATAGAATTGTAACACAAACTTAATCTAGCTATGACATAGATAATTCGTATGTGATATTCATGTAGGCATCACGTCAAACACATATAGACCGTGATCCAACTGCATCCATAACTAATCATCCACCTAGGGATCGCTATCCAGCATGTCACCCATCGGTATTAAGTTGCAAGCAAGAGACAAAAGCATTAAGCACAATAATTGATGTAAGCAATATTTGTAATCACGAAGACATAAACACTGTTATTTTACCCTTAGTATCAACATCACACCCTTGGCACTTGCATGTTTTTATCACTCGAGCGCTGACACAAAAGGGGCATGAACCTACCATCTAGCATTAATACTCTCTCTTGGAGATAAAAGCAATCACTCGGCCAAAGTAACCACAAACATCAGAGAGAATAGAAGAACTTAAATAACACATAAATATATCATCAAAAATTTGATCATAACTTCACAATTCATCGGATCTCAGCAAACACATCATATAGCATTACAATAGTTTATCTTGATCATGTTAGACAGCTCACAAGATCGTAAACATGAGAGCACTTGGGAGAGAGACAACCATCTAGCTACTGCCATGGACCCGTACTCCAAGGTGGAACTACACACAAATCATCCCGGAGGAAGGCATGGCGATGAAGAGCCCTCCGGGATCGATGTCCTCTCCGGCAGGGTGCCGGGATCAGCTTCAGAACCCTCCCGAATTAGGGTTTGAGATGGCGGCGGCTTCGGGACAGGTTTCATGGAAAATAATGGCCGCCTCGACATTTTTATGGTAAACATGATTTTATAGGCGTCGGAGGGGGTCGAGGGGGACCACCAGGAGCAGGGGTGGGGTGGGCCCGCTGGTCCCCCTGGTCGCGGCTGCTGGTCGCTCCTGGCCTCCATGTGGCCCCTAAGGTCGCCCTCCGGACTCCGTCTTCGTCTTTGCGTATAAAAAATCTCCGTAAATTTTAAACCAATTCCAAGGAGTTTTCTAGAAGAGAATTGTCTGAAATACAAAATAGTAGTAAACGGGGAACTGGCACTGGGCATCTTGTCAATAGGTTAGTTCAATAAAATGTCTCAAAATGATATAATATGATTGTAAAAACATATGACATTGATATAAAACAAGCATGGACGATCAAGCACAAATTATAAATACGTTAGAGACGTATCAATGACTTTATTATATCTCATTTTGTTTTCCATGACTTTTATAATACAATTGCATGCATTTTATTATACAATTACATTCATTTTATTAGACAATTGCATATATTTTTATAGACAAAAGGAAAACAGAAAAAGATAAATAGAAAACTGGGGTCAACTGGAAACTTAGTGGTACCGTGCCCTGCCAAACGCCCGCTGCCACTAAATTACTAGCAGCAGGTGCCAAACAGGACTCGCTGCCAGAAAGTTACTGGCAGCAGCCGTTTATCAGGGCACGTTACCCCTAAGTGTAACTTAACCCCCCCCCCCCCCGGTCGGCCCTTTGGCCTCCAACAATTCTAATCACAATCTCCGATTCTCAAGGCGTCGACCGCCGCCTCGCCATCACCGACCCTCGCTCCGCCGTCCCTGGCCGCCGCCTCGCCGTCCACGAGCCCCGCTCCGCCTCACCGTCGCCGTCGCCTGCCCCGCGTCCCCCTCCCCCCGACCTCGACCTCGTCCTCGTCTCCGGTCACCCACCTCGTCGTCCCCGCTGCCACGCCGACGCCATCCCCACCGTCGTGAGCTCATTCCCCTTCCCCTTGTCCCTACCGATCGAATTGGTAAGATTTATGGTTCATTCAAAATTCTTTGCTTGATATAAATAGTAGTAATTGCTTAGGGTTAGTGTGTAGGAATTGAATGTATAGAGAATTGTAGTGGCATTTTTCGAAAGTCAAAAATTTCAATGGTGTTTCTCAAATAGCCGAAAATTGCAGTGGTGTCTATCCAATTAACCCGTGTAAAAATAGGAGCGAACACTGCAACTCACGTGACTTCTAAATACGTCTCCTCTGCTTAATTAAATGGAACCTTGTTGCACAAGGTTCCAAATATATTTTTAAGCCCCTATATCTAGTAAAAATGCAACTTTGTTTTTTAATCAAATGAGATGGTTTTTGCAATGTGTTTTCAACAATGAGATGGTTATTTCTTACTTGATGGTTATTGCAATTGTGTATGAGATTTATCGATGAAATGAGATGGTTATATATGTTTGCAGGGAACGAGTCCCATGTTTTCCCGGAATGTTGATTAACTTTCATTCTAACAAATTTCGGGCACTCGATATGTCCTATTTTTAGCAAAGGTTATGCCAAACTTTTCTATTAATTTTGGCATGACTTTTGTAAAAAATAGCACATATTTGAGTGTTCGAATTCTTAGTGTAGAATTGTGATTTTTAAATGCCTAAGTAATCTAGAATATTTCTCCTATATTTGCTTAAGGGAATTTTTACTATGCTATATACTAACTACGAGAATTTTAAGTGTAGAATTGATTTTAAACTTTAGTGATGTCAGGAAACCATGAAGACGTGGCCGGATGTTCTCGTCCGGACCCCGAATCTGAACAAGCCGAGGCGGAGATTATCTGGAAATTATTAACGGCCAACCTAGAAGAAGACTTAGTTTATGAGACCACTAATGGCGGCAACCAGGGCAACCCCCGCACTTCGGACGCCGAGACCACTGATGGCGGCGATCTGGGCACTAATGCAGGCGGAGAAGCCATAGATGGTACCCAATGAAACCAGGGACGAAACATGCGCCCAAATTCGGTCCCCACAGATGTGCCCAAATTGACGTCCGGGAGGTGGACCCAAAAACCGGTGAGCCTCTACATCCTGAGGGCGCTAGAAAGAGCTACAGCAATGACCTAGCATGCATCCTCCGAGAGACTGTATCAATCAACGAAAAGAACATCCAAGCTGAGGGCAAGGCCCAATTTCGCAACTTCCTCCTTAAGAAGGTGCGCATAACATACAAGTTCTCGACCGTCACTGATCAGGAAGATCCCGATTACGATCTGGTAATAGATCCGTACCTGGCTGATGTAAATAGCAAAGCCCTTGTCAAAATGACCATGGACTTGAGCTCTTGGAAATGTACGGTGTGAGAAAAAGGATTGATAAGGGTCAGAGCTTCGACAAGGTCCAGAAGGCATTTCTGATGATTAACAAAGACCAATTCAATATCTTCAAGGATAGGCAGTAGTGGTTACTTGGGGAAGCGGCCCGTGGGCAAAGGAGGATGAGCAATATAGACTGCAGGATAGATCCATACCATGGGGCGAATTCGAAAACCAGCAGGAACGTGACTACGTCAGGGCCCGATACAATACTGACCCTGAAACCCAGGAATTTGTCACGGAGCTGGTAGTAAAGGAACTCGAGATAAAACTCAATGAACAAGGAGGCAAATAATGTTAGGGAGAATTCGCCCGTACTTCTAAGTGGAGCTCACAGCAGCCCCTTGTAAAGGAATAAAAATATAGTACCATGAGAGAAACCGATGATTGTTGATGAAGAAGGGGTTGCCTTGGGCATCCCCAAGCTTAGACGCTTGTGACTTCTTGAATTTTTCATAGGAGGGTCCATGGGGAGCCTCCCCAAGCTTAGGCTTTTATCCCTTCTTGATCTTCCTTCATCACCTCGCACTTGGATACTTGAAAACTTTCTTCACGCAAAACTTATAGCAACTTCATTAGAGGGGTTAGTCCACAAAAATAATATCTTCCTTCAGTTCCAAAGCACATATCATGAACTTATTTTTTTACAACATTAGCTATTGTCACAAAGGTCTAAGTAAAGCTCCAGCTTTGTAAAGAACTTCACTCTGTCCGTGAAAGAAGCAATGCAAAACTAAGGACAGAATCTCTTAAAAACAAAATGGACTGAAAATATGAATTTTTTGGGAGCACTTTTGGACCTCAAATCAGAAAACTTAAAACTAGAGAAAGGTAGACAAAACCCTGATGCTTGCTGTCAAACAATTTCAGCCACAGATGATGTTCTGTGTTTTCTTTGGATTTTTGAACAGTAAAGAACATAAATCTGTTTCTGGACAGCAAACTCACAAATTAGTCTTCCTCTCTTTAGAGGCTATTCTTGGCACCAAAAACCAAAACAAAACGATACAAGGGAGTTGTTACAGAAGTAACATCACCCAAAAACTCAAAGAAACCAAAAAGAAACAAAAGATAAAATAAAATGGGTTGCCTCCCATAAGCGCTTTTCTTTAACGCCTTTTAGCTAGGCAGAAAGGGCAAATTCAAGTTTTATCAATTTTTATGATCCCCTATTGCCTTCCCTTTATATTCTTACCATGACCTTTTGGAAAGATGTGGTGTCCTCCTGTTGAACGGAATGTCACAACTCCTTCATGCATATTAACGATGGCTCCAGCAGATTTCAAGAATGATCTTCCAAGTGTAATTTGTCCTTCCCCTATGCATTCAACAAGATAAGAATCAATATGGAACAAATTACCACAAAATTTTTTTTGGACATCCTCTATTTTTCCCAAAGGAATTTTACAAGAGTTATCAGCAAGTTTTAGATAACTAGCACTTTCAGAAAGTCCCCACAAACCTAAAGATTTATAAATAGTTTTAGGCATAATAGAGAATTCGGTCATATCACAGATTGCATTAAAAAGTTTTCCATTTATTTCGATCTTAACAAAAGGGTACCAATTTGTCATAGTATTTTCGGGTTCCAAAATAATTTCAGGTGCCCTATAGAAATCACTCTCATGAAGCTTTTGAACCATGCTTCCAATATCTTTCATGCTAGATATGTTTTCTTCAAGAATGTCTAATTTATTAGCAATATTCTCCAAAGTTGATTCAAATTTATTATGTGAGGACGAGGTTGCTATTAGACTTTTTATAGCATTAAAAGCTTGATCTCCATTATGGCGGAGGAAATCTCCTCCCACAATAGCATCTAAAGCATATCTATAACAAAGTATGAGACCAAAGTAAAAATTGATAAGCAGAATACTCAAAGTAATCCTAGGCTCTGTTTTTTCATAAGATCTCATAATTCTTGCCCAAGCATCTTTTAAAGTTTCTCCACTTCCTTGATGGAAAGTGAAAACTTCATCTTCAGGTGTCATCTTAAGAGGCAAAGGACTAGACATGATAACAAGGTGAAACCGAATTAAACAAAATGCTAGAATTTTTTATTTTTTTGTGTTTTCCAGTTCTAGAGCAAATGGAAGGCAAAACTAGACTAAAATAAATATACTAAGCAAGACAATAATAAAGTAATGTGAAAGGATGTGTGAAACTCCCCTAGCTAAAGCTTTCAAGTCCCCGGCAATGGCGCCAGAAAAGAAGCTTGATGACGTGGATCACACGTTCGCTGGGGAACCCCAAGAGGATGGTATGATGCAGTACAGAAGCAGTTTTACTTTGATTACAAAACCAAGGTTGTCAGATCTAGTAGGACTTGGAGAAGGCTTAGCAAGGTGTCAAAAGCGCCGTTTACAACAATTGACGTGGACCTGCACACAATCGCAAACAAACTACTTTGCCCCAATGAAACAGAGAGGTTGTCAATCTCTCCGGCTTGCTGAACACAAAGAATTAAATGTGTGTATGTAAAATATGATGAGAGTGAATTATGACCAGCGAGCAAATGATGATGAAAAGCTATTAAAACGGTTGTAAACAATGTAGGAAAATAGGGCCGGGATCCACAATTCACTAGCGGTGTCTCTCCAGAAGATATACATGATGGGTAAACAAACTACAGCATGGCAATTGACTGAATTGTGGGCGCACAACAAGGCTATCATAAAAAAATATAGTTCACCGTTTCATCTAATATGGGCATTACGTCAAAATACATAGACCGTTATCCAACTGCATCTATGACTAATAATCCACTCCAGGATCGCTATCCAGCATGTCACCCAAAAGTATTAAGTTGCAGGCAACAGATCGTTGCAATAAGCAAAGTGCATAATGTAAGCAATGTAAACAACACAAGGAAATCACACCGATGTTTTCTCCCTAGTGGAAACATGTAACGCCCCAAGATCGGTACTATGCAGACTTAGCGATTTCCGCCAAATCCGCATAATAACGATCCTAGAGGACGCCCACCAGGCATAACGTGCAGGTCGCAACTCACACATTATGCGGGTGGAATTGTGATAACATTACAACAGTTCTCGACGGAACCCACAAAAGAACATATATACAACAACGACCCACCGAGTCAAGAACAACAAGATACAATACAAAGATCCAAAAGAACAGCGGAAACGAAAGAGTGTCCAGCTACGGACAAGATACAAATTGGACTAAGAGTCCTGAAGATAAGCAAAGGCACCATATCCCTGCCCAGGCCAAGCCTAGCCGGAGGGATTCCCAAGCTAACGTCGTCAGACTTCAAACCTGTTGGCTGCATTGGAATAGCAGCCCCGAAGGGGTCAGTACTATAAACAGTACTGGCAAGTAATACTCACAAGATATCAAAGCTGGAATTCCGAGGAAAGAGGGTTAGCGATTGAGGCAGCAGCAAGCAGCACTAACCACCTATAGAGACACACTACAACAATCGTCTAATAGAGAGGAGGTAAGAGAGCGCATAAGGTAAACATCTATACTAACACCAAACATAACCCAGCCAATTTCTTACCAGCCCGTTTATCCTACGAGCAGCAAGCCCAATGGCACTCACACAGTTAGCAATTTTATAATTTATTATTGAAGTAGCTCTATCTTACTAATCAATTTATTAACATCAGGTGTATGTTGTCTATGATCTTGTTAGCCAGCACATTTCACCAAGTCGTCCATAACCGCGGACACGGCTTTTCGAAAAGATTTAACCCTGCAGGGGTGCACAAATGTAACCACACGCACTTCAACCCTTGATGCCATGCAATTAGCACACTTCCGGGGTATGCTGGCAGGGTGTCCGACGCTACACTTTCCTTCACTACCACACAAGTCCAGGGAACCACCTAGCTAAGTCTGACCCACCTTGAAAGTCCGGCCGAAGCTCCGAGGTGGACTCAGCCGATGCGTGAACGGCTTCGGGAGGGAAACACTCATACGATTGCCCCTCCTTCCACATGCGGTTAACGCCCATTCCGCAACCCTACCGTAAGTAACCATCATCGTATCGGAGGCGTCCCATCCGTGTACCTGCAACAATATAATAAAGCGCCGCGCAAATGGAAACACCCGAACTACTTGTGGCGCCCTGGACAAGGCTGCAGATCCGGTACTAGGTCGAGGGGAGTCCCATTTCCTCCCACATGTGGGTAGTGCGCTCATTCTTGGATCAGAGGACAAGAACTCGGGTCCTAGGCGACACTAGCAGAACAAATCACCACGATTGGCCTTCCGCCGGTGCCTTATCTTTATTAATTATATCCCATCGCCAAACATTAAAGATTATCATGTGAATTTAACCCAACTATCATATTAAAACAAGACTAGCTAAAGATAGCAAGACTCGAGCAAGACAAAGCTAAGCATGCGCTACGACTCGCAGGCCAACAAGATAAACAAGCAACAGGGTAGTAGGATGTGGGGGTGGTGGCATATCAGGGCTGCAAGGGAAACATGCATATAGGATCGGGACACAAGCATCGCAATATAAGGCTAGCAAGGAACAAAAGATAGGAGGTGTGAGAGGCAGAAGACAAGCAAAGATAGCAAGGGAGTATCACTTGCCTGCAATCCGGTAGAGGTAGCAGAACCTGTCGTTCCTCACATCAACTCATCGTCCTATTCCCGAAGAAGCAACGAACACCGGAAACACAAAAGATGCATTTTACTTCTATGGCAAAAGAAGCGGCATGTTGATGACATGATGCATGACAAATTAATTGTGATTCAATTTTATACCCTAACACATGGCAAAACATTTTAAATGGGATCGGTGCGCAATATAGGTGCACCGGACAAATCCCATAATTTAGTTGATTTAATTCGACTAAATGGATAAAGATGCGAGGTTAATTAATGATGCATGATTTTATAAGATACGCATATATATGGCATAGGGTTAGGGTTGGGGTCACACATCGGATCGGGGAATCTTTGGATTCGGAGCCGTCGTCTTCGGGTTGTAGTCGAAGTAGTCGAAGTAGTCGTTCATCCGGAGTTGGAGTAGTCGAGGTAGTCATCGTCGGGGAGGTAGTCGTACTCGGGTCGTCGTCGTGGCGGACCTTGGCGTTCCGGGCTTCGGGGTCGTCGGGGTCCACGGTGGTCGGAGGTCACGCCATCGGGCTTCACGGAGTCGGGGGAGATCTTGTCGTTGCGTCCCGGTAATCGAGGTAGACCTTGGCGGCGTCATCGGGGATCGGCCTTCACGGTGCTCCACGACGGGGATCGGAGAACTTGACGGGTTGGGTCTTCACGATATGAAACTGCTTCACGACGGGAAACGGCACGGGAACGGGGAACGGGCTTCACGTCGGGAACACAACGGGGAAAGAAACGGGGAACTCATCGGGAAACCTTCCCGTCGGGAAACGAAGACGGGGAGCACATCACGTCGGGAACGGAGAACGCTTCACGACGGGGTCGGGAAACACGGACTTGGGAAAAACACCGGGAAACTCGGGAACGGGGAACGTCCGGGAACGTGTCACGGAGGCATCCACGGGGAACACATCACGACGGGAATCGTCGGGAACAAGCTGCAGCAGCAGCACGAGCGCGTCACAGGACGGAAAAGGAGCCGGGTTACTTGCGGGCATTTTATCGAACACATAGCACGCGCACGGAGACGGACACGCACACGAGCAGGAGACTGGACGTGGAGGAGCTCGAGGATGGGGACGACCGCGGCAAGAGGAGATGCAGATGGCCGGTGCAGGGCAAGTGAGGCCGGAGCTGGGCGGAGGTGGCTGTCGGGGACGAGGACGTGCCCGAGGTGGGGAGCGGCAGGAGGGGGACGAGACGGGCTAGGGAGGAGCCGGCAGCGCGGGGCGAGCAGGAGGGAGCGGCTGGCGTCGACCATGGCAAGGCGGCGGCCATGGGAGGAGCACGGGTCGACGGGTCGCGGCTCGGGCGAGGGGCTCACCGGGGAAAGGGGAGGTGGAGGAGGAGCAGGGGAAAAGGAGAGAGGAAGGGAGGCCGGGAGGCCGGGAGAAGAGCTCGGGCCGGAGGAGGGACGGCCGGCGGCGAGCTAGAGGCGCGGGTCAGGGAGGCGACGGGGAGGTGGCCACGGCCGGGGTGGAGGAGCACGGGGAGGAAGAAGTCTCGGGAAGAAGAAGAAAAGGATAAGAGGAGAAGGGAGAAAAAGAAAAGGAAGAAAAGAAGAAGAGGAGGAGAGAGAAAAGAGGGAGGGGGAAAAAGGAAAAGGGGAAGGTGGAAGGGCGCGATCGCGAAAACGCAAAAAGAGAGGAGGGTGGCTGCAAAAACCCAGGGGGTGGGAAAACAAAACTGCCAGGGGGAAACTAGGGCAAACCCTAGGGTTTGGGTTTAGGTGGGCTTGGGCCAGGTTTTTGGGCTGCTCTCTCTCTCTAACTCAAAAACATTTATTTTCTTTTGCAAAATTTAATTTGGCAAATTAATTTTCGAAAACGGAGACGACTGTCTCGGTTAAAATATTTTCCGACAATTTTAGAAAAATAAAATAGGGTTTAATAAAATAATTTTTGTTGCCAAAAATGCAATGCGCATGATGCTGATGTCATGATGATGCAAAAACAAAAACAAGCAAAAATCTAATTTGGGAAAAAACCCCGGGCATTACAAAACAGCACATCTCTTGTCTTAATCGGTTCTGTCAACCCGAGCTCAGACAAGAGAGGCATGAACCCACTATCTAGCATAAATACTCCCTCATACAACACTAATAATTACTTGGCCAAAGCATCCACTAGCATAGGAGAGCATGCAAGATCATAGATAAAACACAACGCATAGATGAACAAAAGTAATGACTTCCACAATTTATCGGATCCATGCAAACACAATAATGTAGCAGTTACAGATAATATGATCTTGATCATGATAGGCAGCTCACAAGATCTAAGCAATGGAGTACAAGGAGGAGAGACAACCATCTAGCTACTGCTATGGATCCGTAGTCCCGTGGTGGACTACTCACGCATCACTCCGGAGGCAGGCATGGTGGTGTAGATGCCTCCGGTGTCGATTCCCCTCTCCGGCAGGGTGCCGGGAAGACCTACAGAACCCTCCCGAACTAGGGTTGGAGATGGCGGCGGCCTCGGATATCTTCTGAAAAATATGATCGAGTACTTAGGGTTTTCGACGAGAAGACCAATTTATAGGCGAAGAGGCGACTCGAGGCGACGCATGAGGGCGCCAGGTGGGCCCCAGGCGTGGCCTAGGGAGGGACCACGCCTGGAGGGCATCTGGAGGCTGGGAGCCTCCCCTCCGGGCGTCCTTCGGGTTCCATTTTGTTTCCACTTGGAAATAAATCACGTAAACTTTCAGCGCGTTCTGAGAAACTTCACATAACAACTTTTCTGAAACAAAAGGCCAGCAGAAAACATGAACTGGCACTGGGCATCTTGTTAATAGGTTAGTTCCATAAATCATGCCAAAATGATATAAAAACATGTGGCACTGATATATAATCAAGCATGGAATATCAAAAATTATAGATACGTCGGAGATGTATCACCCCTCCTCTGTCTCTGGCATGCCCAGCGGCGATGCGTCGACATCAACAGAGCTCGAAGCCATCACGGTAACTAATTATGCATTGCAGGCTCAACATATTTCTTCTACCTTTACTTTGCCTGCCCTCATAGATTGGATCCCTGACACCATATTTTTGCAGGCCGAGGAAACTCCATGCACTCTCCTAAATGATCAGTTGCTTGATGTTGCTAAGGGTGTAATCATTAGACCACGAGATCGGATGTTCCACTGCAGACAAATTCCCCTGGCGCATTTAGGGTAAATTTGGTTCGTATCTTAACGAGTCACAAGAATATGATTCCTCCTGATCAAACCGGTGATGAGAACCCCGAAACGCTCGCAGCTTGCAAGGGTTTTTTGTTGCTATGGACGAAAATACAAATCCGTTTGGACGTGGGCACCCCACATAGAACACCAACCGGGTTGACGCCGCCAATCCATGGCTCGACCAGTACTACACCACTACCACCATCTGTCTTGGGTAAGAGCAGACCCGAAGCAGTAGGTCCAAGAGATGTGGTGGATGATCGTATTGTCGAGCCAGCGGCACAAAATGTCGAGCCAGCGGCACAAGATAATGATGATGACCCCAACCAGTTCATCTTTACCGGCGCAGACATTGGAATGGGTGCTCAGGATTATTAATTCACCCTAACATGGTAATGATTACGGAATGAACGAACGTCCTCTTGAGTGCAAGAAGTCTCTATTCCCTGATTCCCAACACACGCCAGACGACGTGCTCTTGACCCAAACTATCGGGCGAGCATTGCTAACCCGAACACAGTACATGGGACACGCGATACGGCGTTAGGCGGGGGCCACGAGGGAGGTGATCGGAGCCAGAAGAAGGCGAGGAAAAGACCTAATAAGAAAAGGAGCGCCTCTTCCAGCACAGCGCCAGTGATCCGGGCCCAGGATAGGATACGCACTGGTGCGTGACACTATCATGTTGCAGGACAACCTATCCTACCCGAGGACATGCTCAATGCCTTAAGTGGGGATCTCAAGAATCTGCATGAGATTATTCTGTCAACGGAGAAAGAACTTATTGCAGAACAGAACCCAGATAGACACCCATTTTTCACAGTTAAGGTGCCAAAGGGCTTGTTCTTTGTTGATAACGACCCTGGGGGCGTGTTCTTCCTGCGCTTTGAGCACATCTTCGACATGTTCCACTTCAGACACCTCGATCCATCCATCATCCATTTTTTTGCGCTCCATCAAGCCTACCTGGTCGCAAAAGAGGGTATACAGTCTATCGCAATAGCGGACCCCTTCTACTTGCATGGGGGCATGTTGGAAAACAATAACAGCTATAAAGTTTTGAGGGAATACGTCGAAAATTTCATGGTGAAGAATAAGGACAAGGAAACCATTATCCTTCCTTCTTATTTCTCAAGTAACACTAGTGGAGACTGGACCTATTGTCCCGGGCCGTGAGGGCCTTTTGTCGTGGTTGGCCAACCGCGACAGCGGAGGCGGGACTAAAGGTCCAACCAATAGTCGCGGACCTATCACCAGCCGGGACAAATGGTCCTCATCCTGGGCGTGCTAGGGGCAGAACCTTTAGTCGCGGTTTGTATAACGGGCCGCGACTAATGGTTATCTGCCGCGGCAGAAATTTGGGCACTTTCTGTGCCGCGGCAGAGAGTTCATTTTGGTTAGGGTTTAGGGTTTACTAATTCTCTGCCGCGGCAGAAATTTGGGCACTTTCTGTGCCGCGGCAGAGAATTCATTTTGTTTTATTTTATTCATTTATTTTCTTTATTTCAAAATAGTTTTCGTATATTTCTACGCTACCACATACCGTACACGATCGAGCATACAAATATATACAACTTTGATAGTTACATGGAGATCACACGGGACTAAGCCCGTCTATTCGATTACACGGCCCGGCATCATCGGTTATGCCTATTGTTCACACTAAATTCTCCGGCGTCGTCTACCATCTCTTTCAGCAGAAATCCTGCTAGTTCCTCTGCAATTGCTAGTACGCGTTGCTCCGGTAGGACCTTTTCCCGCAGTCTCTCAAACTATATAAGAAAGGGAGATCAATATGAACATCAATCATGATAACAAAAAGCGAGGTAATAAAATAATGTTGTGAACGTATTTCTTACGTCGACTCTATAATCTTTGTGCTCAGTGGTAAACGTGCGAATAAACTCGCAAATGTAGTATCCACATAGATGCGTCCCCGATGGCTGCCTCGCGCACTTTACGAGAATAGAATTCAATCAAAATAATAATCTAGCATCAAAATAATAACTGTATTGAAACTAGAAGTAAAAAGATGCGCGGTCATATCTCGTACTACTTACTGAGACCGGAGTAAACGTCAGCTTCTCACTAAAGGAACCCTTCACCACACTCTTGAATCGGTTCCAAACCCTGCCCGGCAAAGAAAATGAATTAATGAATGAGTTAATTCATTACCTGATATCTCATGAAATCAACGAAAGAGACCGATATAGCACGAATATTACCTCTGGAGCATGTCCTGCATGTTGCGGAAATCTTCCAGGTTTCTCTTTAATGGGTCCATGACATCAACTATTCCCTTATCAACTCGTATGTCTAGCAGAATCCAGTGAAAGCTGCACCCGTTTATATATACGTCAGTAACTCATCAATTACACTTAACATCGAGTAAGTAAAAATTAGTGTGTACAAGACAGTAACACTCTTACTCGAAGTTGTAAGGAAACAATATGTGGTCACAGTAATGTTGCTCCGTTAGAAACCTTAGAAGGTTTCCCGCCGTCTCGTCGGGTTTCGTCGTTAGCGTTTCTATATGTACTTTATCTGGGTCAATGAACCCAACACTATAGACCTTTCTTTTACAAGACTGCATCTTCATTCTGCATAATATAGAAGGATATATATAATGAGAATAATTACAAATGCAATGAACTGAACAAGTTATATGTAGACAATGAATTCAACAACTTACAGACAATAGCAACTCATGAGAGATTTGTCGAGGGCGTCCAAATTGAATAATTGGAAGAGTTCTGAAAAGTCAACATGGACCTCTTCGGCTCGGAAGAAGTACTCTGCTGGGACTTTCGCCACGATCATTATTCTGTCCCGCTTTACCGCTCTCAAGTACCATTGATGCAAATTTCGCATTTGTGTTGGAAGTTGTTTCAACTTCTGTTCGCTGACCAAAGGCTTCCCTGGGACATATGTAGGGGCTACATCAGCCATGGGTAACTTGTCGTCTTGGGAACCTAACAGTTCAGCAACAGTCACACCCATAGCGGCCGCCAACTTTGCAACTTCTACCAAATCCTGCCGCTGTGCCTGAGGAACGTCTTTGGATAACACCTTGAGGGGTGGGATCGATTGTTTGGCCTCTTCTTCGAGCTGGGGAACGTCCCTTCGTTTCCCGCTTGCACTTGTACTTGCTTTGCTCCCACTTGCACTTTCACTTGCTTTGCTCCCGCTTGCACTTTTACTTGATTTGTTCTTCTCCGCTTCCTTCCGAAGTGTGCGTGCATAGTCATCTGGCTTATGGTGCAACTCATATTGCGATTTTGTGCTCAGAAAATCAACTCCCCACGCTATATGCTTCTCAGTGTATACCGGGGTGGGCTCTGTTTTCTTCTTTGCAAAATGCGCATCTTTTTCAGCCTTTGCGATCGCTGCGATTTCCTCGTCAGTACGATCATAAGTTCTGATGGGAAGATTCTTATGAGGTACTCTTGGGAGGGGCTCCCTTTTTCGTTTTGGGCTGCTGCGTCGTAGAGTACTCAGCGACGAAACACGCTTCCGCTTATTGGCCTTAGCTGGCAAAGGCGGCGGCGAAGACGGCCGGCCCAAGTCCGGCGGCGGAGATCGAGATGGACTCGTGCTGTGTTGATCATAGTCTTGGGGTGGGCTTCTTGTAGGTGATGGTGACCTGCGACGACTCAGAGGCGGTGTTGGACTTGGCGCCGAGCCTGGAAGCTTGATGTTGTTTTTGTCCCATAGAATGATACCACCCAGTACTTCTCCGAGTGTCTTCTCACCTTCAGGTCCATGGATGTCAAGCTCCATTGAGTCAAACCCCTTTACGATTTCATCCACCCCGACTTTAGCATAGCCAGCTGGAATCTCACGGCCATGCCAACGTGCCTCAGGTGGACAAGGTAAAGCAGTTCCGACCGCCACCTTCAGGGATATGTTCTTCACCTTCTGATGGAGCTCACAAGGTATCTGCTCCTTGATTCCATCCACGGGGTAGCCGAGACCGCCATCTATCATCTGTGCACCGTCAGACGGGACCTCCGATTCAGCCACGCTGCTTCTCCGCAGAGATGGGCCGGCGGTAATATCGAGTGCAGGATCTTGCGGGCGCTCTCCTCTAAGTTCGTCAATCTGCTGCTGCTGCTGCTTGTCAATTCTTGCTAGCAACTGGTTGAACTTGTCTTCCTCCTCCTCCTCCCGTCGCTTCTTTGCTCTCGATCGGCTTCTATAAGTATCTTTGTCTTTGGGAAACCCAATCTCCTAGGGATAACTAGGGCCAAAGCCTCGTGTTCGTCCTCCTTTTTCTGGATTCCCGAGGACCTTTGTCAGCAAGTCTTTCTCTCTATCAGCACGGAACTTTGTTTTCCCCTCTTTAATTTCTTTCACCACTTTCAGCCATGTCTCCCTGGGTACCCTTATCCCCTCACTGCAAATAAGATCCCCTGTCTCCATGTCATACTCACTCCCATGCGCAAGGAAAAAATTTCGTTCCCTCAGTTCCCATTCGTCGCGAATTGGTTCTGGAACGATCCCTTTAGCAAGCAGCGCTTCCTCTATTTTATCCCACTTTGGCATGGCAGTCGCGTAGCCCCCTGTCCCGAGCTTATGGTGATATTTCTTTTTCGCAGCATTTGTCTTGGCTCGTGTTGACTTTTCCGTAGCATCTTCTGACTTCTTGTACTTCACAAATGCATCCCAGTAAGCCTTCTGCTTCACTAGATAGCCCTCAAATTTTGGAGCACTATTGGTCTTCTGATACTCTTGGCATAATGTTTTCTTCCACTGCCGAATAGTTCGGCCATCTTCTTAAGAGTGAACACCTTGACTTTGTCCCTCAATGCAGCTGTGTCGTCCTCTTCCTCACATTCTGGGAGGGTGAAATGTGCCATGAGGTCATTCCAAAGACCATCTTTGTACCTTTCGGCGATATACTCATTATCTTGCACTCCTTTGGGCTTATTCCACTCTCGAACGGTGATGGGGACGCGATCCCTAACCATAACTCCGCATTGTTTTACAAATTTCTTTGCAACCTTTATGGGTTCCAACGGTTCGCCCACTGGTGATATCTTCGTAATTGTATAATGCGCAGATGCGGCCAACTTTTTGGCCGGGCCTCGTTTGGAACATTTGCTCGATGTGGAGGCCTAAGAGAAGAAACATTCGTCAATTCATATATATACAACTCAATTAATGCATCTACTGACCATCGGACTTCATATATATACCTTGCCGGACTTCGTTAAGGGTCCATCATCGGAGCCGTCGCCTTCTCCATCATCAGAGGCGTCGGCTTCCCCCTCATTTTGGTCGACCTCTTCACCCTCACCGGATGGGTTCAGATACATCGAGGGAGATTCGGGTGGATCAGCACCGGTGGCGTTGTGGATTATGTCCTCGAGAATTTCTTCTTGTCTTAGGTCTCTGCGGATCGGACTAGGTGGATCCATAGTTTCTGCAAAATGCACACAATATCATTTTCGCATACAATATTGCTACATAAAATTATTTATAACAAAAGTTGCATAATTGTTAAAGTTCAACAAAAAATTTGCTAGAACTAACACTAACATGATTTTTGGCAGTAGCAATTCATCAAACACCTATACAATTAATTCTAAAATTAATTTTGCTAGAACTAACACTATTACAATTGCTAGAACTAACACTTAATTCTAAAATCTCATAAAATAATTTTGCTAGAACTAACACTAACATAAAATAATTTTGCTAGAACTAACACTTAATTTTAAAATCTCATAAATTAATTTTGCTAGAACTAACACTAAATTCTAAAATCTCATAAAATAATTTTGCTATCTACAAATTGCTAAAAATGCTAGATTTTATACAATTTGCTAGAACTAACACTAACATGATTTTTGGCCGTAGCAATTCATTAAACACCTATACAATTAATTCTAAAATTAATTTTGCTAGAACTAACACTAACACTTTATACAATTGCTAGAACTAACACTTAATTCTAAAATCTCATAAAATAATTTTGATAGAACTAACACTAACATAAAATAATTTGCTAGAACTAACACTTAATTTTAAAATCACTAAAATCTCATAAATTAATTTTGCTAGAACTGACACACTTAATTCTAAAATCTCATAAAATAATTTTGCTATCTACAATTTGCTAAAAATCGGTGGTTAAGGAGGAGAGGGGTGCCGGCGGCAGTCTGACCTAGGGGACGGCGAGCTCGCGGCAGCGCCTCGGGCGCGGGGGCGGCCGGAGTTAAGGGGCGGCGGCCGGAGTTGAGGGGTGGCGGCCGCTCGGGTGCGGGGGCGGCCGGAGTTGAGGGGCGGCGGCGGCCGGACGACGAGCTCGGGCGGCGGAGGAGGCGACGGCGATGGGCGCAGAGAGGAAGGCTCGGGCGGCGGTAGCTCGAGCGACGGTGGCGGAGGAGAGCGGCCGGCGGCAGGAGGCGACGGTGGCGGTGGAAAATTTCGGCAACCTGACGGCGCTATGTCACAAATGGCCTCCGGTGTCGCGGTCTGAGCCACGCACCGGGAGTATATACACGCACCTTTAGTCGCGGGGCGTAGAACCGACCGGGACAAAAGGTGTCTTTAGTCGCGGGTTGAGCCACGCCCCGCGACTAAAGGGGGGTGGGGGCGGTTTCAGATCGCGCGCGCATCGCGGGCTTTAGTCGCGGCTGGTGGTACGGGCCGCGACTAATGGCCCAAAATTTGCGCGCGCTGGGCCAAAAAATGTGCTCGCGCGCTGTTTTCTCTGTTTTTTCAAATACTTACTCACAAATGGATTAACTCTACAAATATTTGAATATTTGAATAAATTTGAGAAAACTTCCAACATGAAAAGTACTTGAATTTGAATAAGTAATCCAAAACCATTTTCTGTTTTATAAAATAATTATTGTAACTCTACAAACTATTAACAATTTTGCCATTTTCAATTAAAAAATGGATTAACTAATATTTTTTTGCATATTTTTGAATCTTGGAGCCAATGACAACAGTGGATCATTTGATAATAACTAGTTCATCGACCGAATACAAATCATTTATACGGAATGACATAACTGGATAATTTGTCCTAACAATCTTAGTCATACTCCTGCCTAGGCCTATAATACTCGTCCTCGTAATCGTCGTCGTCGTCGCTGTCATCGGACGGCGCTCGTGGCTCCCACCTCGACGGGTGAGCACGCCTGGACTGGATCTGAGGGTAGCGCAGGCGGGGGTTATCGCCGGCCGTGATGTAGTTCATAACGCCCTGGAGAGTTCGGCCAGCCCACCACAGCTGACGGCCGGCCTCGTTGAAGTCCGAAGGAGGCGGGCCGTCCCCCTCGTACCTGGCGAGCGCCCTCTCACGCCGATTGATGAAGAAGGCGTCCCAAGTCGGGCGGTAGTTGGGATGCCAGCGGGGATCCATCCGCTGCTCTGGCGTGAGCTCGAGGTAGTAGTGGTTCGTGATGGCCGCCCGGCGCGCCACACCATGAGGGACAGGAGGGACCGGCACGCCTCCGGCGCTTAGCATCCAGCCGGCGGGGACGCAGTAGCCGGGCGGGCAGGGGTAGTTCGAGGCGGAAAGCTCCTCCGCCTGACGGTAGCTTAGTACGGTGGAAGCCATGGAAGAGTTTAGATGTGATATGGCAATGGCGGCCAAACCTACATATATATAGTGATATGGCAAGAAGCTAGCACACGGATAGTGTGTTTCCTTCGAGCGCTTGTGAGCCGTTTGATTGGAAGCACACGGATCGTGTGTTTGTTTAGAGCGCTTCTGAGCCGTTAGATCAGAAGCACACGGATCGTGGGGCGTGGCTCAAGCCGCGACTAAAAGCATGTCTTTAGTCACGGGTTGAACCACGCCCCGCGACTAAAGGTGGGTGCGGGCGGCGGTTAGGTTTTAGTCGCGGCTTTTGAGAAAACTTTCAACATGAAAAGTGCTTGAATTTGAATAACTAGTTCATCGACCGAATACAAATCATTTATACGGAATGACATAACTGGATAATTTGAATAATTACGATGGCGATCACAGACTCTGAAACTAACTTCGACTGGTTACTGAGCCGCGGGGTGCTGAGCCGCCGGCGCTGCGCATCCAAAGAGAAGGAACCCTCACAGGGTCATAGCTCACGTGAGAAGGAACCCTCTGAAGAAACGACCACCTACTGTCATACTGCCTATCCAATAGATACATGTAGCGACGGACATGCTCATCCTCCTCCCTGATACGGCGACGTACCACCTCCTCGGAGGCCGGCTCCCTCTGCACCGAGCATGGCCCACGCGACTGCCACCACAGAAGATCCGGGTCGACGACGTCACCCGGATTCCTCACCAAGCTGCGCGTCCCAGAAGGTAGCACCTCCCAGTGCCAGCCCGGTGGAGCCCAGTCCCGCACATCGCCCCTCTGGTCCAACATGGACATCGTCGCCGACACCTAAGTCAATTGAAGAGTGATGAGGTTGCAGATATGAGTTTAGATGTGATATGGCAATGGCGGCCAAGCCTACATATATATGTGATCAGGGCCTTTAGTACCGGTTCGTGTTACCAACCGGGACTAAAGAAGCACACGGATCGTGTGTTTCTTTCAAGCGCTTGTGAGCCGTTGGATCAGGGGTGTGTTTCTTTAGAGCGCTTGTGAGCCGTTGGATCAGAAGCACACGGATCGTGTGTTTCCTTCGAGCGCTTGTGACCTGTTGGATCAGGGCCTTTAGTCCCGGTTCGTGTTACCAACCGGGACTAAAGAAGCACAAGGATCGTGTGTTTCTTTCAAGCGCTTGTGAGCCGTTGGATCAGGGGTCTGTTTCTTTAGAGCGCTTGTGAGCCGTTGGATCAGAAGCACACGGATCGTGTGTTTCCTTCGAGCGCTTGTGACCTATTGGATCAGGGCCTTTAGTCCCGGTTCGTGTTACCAACCGGGACTAAAGAAGCACACGGATCGTGTGTTTCTTTCAAGCGCTTGTGAGCCGTTGGATCAGGGGTGTGTTTCTGTCGAGCGCTTGTGAGCCATTGGATCAGAAGCACACGGATCGTGTGTTTCCTTCGAGCGCTTGTGACCTGTTGGATCAGGGCCTTTAGTCCCGGTTCGTGTTACCAACCGGGACTAAAGAAGCACACGGATCGTGTGTTTCTTTCAAGCGCTTATGAGCCGTTGGATCAGGGGTGTGTTTCTTTAGAGCGCTTGTGAGCTGTTAGATCTGCACTCCCACCTCATCCACAGGTACACCTTCTAATCGCCTATAAATAGCGACGTCCCTGCAGCGAAACGGCACACAACGAGCGTCTACCTTTGCCACCGAACCCAATGATTGGATTTAGCCTACCTGCTGGCATGTTCCCTAACACAAGCCCTCGGGTAGGTTGAATCCAACCACTGGATTAGGGTGACACAATGATGAATTGCCGAGGAGGTGGGAGTGGTGGTGGTGGAAGTGGTAGCCATGCCCCTCGGTCGGATCCAAGCAGCGGCAAGGCGCTCTGATCATTCAGTTCATCGACCGAATACAAATCAAACGGTTTCACCTGCATACGCTCTACGGTGCATTTGATATGCGGGCACTCTCTAGCCACAGTAGGGTTGTATGCAGGTGATACCGTGTGTTTTCTTCTATCTAGAAATCCTTCAGTTCATCGACCGAATACAAATCATTCAGATTCCATGCATACATCCCGACGGTGCATATAGTCAAAACATACGGTTTGTATTCGCATATAGCCATTATTACAAATCACCAACATCCCTATCTAGTGTTGTGGTTTTCTTCTGCGCCGTAGCCATGGAGCATCTTCATCATTTAACAGGATGCATGGGTCATTTTTCACTGTGAAGGGCGGAATTTCATGAAACTTATTATAATCTTCTGACATGTCTGTCTTGTCATCCACTCCCACAATGTTTCTTTTCCCTGAAAGAACTATGTGGCGCTTTGGCTCATCGGACGATGTATTCTTTTGCTGATTTCTTTTTCTCGATTTGGTAGACATGTCCTTCACATAGAAAACCTGAGCCACATCGTTCGCTAGGACGAATGGTTCGTCCATGTATGCAAGCTTTTTGAGATCCACTGTTGTCATGCCGTACTTTTGGTCTACATGTACCCCGCCTCCTGTCAGCTTGACCCATTTGCACCGAAACAAAGGGACCTTAAAAGTAGGTTCATAGTCAAGTTGCCATATCTCCTCTATGTATCCATAATATGTGTCCTTCTGCCCATTGTCGTCTGTTGCATCAAAGCGGACACCACTGTTTTGGTTGGTGCTCTTTTTATCTTGGGAGATCGTGTAAAATGTATTCCCATTTATCTCGTACCCTTGGAAAGTACATATAGTCGACGATGGTAACCTGGCCAACAAGTACAGCTGATCTCCAACAGTGTTGTTATTCATGAGATGTGTCTGCAACCAACTGCCAAAAGTCGCCTCGTGTTCCCCTTTAATCTAGGATTCATGCTCCCCCGGGTTTTCGGCGCGTAGAATATTCTTGTGTTTCTCGATATACGGAGCAACCACGGTGGAATTGTGTAGAACTGTGTAGTGTGCTTGAGTGAAAGAAAGCGCGTCCCTACATACCGTTGTTTTCCTTCCTAGTGTGCCTGTTCCAGTCAGCCTTCCTTCATACCGAGATTCAGGAACACCAATCGGCTTCAGGTCAGGAAGAAAGTCAACACAAAACTCAATGACCTCCTCTGTTCCATAGCCCTTGGAGATGCTTCCTTCTGGCCTAGCACGGTTATGAACATATTTCTTTAAGACTCTCATGAACCTCTCGAAGGGGAACATATTGTGTAGAAATACAGGACAGAGAATTCTAATCTCTTCGACTAGGTGAACTAGGAGGTGCGTCATAATATTGAAGAAGGATGGCGGGAACAACAACTTGAAGCTGACCAGACATTGGACCACATCAATCTGTAACCCTGTTAGACTTTCTGGATCGATTACCTTCTGAGAAATTACATTGAGGAATGCGCATACCTTCACAATGGCTAGTCGAACATTTTCTGGTAGAATTCCCCTCAATGCAATCGGAAGCAATTGCGTCATAAGCACGTGGCAGTCATGAGACTTTAGGTTTTGGAATTTTTTCTCTTTCATATTTACTATTCCCTTTATATTCGACGAGAAGCCAGACGGGACCTTGATACTGAAAAGGACTTCAAAAAAGATTTCCTTCTCTTCTTTGGTAAGAGCGTAGCTGGCAGGCCCTTGAAACTGCCCTGCATGCATGTCGTCTCGTCCTTTATGACGTTGCTGGTCCTCCCGTGCTTCCGGTGTATCTTTTGACTTTCCATACAAGCCCAGGAAGCCTAGAATATTCACGCAAAGATTCTTCGTCAGGTGCATCACGTCGATTGCAGAGCGGACCTCATGGACTTTCCAATATTCTAGCTCCCAAAATATAGATTTCTTCTTCCACATGGGTGCGTGTACGTCAGCGTCATTCGGAACAGGTTCTCTGCCAGGACCCTTTCCAAAGATTACATTTAAATCCTTGACCATACCAAATACATCAGCACCACTACGGGGGACAGGCTTCGTCCGGGTTTCTTTTCTTGCCATTGAAATGCTTGCCTTTTTTCCTTAAGTGATGCCTGTGCGGAAGAAAACGACGATTGTATGGGTACACATTCTTCCTACATTTATCCAGATATATACTTTCAGTCTCATCTAAACAGTGCGTGCATGCGTTGTATCCTTTGTTCGTCTATCCTGAAATGTTACTAAGTGCAGGCCAATCATTGATGGTTATGAACAGCAACGCTCGTAGGTCAAATTCCTCCTGTTTGTGCTCATCCCACACACGTACACCTGGTTCGGCCCACAACTGTAAAAGTTCATCAACTAATGGCCTTAGATACACATCAATGTCATTGCCGGGTTGCTTCGGGCCTTGGATCAGCACTGGCATCATAATGAACTTCCGCTTCATGCACAACCAAGGAGGAAGGTTGTAGATACATAGAGTCACGGGCCAGGTGCTGTGACTGCAGCTCTTCTCCCCAAAAGGATTCATGCCATCTGTACTTAGACCAAACCATAAGTTCATTGCGTCACCTGTAAAGTCCGGGAACTCTCTCTCGATTTTTCTCCACTGCCGACCATCAGTCGGGTGCCTCAACATCCCATCTTTCTTACAGTCTTCCATGTGCCATCGCAACAACTTGGCATGCTCTTTGTTTCTGAACAAACGTTTCAACCGTGGTATTATAGGAGCATACCACATCACCTTGGCAGGAACCCTCTTCCTGGGTGGCTCGCCCTCAACATCACCAGGGTCATCTTTTTTTATCTTATACCGCAATGCAGTGCATACCGGACATTTATCCATATTCTCGTACTTCTCACCACGGTAGAGGATGCAGTCATTAGGGCATGCATGTATCTTCTGCACGTCTAATCCTAGAGGGCAGACAAGCTTCTTTGCTTCGTACGTACTGGCGGGCAATTCGTTATTTCTTAGAAGCATCTTCTTCATTAGTACCAGCAACTTTTCAAATCCCGAGTCAGTCACACCGGTCTCTGCCTTCCACTTCAGCAATTCTAGTGTGCTACCCAGCTTCTTCTGGCCATCTTCACAAGTTGGGTACAACAATTTGTTGTGGTCCTGTAACATCTGCTCGAACTGCAACCTCTCCTTTTCTGTGTCGCAGTCTCGCTTTGCATCAGAAATGACCCGACCAAGATCATCAGCGGGCTCATATGCTGCCCGTTCTTCACCTCCTTCTTCTTCATTGTCTTCCATTGCGGTATCAGCGTATTCAGGGAACATAGATCGGTAATTGTCATCATCGTTCTCTTCTTCATCGCCGTCTTCCATCATAACCCCTCTTTCTCCATGATAGGTTCAAACATTATAGCCGGACATGAAACCGGACCGAAGCAGGTGGCTCTGAATGACTCTTGAGGAAGTGTAATCCTTCTCATTCCGACATTCGACACACGGACAACACATAAAACCATCCCGCCGCTTGTTCGCCTCGGCCACAACGATAAAAGAACGCACGCCTTCTCTATAAGCGCCAGAGCGTCGGTCACCGTACATCCATGGGTGGCCCATCTGCATCATGCAACTATATATCAAACGCAATCACGATGCTAAAATTAGTACCGCGTGGTCTAAATGAGAAAGTAGTTGCTAACCTTTTAGGAAACTTGGAAACAAAGAGGAGGAAGCTTAAGTGTGGCTCGGACACCTCATATCATGTTTGTTTTGTGTGAACTCAAGTGTCATCGCTCTAACAGGCATTTCACCGAACACCTCTAGTGCATATGTAGAAAAAAAAACTAGCACGCCCACACCACCTCCAACCAGGAAAAAAATGAGAGAGGGGGGGAGAGGGGGCGCCTGCAGCCATATATATAGGGGCCAGCCTTTTGTCCCGGTTTTAGATACAAACCGGGACAAAAGGGGGGCACCCTAACCCGCAGCGGCCGCAGACCCCTTTAGTCGCGGTTCGTATAACGGGCCGCGACTAAAGATTATCTGCCGCGGCAGAAATTTGGGCACTTTCTGTGCCGCGGCAGAAAATTCATTTTATTTATTTATTTTCTTCATTTCAAAATAGTTTTCGTATATTTACGCTACCACATACCGTACACTTTTGGAATAGAAGAGAGAGGGATCGAGAGAGAGAGTTTTAAATCCTTAACTTTCGAAATTCCATAACTTTTGATCCACTTGGCCAAATTCAACAAATTTTTAGTCATTAAAAAATCCTTAGAATGTGTAGAACTCTTTATAATAAAAAAAATTTACTTTTGATACGTGCACAAACTTGCTATTGCTGAATATTAGTACGGTCCAGAGATAATTAACAATATAAAGGGAAAACAAGTGCTAAATAAATCCAAAGATCACACAACTTTTTATAATTTCAATCAAACGTCTCACATATGACAATTATTGTTGAGACGATCTAGATCGACACATTGAGACATACGCACATACCACCGAGACACCTCCTAGCAATCTCGTAGCCTAGGCGAGCGTCCAGAGCGGCATACTTGATGCGATAAAAGCTCAATGGAAAGTTGCCCCAACCTCTCGTGAGGTCCTCTTCTTCCTCCTTTTTCTTCTCGTCCTCCTTCTTCTTCTTCTTCTTCTTCTTGTTGATCTTCTTCTTCTTCTGAAGCGTTGTGCCAATAGTAAAATTGGCTAGAGCATAGAGACTCGGAAGATTAGGGTACGTTGGGTTAGGGTGAACGGCCCGCTGGAGGTCGACGGCGGACGGAATATGAATTCCGTAAGGCTCCAGCATACGTTGATCGTTGTTGATAGCCGCGCCGCAGAATTTGATGGTTTTGTCCATCAAGAAGTCCTTGAGGGCCTGCGGCACCCGATCAGCGTAGCAAATATGGAACACCAATGTGTCGGTCTCCACGGAGAGTTGCAGGACGGCGGCACGCTGCCTCTCCTTGGGTGCGGCGTCGGTGAACTCGCAGTCGAGGCCCACGATCTTCTTTGGTGTGGCGTCGAGGTAGCGCCGCTTGACGTCGCGGATCCATCTCTCCACGGTTGATGCGCGGAGAGTGACCACGACCTTGAAGTTCATGTTGACGGCGTCGTCCTTGTAGTGGAACACCTGGGATCGAGGTGGGCGCGCAAGTGGCTCCATGGCGCGCGGCAGCGATTCGAGAGAGGATTTTTGAGTAGAGAGATTACAGAGAGGAGATGGTGCATTTGGCAAATGGCACTGTAGCTCTCTTATATAGAGATAGCAAGGGAGATGAGGAGGTCGTGGTAATTAATCCAACCGTGTTCCCAAAATCCATTAATTTGATCAACCTCTTCGTTTCCCCGTGTGATCAACCTCTTCGTTTCCCCGTGTGATCAAGCGCGGGAACTCAAAGGCCTTCGAATCACGAACCGTCGCGGGAAGGCGCGGTATTACTCCCGGTTCGAGACACGAACCGGGACAAAAGGTGGGGGCACATGTTCGCGGCGGCCGCAGATGTCATTTGTCCCGGTTGGTATCTCAATCCGCGACAAATAGTTCCTAACGAACCGCGATAAATGGGCCGCAGATTTCGAGGCGACGTGGCTGGACTTTTAGTCGCGGGTTGAGACACGTCCGCGACTAATGGCCCGGGCGAAAGGCATGTTTTCTACTAGTGTAAGTCATTCGCTAGCAACCATACCATGCTTTCATAGATTTCCATAATTCTTCTGGACGTATGAATTTGAGGATGATGGTCTGTTTGAATTGTTTTGCGCAGCAAATGCCACTTTCTCATCATTTTATACCCACAACTATCGCACGCTTTTCTGGACTCGTCATCATCCCTGTGCCTGAAAGACTACACCGGAATCAAGGGTGTAATGGATGATGCTCTATGCGGCTTCAACTTGTCTGGAGGTGGCGTCAGAGTAAAAAACGCAAGTCGAGTTGGCTAGTATTCAGCCACAAAACTGACTTCCCTTGCCTCAAGCAACCGAAAGACAGTACGATGGATGGCTTCTACGTCGTGCATCACATTCAGGAGTACATACAGGATCAACGACCATTGCGCATTTCATCTCAGAAATCTCAACCTCATATCCACAAATGGGGCACAGACTTAGCAAACACGTCTGATAGTGACCTCGGGCTTCAATTCTATCGCATCCAGCAAAAGCTTGTGTCGATCATCTTTAGGGATGTCTACCCTACCGATGGTATGTTCTTCGGCAGCGTACCAAAGCGGGTGGAGGTGGAAGATCGCTTAGCCCTACGGCGTGACTTTGGCCATTTAATAAGTTAGGTGAAATTTTGATCGAGTGCCCGCCTAAGAAAACAAAGTAAGTACATGTGATGCTTGTGGCTAAATTGTATTTTGTAAACTTGCCAAGCTCTAGTTTCGAACGATCAACTTGTGATACTTTTGCGTTATCAATCATGTGTACTTTTAATTGTGTTGTTTTATTGCGAACAATATTGACCTCTTACTTTTCGTCACCTAATACTATGTTGCATATTATCTATGACTTAACTTACGTCGCATATGTGTTGGGTGTAGATGAAGAAGTGGTATGTTGTGTTCAAAGGGAGGGTCCCAAGAGTCCACACCGACTGGTCGGAGTGTCACGCTTAGGTGGACAAGTATAAGGGCAACAGCTACATCTCGTTCCAGACTAGACAGGAGGCGGTAACAAGCTACTTGACGTTCCTAGAGGGAGAGAGGAGGAACACCAACGGGCAGAAGAACTTCATAGTCATTGTTTTACTTATTGTATTGTCTTTCTATCATATCTGGTCATAGTTTAGCTATGTCGACCGAATAAAGTTTCTTAGTATGCACAACTCTCTAGATTGGTGCTGAAACATATATTTGGTATTCGAGAATTTGTATGCATAACTCTTCTACCTATATATTCGAGAATTTGTACTATTTGACATGCTAAATACATGTTGTTACTTCTGTAGTGTATAAATACATGTTGTTATTGTACTGTACAAATTAAATTCGAATCAGTACTGGAATACAAAATTAATTCCAAAAATATTTACTAAGAGTGTGCGCCGTAAGCAGAACACCACAAATGTGCAGAATACCTGCAACGAGTGCGCGGCGCGCACGCTGCAGGAGGGAGGCACTAGTGGCAGCGTGTAAACCATGGGCGCACTGCCACTAACTGAGCTACTGACAGCGTGTGAGCCGGGGACGCGTTGCCACTAACTGGACTACTGGCAGTGTGCATAGTAGTGACGTATTACTAGCAGCGTGCGGGGGCCCGCTGCTAGTAGGCCAAATAGGCCGTTGCTAGTAGGGTTTTCCCTACTAGTGTATGTGTTGTCAACAAACAAACAACACGGTTGCTAGTTGTGGATCATTGTTTTCTCTGTTTTTTGTAAAGTGCATTCTCAGTGTTTTGATCTGCTCTTGATACTTTCTTTTTGTAGAGTCCGATGTAAATGATGTATTTTATAATAATATAAACCCTTTATTAGGAAAAACAAGAAGTTGTCTTTATCCTTTATTCCTTACATAGGAAATTAGTAATTTTCTAGCTGCTGCACGAGCTATTACAAATAGCTCTACAAGACCTAAGTTAAATAAATAGAAGAAACTATTCTTACCATGATATGCAAGAGACTTATCGTATTTAGCATGGAATCAAACATCTCAAACTTCTCAATATCGTTTGATTTGATACTCTTAAAGTCTAGTTACAATTTGATATTCTCCATACACCATCATAGGTAGCCATATGTAAGTGTCGCAATGTCGTCCTTTTGTCTTGGATCAAGTGAAGTATAGGCCAAAACTGGGCTGGTGTCCTGTACTTAAAAAAAAGCTCCCCAACAACCACACTGAGTGACAAGTCATTTCTAAACTTTTATAAATTCATTACTAATTTATAAAGCATGGTGAATTTTCCAATTGTGATTATATTTTATATAAACAAGGTCAAACTTAAGAAAGTTTGACTTTCCAAAAAATGTTGGAAGCGCACTCTTTCTGTTACAGAGTGAGAACTCGGGGAGTACGAATTTCATGTGGATTGCAGCACACATGCTGCAATGTAACATCCAAGGATTATGGTACATGTGTAATGGTTTCGGCTAGCAAAGGCGACATGTTCAGTGATTACCTTGTGAGCAAATTTTCAACACTAATTGCTGGAGTGATCTTGTGTTGGTACAATCCTAAAAGGTGAAGTTGCCCACCTGCTCTTTGAAACAATGGCGGTGCCCGGCTAGGTGCCCTTGATTTGTTCTCTTTGAGCTTGCTTCTATTTCATAAATGTTACATATTCAAATTCTTTAGGGTCGTATCATTTTGATGCGATGATTAAGTTTTAAAAAGTCCTTTATCGAAAAAACATCTAAACTACGGAGTATGTTCTTCCTTTTTTTCTCACTTTTTTTAAGTCGCGGTACTCTTTGGCGGTAAGTAGTTCTCACGGACGGAGCAGGGGCGTTGGGATCAGGTAAACACAATGCAAAAATGCAAACCAAGGGAAGATCAATGATAATACTTGTTGATTTGGAGAAGCTAGCTTCATCCTGCCGGTCCAGCTGATCTGCACGAATCGGCGGCGATCCAGCCAGCTGGGAGTTTCGGAAGGCATGGCAGCCGGTAAAAACCGTGTTCTCACGACTGTGAGGGCGGGCGATGGCGGTATCTTTGCACCGTTCCCTTGTTGAAGGTATCGACCTTGCAGCCATCGCCTCTTCGTCGCTCGGGCTGCTCTGGGGGAAACCCTAGATCTGGGTCTCCCGGATCGGACGATGGCGACGCTTTCAGTGTCGCTGTCCCTGTTGGGGGCATCGTTTCTGGAGCAAGTGCTGGATGGGGAAGGCAACAGGTGGAGAGCGGCGTTTCATCTTCCGCATCAACGATGACGAGTCTCGGCGGCGTGGCGCCGTGGGGTCTCGATGACGGATGTGTGTTGGTGAGCGCGTGCAGGGCGGAGGCGCTGTTTGGCGTCGTGGTGGCGTCAATGGCAGGCCTAGCAAGAGTCTTCGCTTCGGTCTATATGCTGAAGACGGGTTGGAGGAAGAAGGCGGAGGCGACGTCCGGAGCGTGCGCACAAGGTACTATCTCTTGAGTTGACTATTGAGCCGGCGATATCTGTGGATGGGGAATAAGGCCCCGTTTTACTCTATCGGTTGTGCTAGTTGTAGTGCTTTGTCACTGTTTGGTGGCTTTGGCGTGTACGATTGTTGTTTGTAAGGCTTTTTGCCAGCTATTTTTACCTAATAATAAAAGCATTAAGCCTTCTTTGGTTGGTACGTTGATTTTCGTTGGTACGTTGAAGAAATTAAACCGGAACGAGTCCGTTGCATAGCTAATTCATGTCAGAGTCCACAAAGGAAAGGAAACATAAGAGTCCTCAGCTGTTTTGGATGCCGTATTCATCTACTATATATAAAGATCTAGGGGAAGTGGAAAGCCCACGCTCTCATGATCGATGTCCAAGCTGCTGGAGTCGAACGATTCCTGGGGCTGGGCACAGGTCAACCACATCGTCGGCCACACATCTTCATAGCCAAGCCTGTTCCGGATCCTTTCCGCCGCCGACGTGCGATACAGAGGACGACATGGTATTGGAGAGTCAGGCCTGCTTCATATAAGACGAGATGGCGATCAGCGTCGCCTCCATGGCCACCCAGCTCAATGTCAATGACCACGGGTGTTGGAGGACTGCAGCCTGTGCATAGCACTGAAAAACACACCTTCATCTACCGGAGTGCAGCAAGAGCACCACATGACCGATGAGGGGACGTCGGGGAAGAAGTGGGCCTCCACAACGGCGAAGAAGCCGCCAATCATGTCGGCGAGGTCGGCACTGACCACGTCCGGGGCGTACATCACCTGCGTCCTCAAGATTACGGGGAGGGGTAGTCGAAAGTTTAGCCGGCGAAGCCCGCTTGTGGTTCGTCCTCAGCGGCGACGAGGTCAGCTGCTTCACACGGGGAGCAGCTCGCGGTGGGTCCCTCACGACGGCCGTCACGACAGCGTCTGGAGCAGCAAGGAGCGACTGACCTGCAACACTATGTGATGCATGTGATAGCATGCCACATGCATGATGCATCACGAGCAGTATTTGAGGCTGAGGATGCCATATACCGCTCTGCTGTTGTTGCTGCTTGAGAAGCTAGCTGTCGCGAGCCCGCACGCACGTGCTGCTCTTCTACTCTGGACGAGGTCGATCCTGGGGGTACGCGCCCGTCACCGGCGAAGGAGGCCGGGCGCCCGGTCGCGGTCAACCCGCACGAGTCTTCAACACGCTTGCTTCGTCTTCTCCGTGTCAGCTGTCTCCGGATCGCCACCGCGCTTGCCATTGTGGTCTCTCCCTACTCTGGTGGGTTTGTGGGTATCGAAGGGGCGCCAATTGCTGCTAGCTTGCTCTGTTGCGCTGATTGCTAGCTTGTCGTGCGTGCCACACTACTCCTCCATCCAATTACTAACAAACAAAGTAATTAGATTTTTTCTACATTAACTAGCGCGCATCACGAAGATACATGAGTACCCTAATTTGTTTTGAGGATTATGATTGGCCTAACTGATTTAAATCAGCTTATGCATCTTTTTCTCCTACAAGGATGCCACTACAAGTTTGGATCGTTTCAACGTTAGTCTTCCAACCGTTAGTTTTTTTTCTCCCGTCGCAACGCACGTGCACGTTTGCTAGTGTTGAATAAATTTAATAAAAAAGCCGTATACATCTTTTCGATGCAGAGGTTGGGGCTACCCCATTTCAAAAAAAAATCCTGCCGGTCCAGCTTCACCCCATGCGTGATTAGCCCATTGCAGCTGGTTCACTAAAAAAAGCGAAAATACAAGGCATGAAGCACCGGGTAGAAGATTTTGCGACGACCTCGGAAATAGATCGATCACTTATCAGGCAACTACTGCGCATAAAACAGACCAGATGTCCAGATGTTATAATACTCCGGCGAAATTTCACATTTTAAACGTGTGTGGCCACATCTTTAGCTCTTGCCGATGACGTGCAACTATCAGATCTGCATTTCGTTCTTGATCAAGTAATCGCAAATAACGCCGTCTTCGCTTTCCCCTCTCTCTACAGTACTCGAGAGAGGCGACCAGGGCGAAGGAAGCCGTCTTCCCTCCTTCCACCGGAGCAGGAGCAGATCCCTGCTTCCTCCCGTCGCTTCGGCGACGGAGAGGGGTGGGGGTCTTGCTCTTTGCCTCCCGGTGTGTAGATAGGGTAGGGTTAGGTCTCCCCGGCGGCGATCTAGTGAGGGGATCGGCGTCGGCTTTGAGAATAAGTTCCGCCTCCCTTCCTCTCCCTGTCCGGCGACGGCGGGTGGTTGGCGGTGTGGTCTGGCCGGCCGGCGGGTCGTGCCCTTTTGGTGCTCCCAGATCTTCGGATCGGTGGAGATTTGGCTGCCCCAGAGTGGATGGCGGAGCAGCACCGCCGTCGACTCACCGTGGGATTTTGGTTCCTCTGCCTCGTTGTTGTCGGCGCGCCGTCTCCTCCAGCGGTGTCCTCGGAGGTATGAGGGGGTGTGCTGGAGGTTGGTTCCGGGCTGCGGACGGCGAGGCGGTGGCGGCGTCTGCAGCAGTGGATTTTGTGCCGGGGCTCTTCCTCCGTGTCGCTTGGCGGTGCTCCGTCGCCGGCGACGAGTTCTTCGGCGTCTTGTACAGGAGCTTCCCCAGGTCTGTGCTTGCAGGTGGCTACGAGCTGGGAGCAGGGTGTGTGGAAGAAGAAGATGGGAGCAGTGGCTGCTCTCCTTTGGACGGCGCTACTGCTCATCTCCGACGAGTACGGGGTTCGTCCCCGGCCGACGCGCTTCAACCGGCTTCATCCCGTCGGCCCGTGGGGCGGTGCCAGTTTTCCAAAACTGGTGTGCTCGAGTGGATTTGGTGTTCTCTTGTCTGCTGGTGCTCTGGCCGATGAGTTCGGAGCGTTTGAGTTGTGTTGCTGTGTTGTTCCTGTGTTTCGATTAGGCTGCGTGGTGTAGCTGTGGATGGTTCTTCGTTCTTCAGGTCTTCAAGTAATCGCAAATAAGAGGTCACTAGCACGTGCAAGGCACCTGTTAGTATTGAGACATGAGGTCAAAGTTGCTCACTGGATAAAGATGAAATAAGGAGGCCATGTCGAGTCCCTCTTTATTCCTTGTCTTTGAAATAAAGCTTTTGATTAGCCTGTCTTGGTTGGTACGTACGAGCAGGTTTTAGCTTAGGCTTGCAAGTTGCAAACAAGGAAGGGGACTATTAGGTGGACATGACATGACATGACATGCATGACCATCCTTGCCGTCTCGATCGGTGGCTTCGTGTCGTATAATCGCGCGTCTTGGTGTTTCGACAGGACGCGGCTATTCAACGGTGCGCTATCCGACGTGATAGGCTACAGCCACCTATCAAAGTTAATCAGTGCAGATTACGGAACCAACCACCTCTGGTCTGCTCGAAAGCCACAGACAGTGTCCTGGTTACCTTTGGAAAAATTTCAGAAAACAACTTTATGAGGCATGGAATGTACCCGATGACATGTCAATGGTTGTTGTTGGTGTCATGAACCTATGGGTTGTTTTCCTTGTTGGTTTTCTGTCATGAACCTGCCGGTTGCTTTTCTAGCTGGTTTGCTATCAATCTTGTTTTGTGTCGGTGAACCTGCGGATGACTCCATGTTATTTTTATTTTCTTATCAAGAGCAACAGGCAGACGCTCTGCGAAAAAAACAACAGGTTGCAAGATGACATGTTTCTGTCTTGGGGAAACATGCCAAAAATCAGATGCACAAAAGAAGACAAGAACGCATTGACGTTCATAAAATGGATCCATCCAACCAATCTGATATGGATGAGAAACTCTAGGTTGAGATCTGGTTTCGAGCGTTGCTTCGGGACCGAATAAGATATCAGATAGCCTTGGTGAAAGGGCAGTCCTTGCAAAGGTAGATTGTCGTCACACGTCAACCTAAGCACAACTGGCGGATCGAGTCATGCGGCCATCCATAGACAGCCACTCAGTCAGTCATTACAAGCCTTTCATCGAATGCCAATCACAAGAAGAGGCGGTTGTTAGATTCCAAGTATGCCTTCCATATCTTGTTCATATTGAACCTACCTCGGGATCCGCAGAACTGGGCCCAATAGGTTGAGGTTGTATGTTGTAGGAGTCGTCAGCGGCCCAAACCCATGCAATAGAGTCGGGCTGGTCTAGGTTGGGATGTGTAGCAGAGATTATGCCCCATAGGTCGACAAACTAGATCAACTATTATGAGCCTTGTGATGGATCTAGGGCTGGAATTCGAGCCGAGCCGAGCCGGCTCGGCTCGACTCGCTCAAGCTCGGTCAACAAACGAGCGAGCTCAACTCGGCTCGTTTAACAGTCGAGCCCAGAACTGGAACTCGGCTCGGCTCGCCCAAGCTCGCGAGTTACTCGTTTAACTCGGTAAAAATTGTGGTCGTCGACTCCAAGCTCAGCTGCTTCTCCATATCGCGGTGGGCGCTGGCCGTCGAGGAGGATGGAGCTGCGACGTGGACGAGGGGGTCGAGCGTCGCGGACGTGGACGGGCAGCGGCCGGCGTGGACGTGCGGTTCCCGTCGCAGGCGTTGTCGGGTGGCGGCCGGCGTGGACGGGTGGCGGCCGGCAGGGACGGGGACGGGGGCGCCGCCGGCCCGCCTCTCCTCAGCTACCGATTGGTTTGGTGAGGGGAATCAAGCTAACACTAGTGCTCCTCGTGATGGCCGGCGTGGACGAGGGGATCGAGCAGGGACGGGGACGAGGGGGTCGAGCAGGAACGGGGTCACGGGGACGAGGGAGTCGAGCAGGGCGGAGGCCGGCGTGGACGTGCGGTTCCGTCGCAGGCGTTGTCGGGCGGCGGCCGGCGTGGACGGGCGGCGGCCGGCAGGGACGGGGATGGGGGCCGGCTTGGACGGGCAGAGGCCGGCTATGTGCTTGCGTGTGCGCCGCCTCTGCCTCTCCTGCGGATTGCGATAGGATAGGAGCCTCGAGCGTGGGATGGGAACGAGCAGCTAAACCTAATGGGCTTGGGCTGGCAGGCCGGTTAGATATTCTAGTTGGACTTGGGCCTATTATATAATTTATAAGCAGCGTATCTCTCATTTTGAGCGAGCTAAACGAGTACTCGCTAGCTCGGCTCGTTTAGCTCGAACTCGTTTAGTACAAAATTGATAAGCTCGGCTCGGCTCGTTTAACTCGCGAGTCGAGACGAGTCGAGTCGAGTTGCGACTCGCTCGTTTAGCTCGCGAGTTTTCGAGTTTAAATTCCAGCCCTAGATGGATCTAATCCATTGTCCAAGATGTTAAGCCTTGTGATGGATCTAATCCACAGGTCCAAGATGTTAAGCCTTGCGATGGATCTAATCCATTGCCATCTTCGAATTCCTCGTAGACGGTCATGTTCTTTCTTGTCATGAACTTTCAAAGATCCAACGCACAAGCCCTGAGAGGCCACAAACACACTAGTTGCCATGCTAAAACATAGATGTGTTCCCACTTCCTAGCGTGATTTTTTGTCGACGCCTTGAAAAGCACCATGACTGAGTTGGTGCAAGGCAGCTTCAATCTGCCGCAGGGGCGCTCAGGGTCGATCCGCTGTAACCATAGCCAGAGTAACCTCATGGCACGACCAAAACTCTCCAGATCTGCGATGCCAAGGCCACCCAACTGCTTTGGTCGGCACACCATCTTGGCCCATATGAATCCCTTCACAATCTTTTTTATTTTTTCTCTCGTCCACTTCGATAACAAGATTGTCTTGGCGTGATAGGTGGTTGTGGCCATGAGGACTGATCTGGCGAGAGTTACCTTGCCAGGGTGAGTGGGGTTCTTACCCTTCTATCCCAGCAACCTCGCTGCAGTTTGTCGATCAACGACTGCTCACCATTATCACATCGTGGCACGCCACTGTCACATCGTGGCTGGCCGGCCGCCAGGGGCATAGCACTTGGACCAGTGGGCTCTTCGGTGATGCCGGATCAGAAGGGGTGTGCATGACCGCCTCGCCGGATGGAGTGGGCATCCCCTCCCATGTTGGGTTGTACCGCACACTATTGCCTGTGTCACGGGCCATGAGGCTATGTAGTCACCCATTTCTACTATGAAAAGAGGCACTTGGCTTCCTGGAGAAGCAGGTCGGCAGGTCGAAGAAGTAGATATTAACCCCATACTGCGAGAACAAGCCGGTCCGGAGGGGAAGATAGTTGGATAGACCGAGTTCTAGATCACAACCGGTAATAGGAATAGTCTCTCCTTTGATAGGCCCGTTCCCAGCAAGAGGGGAGGCCATTGTTGTAACCTTCGACTCACCCACCACATATACACAAAACAAGCAGGAGTAGGGTCTTCCGCTTTCGAGCGGCCTGAACCTAGGTAACTCTTTGTGTGTTGTGACTAGATCCTTGGAACGTGTTGACGCCCACTGTCGAACAACAAAAAGGGGTGTCTAACATTCTCGGTGTCCGCGTTTCGACACTCGATAAGTTGTAATATTTACCAAGAAGAGTGGGAGAATATCTGCAAAGTTTCCAAAACATGAGGAATAAGTACATATATTTCAACCCACAAAATATGAGGCCTGCAAGTGAGATGTGTTTTCGGAATAGTTTCTTGCGAATTGATTGGCACCAATTGTGCCAATAAGCATCGTTCTTTTTTTTTAAGAATCTTTTTTATTAAAATAAAACGTTGCTATCAAGGTGATATACAAGCAAAAGGTACATATGAATAGTTAGGATGCACGCAGCCAATAAAAAAGATTAAAAAACATATTGCAACGTAATGTATGGCTGCGAAAACAAATAAAAACAGAAATTTATCCTGAAACATTGACAAATGTCTTTCTTCAAGAAAATAAGAGCATTGTACTATCGAGTTAACAACATCGATCCAGGACAAGTGAATCGCAACACCGAACTGCGGATGTTCTTTTACGCGCGGGAGCAAACCCAGACCTCTCTTTTTTCTCCATAAGTCACCTTGTCAAAGCGGTCCTCACTAGTATGGCCATCTACTTCATCACCGTCCTTAATGTGCCTATGGAGGTCTTGTCAAAAATTGATAGCATCCGTCGTGCTTACTTATGGGCGGCCTCCGACAAGGTTACCGGTGGAAAATATAAAATAAATTTGGAGAAAGTTTGCAAGCCAAAGGATCTAGGTGGCCTCGGAATCCTCAACTTCAACAAATTTGCTTCGGCTCTCCGTTTGCGATGGCTATGGTTTGGGTGGAGTGATGACCCAAAGCCATGGAAAGGGCTTGGGAACCCTTGCACCCCGCATGATCGCGACCTCTTTGTGGCTGCCACTAAGGTTGATATTGGTAATGGGGAGAAAGCGCTTTTTGGGGAGTCCTCATGGCTTGATGGTTCGCGTCCTAAGGACATTGCCCCATTAATTTTTGACATCTCCAAGAAAAAGAAATGTACGGTGAGGATTGCTCTTGATGATAACTCTTGGGCGACCCAAATCAACACTCAAGGAGGGTTTACTCTTGACCACATCAACCAATTTGTTCATCTTTGGGAGTGTATGTCCACAATTCATCTAGACCCCGACAACGCGGATACAATCACATGGAAGCTCACGAAGAATGGTGCCTACTCATCAACATCGGCATACAAAATGCAATTTTTGGGTCACACAATGTCAACGATGCTTAGTTTGGTGTGGAGACCGTGGGCTCCTCCCAAATGCAAAATCTTTGCATGGTTGATCCTCCAAAACCGTGTTTGGACGGCGGATAGGCTTCAAAAAAGAGGATGGCCAAATTGTGGGTTATGCAAGCTATGCAACCGAGTGCAAGAATCGGGTGTGCATCTTTTCTTCCAATGTCGGTCCGCGAGAAGAATATGGACCTCCTTAAAGACATGGCTTGGACTTCATGATCTTAACCCCGATGATTGGGATGACTTTGCTACCATGAAGGATTGGTGGACCAAGGTGATACACAAAAGAGGGAGCGCAAGGAAGGGGTTAGCCACCCTTGCAATGCTTGTTTCATGGAAAATATGGCTAGAGCGAAACGCACGCGTCTTTAGAAACAAGTCTTCCACCGCTACCCTACCATGCTTTTCAACAAAATCAAAGATGAGATGGTAGTTTGGTGCCACACCGGGGCTAAGGCGTTTTGTAATAATATTATGCCGCGAGAGTAGACCTTTTGTTTAGACCTTGGCTATCCCATATCAAGGTGGCTTGTAACACTCTTTAAACTTCTTCTTAATTAATGAAAATGGCAAGTCTTTTGCCTAGTTTCAAAAAAAAAAAAAAAAAACTTGGCAAGCTGCACCTAAAACAGATCATCCTCGTGCCTTGAAGCACAGGAAGGGACCGGAGTACGCCACGCCTTAAGTTCTTCTGCCTGGAGCCGGTCGAGGCCTTGAAGTCAGCCGGTTTCCTTATTTTTTTAAGTTCTTGTGCTTCGTCTTGCTCTGGAACTTGGACAAGAACGTCAGCTACTGCCCGTAGTGCCGAACCCTACCCTCATCGGGTCGTCAGCCCTCTGCTGCACCTTCGTTACCGCTCCACGTCCGGGCATTCACGTAAGTTCATTGTGCCACCAGACAAGAAGCAGCAGGAGGAGACGGACGATTTCGTAAGAGGAAAAATTAACATGGCATTATTAACTGGATTTTCAGGAACTCACCCTCCTGAACCAAAACTGAATTTTAAGTGCTGCAAGTAAAAAAAAAATCCATTCGTCCATAATACAGCGCATGACTTTGCAACACGTGAGTTAAAAACCTACTAGTAACAAAATTGTTGCTTCGACCCATGTGGTTTATCCGAAACTGGGGCGAAACATATCATGAATCCTGCTTTTTACAACTGATCTGAGATCAGTTAGTTCTCGGCTGAAATATCGGTCTTCAGCAGTTTCCGGACTTCCCCTGCAGTCAGTTTATCCTTGCCAGCCAGAGCAGCAAGATCGACGATAGACCGTTTCTGTTTGACATTATTCCTGACAAACGGCATGTTAACACCATCACGGACAAACTGCCTGCCATCTGACTGGCTGGAATTGGGTCTTTGATGTTTCTGTTTCTTGGGACTTGGTTTGTCCGAGAGGAAACCAGGTGATTTCTTCTTGCCACTATTATTCAAGAATGCCGTGCTGGTGGTGAGTTTCTTACTGCTCGATTCTCCCTCAAACATTGCCTCCGCAGATTTTTGCCTCTTCGTATTTTTCTGAAATAAATCTGGCTTGCTCGTGCTGGCATCCACAGTATTTTTGTCGGTCTTCTCTATCTGTTTACGCTTCTTTGTGGGACTTTGAGGAGAAAGCAGCTCCTCGATACTCTGACCAACAGGTTTACTGTTTAGCCCGAATTCAACTTGGAATTCTCTCTGAGTTGTATCTTTTGAAGTTTGAGCAGCTCTCCACTGCTCGGGTCGCCTTGAGTATCTACAGCGAAATAAATAGTAAGTCTACTAATAATGCTAAAAGAAACTTTGGACCATGTCCAAACAAATAAGGGAAATAAAAAACTGACTAACCTCTCAACATCCAGCTTCTTTAATAAGTAGATGGCATGTCTTGTTCTAGACAGTTCATTTTGCATAGCCAACAGCTCCGACACAATGGCCTCTTTATGGGAAAAATTACTGGCTATAAAGCATTTCTCAACCAAGAATGAGCCAGAAGGATTCATGGCAATCTCACCATAATGGCCTTGCAATCTGTCACATCACACATACATATAAGCCAGACAGTTTTCACCATACAGTACTGTGCCAAAATAGCCTTTTGGAAGCAGTAAAATGGCATATGAAGTACTGAGATAATTCAGTGTAGCTAAAATAGCAGGGGTACTTCAACCCAAACATTACAATAGAATTTGCATTACAAGCTACCCCTTCCGATCCATATTAATTGTCGCTTAATAGGATGTATAGATACATCCGATTCGGCGACAATTAATATGGATCAGAAGGAGTAATTTTATGTTAAGCAATACTGGAATAGCACGAAATGAAAATGCATCATACAACTACCAAATAAAGAGTAAAGAGATGGTGGAAGATATTACTATGTAATTATATGACTATAGCATACAATGGCATATACTTAGTAAGGATGCATTGCACCACACTGAAAATCTATTTTCTATTTTATAAACATTTTGGTGTTTTTTAGTTATAGTTATACATTACGTGACCCTAACATATCGAACCAATTCACTGTAAAAAAAACATATCGAGCCAAACCCCCTCTAATGTGGCTTGCCAATGTCACCAATGTTCAATACTACTATTAACGTCAAAAAATGTTCAATACTACTATTGCAGAGTCTTGAAAAATATTTTATCGCCAATGATGGCCTAATGGGCAGCTCAGTGCTAATGCCATCAACATATAATGGGGTTCTGCATTGCTGGTAATTGATAATTACTACATAAAAATGATAAAGAAGAGATGGCATGACCAACATATCCCTCAAGTACAGATACACAAAATCACCATGTATCCAGGTTGAACTTTTTTTTTCAGTATCAGTCATTTCTTATGATAGCATTAAGAACACCCTTAGCAATATAAAACTTGAGAGAAAAAACATGTGTTGTATCAGAACATAGTTCAGAAACTATCTCCAAAGAGTTGAGCTATTCAGGAAAGGCTTACTTTGCAAAAACTTTAAATTTTCGCTTTGATGTTGCACTTGAACATAGAAATGCCTCAAGAACACGGCTGCCTCCAGAGTCCTTGGCAATCTGGATGATCTGATCATCGTCCAAAGCCAGCAAGCTTGCAACATATTGCCGAATATATTGCTATGGCAAAATGGAAGTAAGGAGTAAGATCTTTGCAACATTCTCATAGTATTGTTTATGAAACAAGAGTAGCAACTTAAGTGAATGTCAAGAAGGATAAGAGCAGTTGACTAGTAATGTACTGACTGTTGCTACATTGCTGTTCAAGATGATCAATTATCTATAACTTAGCGTAACAGCGTACAAGGAAAAGTAAACACAGATGCAAAGTGAAGATCAAGCAGCATAAAATGCTCTACATAGTTAACGCAATGAGCTTGTTGTGGACCACAAAACAGCTTTGCAACATAGCAGAGAGCGTTGATAGATGCTATCAACATAAAACTAATAAAGTGGATATTAAGCATGCAATTGATGAACTGCCAGCAAACAAAGCCCCTGGTCCCGATGGCTTCTCCACGGCCTTTCTCCGTTCCTGTTGGGAGATTGTCAAGGTGGATTTCATGCGACTCATCGACGCCTTCTCCGAGTTAAACGTCAACAATTTCAAAGCCATCAACACAGCTTGCATTGCCCTCCTCCCAAAAAAAGACGGGGCGGATTCAATCACTGACTTTAGGCCCATCAGCTTGATCCACTTAATTCCCAAGATCATCGCAAAGGCAATGGCAACCCGGCTGCGTCCCAAGATGAAAGACATTATTTCCAAACATCAGAGTGCCTTTATCAAGACAAGGAACATCCACGACAACTTCATGTATGTTCGCAACACTGCATGACGCCCACACCGAAACCGCACTCTGGCGCTGCTAATCAAGCTTGATATTGCCAAGGCCTTCGACTCGGTTCGCTGGGATTCTGGACATCATGCAGCGGAAGGGCTTCCCACCGCGCTTCCGAGCCTGGGTTGCCCTGCTCTTTACAACCTCCACGTCCCGCGTCCTCATGAACGGCATCCCAGATGAAGAAATTGACCATGGAAGGGGCCTCCGACAGGGTGATCCTCTATCGCCCCTGCTTTTTGACATTGCCATCGACCCCCTTCCTCGGATCATCGAGTTGGCCACCGAGTCCGGGCTTCTACAACAACTTCCGGGAAGATTCACAAGATTCTGCACCTCCCTTTACGCGGATGACGCCGCGATCTTCCTCGCCCCGACCGCCAATGACGTCGCCAACCTTGCGGAGCCGCTGCATAATTTCGGCGAAGTCACGGGCCTGATGACAAACATATCACAGAGTCAATCTCCCCCATTCGCTGCACCGACATCGACCTCGAGGCCATCTTGGAAAACTTTCCCGCCGCCACGGCGCACTTCCCCATCAAGTATTTGGGTCTCCCCCTTTCCCTTCGCAGGCTTGCGCGCAGACCTTCAACCCCTCATCGACAAGGCTGCATCGCGTCTGGCTCCTTGGAGGTGCAAACTGGTCAACAGGGCCGGATGCACTGCTCTGGTCAAATCGGTGCTGACAGCATTAACCATCTTTCTCCTCACCGCACTCAAAATTGACAAGGGTACGCTCAAAGCCTTCGACAAGATTAGAAGAGGCATGCTTTGGGACTGCAACGCGACTGTCAGCAGGGGGAAATGCAAGATTAACTGGGCACGTGTTTGCCGCCCCAAAGATCTCGGCGGCTTGGGGATCCTCGACCTCGACAAGTTTGCCAGGGCGCTGCATCTCCGTTGGCTTTGGTTCGAATGGACCGCCCCAGATAAGCCATGGATTGGCCTCGAAACCCCCAATGATGAGAAAGACAGATCCCTCTTCCATGCAGCAACCAAGGTCACCATTGGAGATGGTACTAGGGCCTCTTTCTGGTCTTCCTCATGGCTGGACGGCACTTCGCCAAAGCTCCTTGCTCCCAAGATCTTTGAAGCCTCCAAGCGCAAAAATAGGGTGGTCTGTGATGCCCTCACTGAACAAAGATGGATCGCTGACATCAAGGTGGACGCTTTCACAGCAGAGCACATTTGGCAATTCATCCTCCTCTGGGACCGCCTGCAAAGCATCCATCTGACCCCTGGCATCGAGGACTCTTATCTCCTGGACGCTCACGCCAAACGGAGCCTACTCCGCCAGTTCTGCTTACAGAGTTCAATTCCTGGGCGCCACACCCTGCTCCTTTCAGAAGATCGTCTGGAAAACATGCCCCCCCCCCCCCCCACCCCCAAGTGTCGTTTCTTCGCCTGGCTTGCTGTGCAAAACAGACTATGGACTTCCGACAGGCTTGCCAGACGTGGTTGGCCGCACCAGCCGTCCTGTTTGCTCTGCAACTGCCAGCCAGAAACAGCTCGCCACCTGCTTTTTGAGTGCCGATACTCCCGCAGGATCTGGATGGCTGCTGCTGCTTGGCTTTCCTGCCTCACTCTTGTCCAGAACCTGGGCACAGGACGCGCCACGGTCATTGATTATTGGAATGCCATCTCGCAGACGCCGACAGCCCACCCAAAGGGACTCAAGACCGCAATCATTTTATTCTCCTGGGAGCTGTGGAAGGAACAAAATGCGAGGGCCTTCGGCAACAAGTTCTCTCCACCACAGGTGCTGGCTCAGAAATGCAAAGACGAGGGGAGAATGTGGATCCTAGCCGGGGCTAAACATTTAGGCGAAATGGTAGGCTAAACTCTTGTACGGTTGTTGGGCTTCGGGCCCTTTGTTATGTTTGCTCCTTCTATATCAATATAAAAGGCAAAGCTTTTGCCTCGTTTCAAAAAAAAAAAAATGGGGATATTTGTAAATCTGGAACAGTAAAGTCATGCGAAGGAAATTTTAACAACAGGACAACAAATTTAATAAACATGTGATAATACATACATGTGGGTACTGAAAAATCGATTGCAGCATCAAGCAACCAAGAACACTCATCTTTACGCCAAGCGGCCATTTCCAATTAGATTTCTCCCGGAGGAAATTCTCAAGAAAAAGAATATGTGCAACGATGCTATCAGGAGACTCGGAATCTGATGTTATTGCTGCAGAAAGAGCTTCGGAGCTCTGCAGTTCAAATGAATCGCATATATTCAAGTAACAGATATTCTCAAATAACAAAGCAGAGATTTCAAGTTGAAAGATAACCTCAAGGCGATTTGTTTCAAGCCGCTGGCATGCAGCTAAAATGGAAGCCACCACTCCTGTTTTACCTAGCTCAAGCAACTCCTTGATTTTAGGACCAAGTTCCTCCCAGATTTGCTTCATCTGTCAAGAAACAAAGGAATTCTATTGACACAGCATTGCAATACATCAAGTGCTAACCCGAGAAAAAATTGGGCTGACAGGATCGGAAGCATAAATTTTACACAGATTGAATATATGCTGTATACTACCTACCACATGTGGAGACTGGAGAATGAAAGTAATAGGTTTGGATGCATGAGGGTGCACAAAAGTAAATACCGCCTCTAACATAACAATAATAAGCATACAGTATTAATAACTCAGAAATGGTAGAACCGTCTAGTGTCTACTTCACAAGAGATTAAGATATTGACAAATGCACAAGCGATAGTCTTTTTCTAACAAATGCACAAGAAATGGTTGACTAGACACAAAATAATCCAAATACCGTTTATGAATGCTTAAAGTTTAAACTATTTCCTGTAAAAGGATGCGTATTATTAATTCAACATAAAGTCCTCTCCTCTAGGTTATCAAAGTTCAGCAATGTTTCACAGTATATTAACTTACAGTGGAATAAAAAACGTGTAATGGGCATTTATTTCAGTAAAAAAAAAAATCTCTAAGGATCTAGAGCTCGGTAATAGCTACTCGGTCAGTGACCTAACTTATAGTGGTTATACAGTAATCAACCTTGAACTTGGTTATTCTATCTAACTAATGGCTTCATATATGTACATTTATATGGAATCAGAATGGACTGTTAAGAGTAGAAGTAGCAGCAGCAGCCACCTCTGGAAACAGAGATGCAACAGAAACAGTGCTTGGCGTCGGAGAGAAAAGGACCAGCAGCTGCTGCTGCCAACGAGGTAGATGGAGCAAGAATAATCATGGAGCAACAGAAGCCGCTACCTCCACAAAAAGGAGATGTAGCAGTAGTAGCTCCAACGCCAATGCACAAACGTTCTACCGGTTACACGGGGTATCGCCTGGTTATACCCGATTATACAGAGTGGTCATCTGGCTATATTGATTAAACCTGTTAGGTACTCATTTTTGCATACTACTCAGTGGGGTCACCTGAGCAAGTATTCTGACGGTTTTAGAACACTGGTTTTCCCAAAGAACATTGGATTACAACTAACAAAATTCCAAGGAAACTTCTGAATGTAATTTACGGTATACCTGATCTGCAGTTTTGGCTGATGAGATTAAAGCTTGTATGACATAATTACCACAGTGGTGAGACGAGATTGCAAATAATGCACCCTTGAGAGTGCCTATAAGCATATTGCTGCGCAATTCCTCAGGAGCAACATCTATAATGACCTGTAAACCATTTTCATCCAGTGAATATTCTTACACATACCAAATTGTAAACAGAAGGCCAAGGACCCGAAGATCCCATGGCGACTGATTCTTACGAGTATGAAAGGTATGAGTTGAATGCCAATGAGAAACAAGAAAACTAAATAAAATACCTCCAAGAGATGACTATAAGCAGTATCTTCAAGTAAAGAAATTATTTTATTCTTTTGTTCACTGTAATCTTTCTTCTGAGCGCTGTCATCCTCATCATAACCAAGAAGAACCGATATAATGTGATTCAACTCGTGATCATCACCAGCTAATAATTTCAACACAGTCTGCAGAAGGATATGTTGAGATTGTTATTAAGCAAAATAATGCTACTAATTTCAACACAGCCTGCAGAAGGATATGTTGAGATTGTTATTAAGCAAAATAATTTTGAAACAGCTATATGCATTGCAACAAGTGGTGACAAGAGACACTTACCTGTAAAACAAGGCTACTGTTCTTCTCAGTTAGTAACATAGAAATGCCACTTTTTGCATTTTGTAGCATTTGCCTGACAAAAGTTTTGAACATGTCTGAGAAACCGTGTTCAAAGTTTGTTGGATTCTGGTCGCCTGATCTACTTGAACCACAGCTCAATCGTTCAGCCAGGACAGCAGATCTCTTTGTCGTGTGGAAATCTTTCAATGAATCGAACGGGACGCCCTTACAAAGACAGAGAAGCGTCCTTAGAACATGAGATCCATAGCAGCTGCACATCACATTAGTAGCATCTGCAGCAATAACCTGCAGCAACAATTCAAAACTGAGTTCCATTGCATACGATGCAAACAGGGCAGAAAGAACCACCGAAAATGGAATACCTTGCATATCTTATTCAGTATCTCTTCTACAATGACCCTGGAGGTCTCGTCTTCAAGATGCGTTGCCAACGACTTGAGAGCTGCCTCAACCACATGCGATCCGAATTTGTCCATGGCAATAACAGGAAAATACTGAACACAGCTGCGGAGGAACATGCATAACGGCTCCAGCTCACAACCTTCAACAAGAATCTGCAAGGTGTGGCTTATCACACCATCAGTGACGAGTTCGAGCTCTTTCCCTTTAGTTTCCTCCAGAGCATTAGCGCATATGGTTGAACGGTCCTCCAAATCGATCTCCTTGTTGTCAAACAGATTCGATATCTCCAGAAAGTACTTTGCAGTCTCAGGTTCAACATTTTTCCTAAATATTGTTGGGCACGAGAAAAGAAACCTTTAGCACTTCACAACCTCATACATGTCACTAATAACTAGGTTATCTCATCGCAACATACAACAGGAATGTAAAAATTCAGAGAGTGTAGGGTCATATATACCTAAAAATATTCGTTACTGCAGTTGAAGCGTTGGCTGGTTGTGATGCATTCTCGTTCTTCGTACCCCTGGGATTCATCTTCATCGAACTATCCGAACGGCGACCCATCGCACGCCCTTTCCCAGTAGTGTTCCGGCTGGGAGGAGGCAGCAGCAGCAGCTCACAGAGCAATGGAGGCGGCGGCGAGTCGTCTGGGAAGACAGCACGAGTCTTCTTGTCCTCTCCTTCGTGAAGGGAAAGGTAACCGGCCCAATAGGCCCATTATGGAACCCTAGCTTTCATATGAAATCCTGAACGTCCATTCTCTCTAATCTGGACCGTCCATTCTCTCTAATCTGGGCTCTCTTATATTCCTATCTCCTTTCACCGTGACTCGAACCTGGCCAACGGGCCGCCCCGGCCCGGCACAGGCCCGGCACCGGCTTGACGTGCCTGGCCCGGCACGGCACCTGCCGGCCCGTGAAGCACGCGTGCCGTGCCGGGCCGGCCCATGTGCCTCGCAGTGCGGCACGGGCCCGGCACAGGCCTTAGACGGGCCGGCCCGTGGCACGTGAGCCCGCGGGGCCGGGAAAATGGCCCGCGAGCCTGTTTGTCTATTTTTTTTTCTGTTTTTTCCGATTTCAGTCCAAAAAAAATATAAAAAATTATAAAAAAATGGACATGCTGCTGGCCTGCATCGCTGCTGGTGCTGCATGCCTGCATGGCTGCATTGCTGCCTGCCTGTCTGGCTCTCGAGCGGCCGAGCGGCGCAGCGCTCACTGCATGCATGCATGCATGCAAGCCTGCTGGCTCGCTGCTCGCTGCTGGCCTGCTTGCTGCTGCTGGCCTGCTTGCTGCTGCTCATTCCCTAACGGGCCCCGGCGTGCCAGCGGGCCGGCCCGCGTGCCTGGCGTGCCGCGCGGCCTGGCGTGCCGTGCCGGGCTGGCACACGGGCCTCATTCCGCGGCCCAGGCACGACACCAGCTTCTCACGGGCCGGCACGGGCACGACACGTCACGGGCCGGGCCGGGCCGGTGCCGTGCTTTTTTCGCGTGCCACGTGCCGGGCCGCAAGAAGCACGGCCCGTTGGCCAGGTTTGCCGTGACTCTTCGTGCTGCTTCTCCTGGCGGCGCACAGCTGCTTCTCCTGCATCTCCTCCCCGCCTCCTCAGTCCACCTCTCCTCCCCATCTCTCCTCTCTTTTCTGGAAGCAAGCCGCCCTCCTTTTTCTCTCTCTCAGATCGATCCCATCTACCAGCTGCATCTCCTCCCCGCCTCCTCAGTCCGGCGATGACGAAGGCGTCCAAAAGCCACCAGAGCGACGCCTTCCCCGCCTAAGCGACGACTTGGACGCCTCAAATGGCGAATCTGGACGCCTTTGACAAGAGCCTAAGGCGACGACGACGCCTTGCAGTCTCCGGGCGCTCTGACGCCTAAGCGTCGCCTAGGCGACGCCTTAAAAACCATGGTGTTCCCATCCTCACAGTTGCTCCTTCTCCCATGATTAGATTTCTCCTTACTTCCTCTTTTCGCAGGAAAGCTATGGTCTAGCAAATCGCCTTGTCCCATTGCCGTAGTACGTGCGCCTCTTCGATGACAACTGCAAACCACAGAGATTCGACAGCATGGAGCAGAATCAGCACTCCGGAAATAGCCAAGCTATACAAAAAAAAAATCGAACCAGCAGGTAGCAACGCCCCTTCCAGTCAGTTCCAGGATATTAGTACAGTAGCATTTTTCACATGCTCAAGTCGCATTCGGGGGTTAGGCTTTGCCCGTCGGCACCCTCCACTCATCCAGACAGTGGGTTCGAGGCCAACCGAGCGGTCGAATCACGGAAACTAAATCACAGCTTTGACGCACGTCAAGCTTTCCATGGTTGATATTCGAAGAAACAAACCTACCCACTAGTAGAAAAATAGCCTTTTGTCCCGGTTGGTTTAGGCCATTGGTCCCGGTTCCCCAACCGGGACGAATCAATCGGGACGAATGCTCGTCCTGGTTGGGACACCAACCGGGACGAATGGGGGGGGCACGTGGCCCGGCCACAGGCAGCAGGGGCGGAGGCTTTCGTCCCGGTTCGTAATACGAACCGGGACTATTGTCCCGTCAGATTTTACTTTTTCCAAAAATTTCAGAAAATTGTTTAAATTTATAAAATAAATAATGCTTATTCTATAATTCATAAAAATATGAATAAAATACCAAAATGTTCAGAAAAATAAGACTTATTTAATTATGAAAAATGCATGCATGTTTAAAAAACTTAAATTAAATATTTCTTAGAACTACAAAAATGTCACTACTAGTTAAATAAGAGGAACCACTATTACACATCATCGCCACGAATATATATATATATTACACACATCTCATTCGTCGTCCTACATATATACATCTATTTTACACTCTCCCTATTTAATTTCAACCTTACAGTAGAATTCTCCTTTCGGATCTAGGACCTCTGCAAGTAAGAATCCGGCAAATTCCTCTTGAATTGCTCGTATGCGATCGTGTGGTAGAAGGCCATCCCGCAACCGTTCGATCTAATTAAAAAAGGGTCAATATATATGAATGAAAGTAAACAGAATTGATGGCAATAAACTAAGATTATGAATATTGCATACGCACTTGAAGTTGTTCTAATTTTCTGCCCTTCTCACAGCACGTCTGACGAATGAACTCGCAGACGTAGTATCCACATAAATGATTCCCGCTTCCCTGACTCAAGCACTTTACGGGAACAGAGTTCGATCAAAAAATGGTAATGGTATTGAACTAGAATCAAAGAGATGCGCGGATCTAGATAGTACTACTTACATTTATTGGTTTAAATGTAAGCTCCTTCGCCCATTCACCCCTAGCCCTGGCGGTGAATCGTTTCCAAGCCCTGCCCGGCAAAGAAAATGAATAAAGGAGTTATATATTAATTACTTGCTATCAGTAAATGAACGGAAAGTTGCCGATAATGCCATAATGATTGAAATTACCTCTAGAGGCATTCCTGCATGTCCGCCCACTTCTCAAGGGGTTTATGTAAGGAGTCCATGACTTGTACTACTCCTTTGTCAGGCATAATGATTAGCAGAATAAAGTGGAAGCTGCGCACGCATAAGTCATCAATTATACACTTAACATCGAGAAATTAAGCGAAATAAAATATGTAGAAGACAGTAACACTTACTTGAAGTTGTAAGGAAATAATATTTCTCTTTTGACTTCGTTGAACCGTAACGCATTTACCAAGTTATTCTCGGTTTGGTCGTAAAAATCAAGGAGACTTTTTTCATGAACGGTATTTGGATCAACGAACCCAATATCATAGATTTGTCCTCTTTTGCATTCGAGAATCTTCATTCTGCATAATTAATATAGTGATAAGTAAGATAATTATAAATGCAATGAACGAGGTGAGCTAGGTAGAGACTTAACTACAGAAATAATACTTACAGACAATAGGCGCTGATGATAGCTTTGTCAAGGGCTTCTTGTTGGTATAACTGAAATAATTCACAAAATTCAATCATTACGTGGTCATCTCCATGCCCGTAATGCTCGTTCTTATATCCCACGTAGATCCAATTTTCCCCTTTCTTTGAGGCTGCCATGTACCAACTATGCAATCTTCGCATTTTTGTTGGTAGATCTTTGACATGAGATTTGACGAGAGGATGCCCGTGCCGGTATTGGTATTTTGGAACTATTTCTTCGTGGAATTGTAATTGGTCTAAGTACTGAGCAATAGACAAGCCGTGAGCAGCGGCTGCTTCTCCGTACATTGCAACAAACTCAGGATCGATTGTTTTTGCCCGTGCCGCAGGTTTGCTCGACCCCACCTTGGTATCGGAAAACACTTTGAGCGGGGGGCACGATTGTTTTTGCTGTTCTCCTAGCTGGGGAACTGTCTTCCGGCTTGCACTAATACTCTTCGACCGCTGTTTATTTGCCCGAACCGACTTGAGAATAGAGCGGTCATAGTCTGGTGTCAGCTTTGGCGGGGGTTGGGCTAGATTTTTCAGCATTTTCACGACAGCGGCATGTTCTTCTGGGGTGTCGGGGAACTCTGTTGCTTTCGCCTTCTTTGCCTTCAAGTTAGCAAACCACTTATCCATTTCCCCTTTTGCGATCGCCTTATTTTCCTCCACCGTATAGTCATAAGGTCTCTTGGCAAGATTCTTATGAGGTACTTTTGGGAGGGGTGACCTTGAACGTTTCGGTGATCGGTTTTTATCAAACCCCAGAGTACCCACACGTGGCGCCGGAGAAGACTTACGCGGCGGCGGAGACGACTGACGCGGCGGCGAAGACGGCTGCTCTGGAGACTGGTGAGGCGGCGGAGACGGCGCCTGAGGCGGCGGCGGTGGAGAGTGGTGAGGCGGCGGAGACGGCGCCTGAGGCGGTGGAGAGTGGTGAGGCGGCGGCGGTGGAGAGTGGTGAGGCGGTGGAGAGTGGTGAGGCGGCGGAGGCAGCCAGTTTGGAAGCACGATGAATTCCTTTGGCCATAGAATAGTCCCTTTCTTGGCTTCTCCAAGTTCAACCACCTCCCCATCTTCACCTGCAGGGTGTTCCAGCTTCAGCTCCTCAAATCCTTTACTAACGTCATCCACCCCGACAACAGCGTAGCCATGAGGAACCGGGGAGCAATGGAAAGTTGGTGTAGGTCCAATTGGTACGGCATAGCCGACCGCCACCTTCATGGTTATGTTGAACACTTTCACATGTAGCTCACAAGGTGTGCTCTCCGTGATATCATCCACTGGGTAGCGACGAAGAGCATCCGTCGTCAGTGCATCATCATCACGTGCCGGGACCATGCTCGAAGCCACGCTGCTTTTCCGATATGATGGGTCGGTAGCATCGACTGCAGCTTCTACAACGTGCTGCTGAGATAGGCCGGCAGTGCCTTGCTGGCTAAGTTCGTTAATTTGATCCTGCTGCCGCTTCATTTGATCCTGCTGCCGCTTAATTGTTTCTTCTATATTACGCAGCCGGTCTGCAGCAGCGATTGCTTCCCTTGCCTCCCTTTCCTTTCTCCTCTGATGACTTTTATCGGGAAATATTTTCCTTTCCTCGGGAAACCCATGTTTCCACGGCTTGGAGCCTTTGGTGCCTCGTGTTCGTCCCTCATGTTCTTTATTCCCAATGGCGCGTGAAAGCTCGTCATCGTCTCTATCGGGACGGAACCGTCCCTCTTCAACATCCTTGTATGCTTTCCTAATTTCTTCGATGGGTAGTAGGGGATTATCCTTGTGTCTTCTGGTATATATGCACTTTCCTTCTGCGTCCAATGTGCCCCCATGCCCGTAAAACCAATTTCTTGTCCGTTCGGTCCATCCTTCTTTTATAGGCTCTGGAACGATCCCTTTAGCCAGCAGGTCGGCCTCAAGTTTGTCCCACTTAGGCATGGAACAGGCGTAGCCAGCAGCCCCCATAGTATGGTGGTACTTCTTTTTAGCAGCATTTGCCTTGTTTACTGCAGACTTTAACTGAGCTTCCTCTGATTTCTTGTAATTCACAAAATCTTCCCAGTAGTCTCTTATCTTCTCATACCCGCGATCGAAATCCGGAGTTTTATCTTTCAAGATGAAGTCGGTGTACAATCTGTTCTTAAATTTGTTGAATAGCTCGGCCATCTTCTTAAGAGCCCACGCCTTGACTTTATCTACTAGAGCTTTTTTTCGGGCATCCATCTCCTCCTCATCTGGCTCCCCCTCCTCTGGATCCACCTCTGGCAACGGCAATGTGAAATTAACCATGACCTTTTGAAAAAGGCGTCTTTTGCCTTCGGGGCCGATATAGCTAACTTTAGGATCCCTTGGCTTATTCCATTCTCGGATGGTGATCGGGACGTAGTCCCTAACAATAACACCGCATTGCTTCACAAATTTTTGTCTAACATCAATTGGAGCAATGGGTTCGCCGTCTGCACCGACTTCTTCGATCCTGTAGCGGACATTGTCCTGCAACTTTTTGGTTGGGCCTCGTTTCGTCCTCACAGAGGATTTGCTCGATCCGGATGGCTAAAACAAGAAAGACTGTTAATATGTGTATATGGACAACAGAGGCTAAATTAATTAATATAAATATATATATGCACCTCGTCGGAGTTTGTAATAATCAATGTTGCACCGGAGCCGCCGGCTTCTGCCTTGTCGGCTTCTCCCTCATCGGAGATGCCGAGTTCGGCCTCTTTCCAGGCGTTGAGAGACTCATCCCCCTCACCGGAGTCGTTCAGAAAGTGACTTGTTTCATCATCGCCGCAGATTATATCCTCGAGGATATTTTCCTCAATTTCATCTCTGCCGTGTGGTTCCATAGTTTCTGCAAAATACGAAAGTTATTTTCGAGTTTTGACTTCAATTTACATCACTAAATAAAAATCAACATCGCTACATCACTGAAATTTGCACTAGCTAAATATTACATATGCGAGGATGATCCACTAAATAAAAATCATCACAGATCAATTTTGCAATTATCATCGGATACTTTATATACACTAACCGCTGTCACATATCACAGATCAATTGCAAATAATAATGTAGACTGTCACATATGCTATTGAAAATAACCATACACTAACCGCTGTCACATATCACAAATCAATTGCAAATTTTTCTAATAACATTTCTAACACTAAATTTCCTAACACTAAATTCCTAACACTAAATTTCCTAACACTAAATTCCTAACACTAAATTTCTAACTTTGCTAACACAATCATCAAATAACATTGCTTTGCTAAATTTTCAAACTTTGTTAAAAAAATTAACTTTGCTAAATTTGCTAACTCTTCTAAATTTACTACACTAATTAATAATTTTTAAAACTAACTAACTAAATCTAAAACTAACTAAGTGACTTGTTTGTTTTAGATTTAGATTTTTAGTTAGTTTTAAAACTAACACAATCATCAAATAACATTGCTTTGCTAAAAAAAATTAAAACTAACTAAGTGACTTGTTTTAGTTAGTTAGTTTTAGATCTAAATTTAGAAGGCCAGTTTTTTAAAAATTGCTTTAGCTAGTTAGTTCTAAATTTAAAACTAACTAACTAAATCTAAATCTAAAACTAACTAACTAACACAATCTAAAACTAACTAACTAAAGCAATTTTTAAAACTAACTAACTAAATCTAAATCTAAAACTAACTAACTAAAATTACTAATGCACTAACTAAACAATTTTAATTAACTGCTAACCCTAATTAGGGAGTGGATGCTCACCTTGCGTTGGAGTGGAGGCGCAGCAGGCCAGGGGCACGGGCTCCTCCTCGGCTAGAGCAGCGGACGGGCTGGAACAGAGGAGCTTCGACGGCGGAGGAGCTCGGACGGCGGAGAGGTGGCACGGAGGAGCGGGTGTCGGAGGGCGGCACGGAGCGGGCGCCGGAGGAGCGGACGACGGCGAGCGGCCGGCGGGAGAGGTCGCGCGCGTGGCAGAGGAGGCGTGCGTAGAGGCCGGCGGAGGAGCGGCCGGAGGAGCGGGCGGCGCGGAGCGGGCGCCGGAGGAGCGGACGAGGCGAGCGGTGCGGCAAATTTCGGCAGCCTGACGGCGTCGATCTCTGTTGCGCCGCGCTGGTCCTTAGTCGATTTTGCGATAGATTGGGGAAGGAGAAGGGCGCGCAAGTTATGTAGCAGGACTCATCCGTCCCGGTTGATGCCACCAACCGGGACGAAAGCCTCATTCGTCCCGGTTCGTGGCATGAACCGGGACCAATGCCCTGAAAATTTAATGCCCTGGCGCGAACCGGGACCTTTCGTCCCGGTTCTTCTTATAAACCGGGACCAATGAGTCCTTTTTCAATTTTTTTTCAAACTTTTCAGTTCTGAATGTTGTTCCCGCCTTTTTTATTCTTATTAAGGTGTTTGAATATGAATTTCAAATGGTTTTGAATTTGAAAAGACTTTCAACATGAAAAGTGTTTAAATTTGAATAAATAATTCAAAAACATTTTCTGTTTTATATAATAGTTATTCTATCTATACAAACTATTAACCATTTTGTCATTTTTTTAAGATTAGAGGTGAATTCATTTAAGTAAATTTTTTGGAATGTGAACTTAATTAATTCATTAAACTGATAAATTCAATATATTTTCATATGTTTGTCAGAAAAATGAAATTAAAATATCAAATTGTTGATAAAAATGTAATCTATCTATTTATGACCAATTCATTTTTTTGAGATTATAGGTGAATTCATTTAATTACAAAATTTGGAATTTGAACTCCATTAAGTCATTAATTAATTTTATAAATTCAATATATTTTCATATGTTTATCAGAAAAATGAAATTAAAATATCAAATTGTTGATAAAAATGTAATCTATCTATTTATTTAATTTATATCTATTGAATTAATTTATATATATTGAATTAATTCATATCTATTGATTTAATTCATATCTCACTAAACAGTACATAATGGCAACAGTGGATCCTTCAGGTAATCGACCGGATACGGTACAGAATGACAACAGTGGATCACATAAAAGAGAACTGGAATGGTGATCACATACTCTGAAACTAACTTCGACGGTGTATTTGATACGGTACAGAATGACAACAGTGGATCAGTTGTCCTAACAATCTTAGTCATACTCCTGCCTAGGCCTATAATACTCGTACTCGTAGTCGCCGTCATCGTCGTCGTCGCTGTCATCGTACTCATACGGCGCTCGTGGCTCGAACCTCGACGGGTGAGCACCCCCGGACTGCATGTTAGGGTAGCGTAGGCGGGGGTTATCGCCAGCCATGATGTAGTTCATAACGCCCTGGAGAGTCCGGCCAGCCCACCACAGCTGACGGCCGGCCTCGTTGAAGTCCGAAGGAGGAGGGCCATCCCCCTCGTACCTGGCGAGCACCCTCTCACGCTGATTGATGAAGAAGGCTTCCCAAGTCGGGCGGTAGTCGGGATGCCAGCACGGATCCATCCGCTGCTCCGGTGTGAGCTCGAGGTAGTAGTGGTTCGTGATGGCCGCCCGGCGCGCCACACCTTGAGGGAGAGGAGGGACCGGCACGCCTCCGGCGCTCAGCCTCCAGCCGGCGGGGACGCGGTAGCCGGGCGGGCAGGGGTAGTTCGAGGCGGAAAGCTCCTCCGCCTGACGGTAGGTTAGTACGGTGGAAGCCATGGAAGAGTGATGAGGTTGTAGATATGAGTTTAGATGTGATATATATAGTGAGAAATTGCGGGAAGACGAAGGCGGAAAGCGGTGGAAGAATCACACGGATCGTGTGTTTCCTTCGAGCGCTTGTGAGCCGTTGGATCAGAGTTGTGTTTCTTTCGAGTGCTTGTGAGCTGTTGGATCGTGTGCACACGGATCGTGTGTTTCTTTCAAGCGCTTGTGAGCTGTTGGATCAGGGGTGTGTTTCTTTAGAGCGCTTGTGAGCCGTTGGATCAGAAGCACACGGATCGTGTGTTTCTTTCAAGCGCTTGTGAGCTGTTGGATCAGGGCCTTTGGTCCCGGTTCGTGTTACCAACCGGGACTAAAGAAGCACACGGATCGTGTGTTTCTTTCAAGCGCTTGTGAGCCGTTGGATCAGGGGTGTGTTTCTTTAGAGCGCTTGTGAGCCGTTGGATCAGAAGCACACGGATCGTGTGTTTCCTTCGAGCGCTTGTGAGCTGTTGGATCAGGGCCTTTGGTCCCGGTTCGTGTTACCAACCGGGACTAAAGAAGCACACGGATCGTGTGTTTCTTTCAAGCGCTTGTGAGCCGTTGGATCAGGGGTGTGTTTCTTTAGAGCGCTTGTGAGCCGTTGGATCAGAAGCACACGCCTATAAATAGCGACGTCCCTGCAGCGAAACGGCACACAACGAGCGTCTACCTTTGCCACCGAACCCAATGGTTGGATTTAGCCTACCCGCTGGCATGTTCCCTAACACAAGCCCTCGGGTAAGTTGAATCCAACCACTGGATTAGGGTGACACAATGATGAATTGCCGAGGAGGTGGGAGTGGTGGTGGTGGAAGTGGTAGCCATGCCCCTCGGTCGGATCCAAGCAGCTGCAAGGCTCTCTCATGATCTACAACATTCCCAACACTTTTTGGGATGGTCGTTAGATCATGAGAGATGTCTTGCGGCTGCTTGGATCGAAGGTCGATTTGCTGCTCACGACGACGCGAGACGGATGCGCAAGCTTCCGGATGGGAAAAACCAGTGTTGGATCAGCCACATGACCCTATATGCAAATCATTCGGATTCCCGTCATACAGCCCAACGGTGCATTTGATATGCAGGCACTCACGAGCCACCGTTGGGCTGTATGACGGGGAAACCGTGTGGATTTGATAAAAGGTTTAATACATTAATTATTACACATCACCAACAACATCCCTATCTAGTGTTCACTTGTTTCTTCGTTTGTGTCCCTTTCTTCTGATTACGCCGTAGCCATGGACAATCTTCATCAGGCAAGAGAACTGCAATGGCGATCACAGACTCTGAAACTAACTTCGACCGGTTCCTGAGCCGCGGGGTGCTGAGCCGCCGGCACTGCGCATCCAAAGAGAAGGAACCCTCACAGGGTCATAGCTCACGTGAGAAGGAACCCTCTGAAGAAACGACCACCTACTATCATACTGCCTATCCAATAGATACATGTAGCGACGGACATGCTCATCCTCCTCCCTGATACGGCGACGTACCTCCTCCTCGGGGGCCGGCTCCCTCTGCACCGAGCGTGGCCCACGCGACGGCCACCACAGAAGATCCGGGTCGACGATGTCACCCGTATTCCTCACCAAGCTGCGTGTCCCGGAAGGTAGCACCTCCCAGTGCCAGCCCGGTGGAGCCCAGTCCCGCACATCGCCCCTCTGGTCCAACATGGACATCGTCCCCGAGAACACCTTAGTCAAAAACACCTAAGTCAAAATTTTGTTACAATGGAAGGAGTGATGAGGTTGCAGATGTGAGTTTAGATGTGATATGGCAATGGCGGCCAAGCCTACATATATATAGTGAGAAATTGCGTGAAGACGAAGGCGGGAAGCGGTGGAAGAAGCACACGGATCGTGTGTTTCCTTCGAGCGCTTGTGAGCCGTTGGATCAGAGTTGTGTTTCTTTCGAGTGCTTGTGAGCTGTTGGATCGTGTGCACACGGATCGTGTGTTTCTTTCAAGCACTTGTGAGCTGTTGGATCAGGGCCTTTAGTACCGGTTCGTGTTACCAACCGGGACCAAAGGGTCTTTCGTCCCGGTTGGAGGCACCAACCGGGACTATAGGCCTACCCTTCTGATTACGCCCTACGGTGCATTTGATATGCGGGCACTCTCTAGCCACAGTAGGGTTGTATGCAGGTGATACCGTGTGTTTTGTTCTATCTAGAAATCCTTCAGTTCATCGACCGAATACGGTTTGTATGCAGGTGATACCGTGTGTTTTGTACACGAACTTCTCACCAGTTTTTGTCAACACTCATACATAAAAAGGTTTTGAGAACACTCATACATAAATTGTTTTATATACTATTACACTCATACTTAGATCATGATCGCTTCTTCGGCCGTAACCATGGAGTTTCTTCATTATGTAACGGGATGCTTGGGTCAGTTTTCACTGTGAATGGCGGAATTTCATCAAACTTATTATAGTCTGCTGACATGTCTGTCTTGTCCTCGACTCCCACGATGTTTATTTTTCCTGAAAGAACTATGTGACGCTTTGGCTCATCGTGTGCTGTATTTCTTTCCTTATCTTTTCTTTTTTTCGGTCTGGAGCTCATGTCCTTCACATAGAAAACCTGAGCCACATCATTGGCTAGGACGAATGGTTCGTCTCTGTACGCAAGATTCTTGAGATCCACTGTTGTCATTCCGTACAGCTGGTCTACCTTTACCCCTTCTCCATTCATGTTGACCCAACTGCACCGAAACAAAGGGACCTTAAAAGTAGGCCCATAGTCAAGTTCCCATATCTCCTCTATGTAACCATAGTATGTGTCCTTTTGTCCATTCTCGTCTGTTGCATCAAAGCGAACACCACTGTTTTGGTTGGTACTCTTTTTATCTTGGGCAATCGTGTAAAATGTATTCCCATTTATCTCGTACCCTTGGAAAGTCAATACAGTCGAAGATGGTGACGCGGCCAATAAGTAGAGTTGATCTCCAACATCGGTGTCATTCATGAGATGTAATCGCAACCAACTGCCGAAAGTCTCCATGTGTTTTTGTTTAATCCAGGAGTCAGGCTTCCCTGGGTTTTTCGAGCGTACACTATTCTTGTGTACCTCGATATACGGAGCCACGAAGGTGGAACTTTGTAGAACTGTGTAGTGTGCTTGAGTGAAAGAATGCCCGTCCCTACATATCATTGCTTTCTTTCCTAACGTGCCTTTTCCACTAAGTCTCCCCTCATGCCGCGATTCAGGAAGACCAATCGACTTAATGTCAGGAATAAAGTCAACACAAAACTCAATGACCTCCTCTGTTCCATAGCCTTTGGAGATGCTTTCTTCTGGCCTAGCACGGTTATGAACATATTTCTTCAAGACTCCCATGAACCTCTTGAAAGGGAACATATCGTGTAGAAATACAGGACCGAGAATTGCAATCTCGTCGACTAGGTGAACCAGGAGATGCGTCATAATATTGAAAAATGATGGGGGGAATACCAACTCAAAACTAACAAGACATTGGGCCACATCCTTCTGTAACCTTGTCAGACTTTCTGGATCGATTACCTTCTGAGATATTGCATTGAGAAATGCACATAACTTCACAATGGGTACTCGAACATTTTCCGATAGAAGCCCCCTCAATGCAATCGGAAGCAACTGCGTCATAATCACGTGGCAATCATGAGACTTCAGGTTTTGGAATTTTTTATCTGCCATATTTATTATTCCCTTTATATTTGACGAGAAGCCAGCCGGGACCTTGATACTGCTCAGGCACTCAAAAAATATTTCCTTCTCTGCTTTCGTAAGAGCGTAGCTACTTAAGTAATGACGCCCTTTATCTGTATGCTTGTTGTTTGGGTCTTTCATACGCTGTTGGTCCTCCCTTGCTTCCGGTGTATCTTTTGTCTTCCCATACACGCCAAGGAAGCCTAGCAGGTTTACGCAAATATTCTTTGTCACGTGCATCACGTCGATTGAAGACCGGACCTCTAGGACTTTCCAATAGGGTAGCTCCCAAAATATAGATTTCTTCTTCCACATGGGCGCGTGTCCGGTAGCGACGTCTTTCGGAACAGAATGTCCGCCAGGACCCTTTCCAAAGATTACTTCTATGTCCTTGACCATACCAAATATAACATCACCATCAGGGAGCTTAGGCTTCTTCCGGTGACATGCCTCACCATTGAAATGCTTGCCTTTCTTTCTTACGGGGTGACTGCCTGGAAGAAATTGACGACACCCCAGGTACACGACCTTCTTACATTTTTCCAAATATGTACCTTTAGTCTTATCTAAACAGTGCGTGCATGCGTTGTATCCCTTGTTTGACTGTCCTGAAATGTTACTAAGAGCAGGCCAATCATTGATGGTTACGAACAGCAACGCTCGTAGGTCAAATTCCATCTGTTTGTGCTCATCCCACACACGTACACCTGGTATGGCCCACAACTGCAAAAGTTCATCAACTAATGGCCTTAGGTACACATCAATGTCGTTGCCGGGTTGCTTCGGGCCTTGGATGAGAACTGGCATCATAATGAACTTCCGCTTCATGCACAACCAAGGAGGAAGGTTGTAGATACATAGAGTCACGGGCCAGGTGCTGTGACTGCAGCTCTGCTCCCCAAAAGGATTCATGCCGTCTGTACTTAGACCAAACCATAAGTTCCTTGCTTCACCTGCAAAGTCCGGGAACTCTCTCTCGATTTTTCTCCATTGAGACCCATCGGCGGGGTGTCTCAACTTCCCGTCTTTTTTACGCTCTTCTTTGTGCCATCGCAACAACATGGCATGCTCTTTGTTTCTGAACAGACGTTTCAACCGTGGTATTATAGCAGCATACCACATAACCTTAGCAGGAATCTTCTTCCTGACGGGCTCGTCATCGCCCTCAACATCACCAGGATCATCTTGTCTGATCTTGTATCGCAGTGCATTGCATACCGGACATGCATCCAAATTCTCATACTCCTCACCGCGGTAAAGGATGCAGTCATTGATGCATGCATGTATCTTCTGCACATCTAATCCTAGAGGGCAGATAGCCTTCTTTGCTTCGTACGTAGTCTCGGGCAGTTCGTTATCCTTTGGAAGCTTCGGCTTCATTATTTTCAGTAACTTTTCAAATCCCTTGTCAGATAAACCAGTCTCTGCCTTCCATTTCAGCAATTCCAGTGTGGTACCGAGCTTTGTGCTGCCATCTTCGCAATTTGGGTACAACAACTTTTTGTGATCCTCTAGCATGGCCTCCAACTTCAGCTTCTCCTTTTCTGTATCGCATTCTCGTTGTACATCGGAAATGACCCGACCAAGACCATCAGCATGCTCATCTGGCGTCCGTTGTTCTTCACCACCTTCTTCTTCATTGTCTTCCATCGCAGTATCACCGTATTCTTCAGAGAACATACGATAGTTCTCATCATCATTTTCTTCTTCATCGTCTTCCATCATAACCCCTCTTTCTCCGTGCTTGGTCCAACAATTATAGCTGGGCATGAAACCTCTCCGAAGCAGGTGGCCTTGAATGGTTCTCGACGAAGAGTGCTCCTTAACGTTCCGACAGTCCACACATGGACAAGGTATAAAACCATCATATTTGTTTGCCTCAGCCACATGGATAAATTTATGCAGGCCTGTAATAAAATCAGAACTGCGTCGGTCGCCGTACATCCATCGCTGCCGTTCATCCATCTGCATATCATATAATTAAGTTTATCAAATACAATTAGAATAACATATTGAATACTGAAATGACCACCGTACATCGACACATGCAATATTTCTGTATCAATTATAGATGAGAAGGATAAAGTTGCTAACCTCGGTCGAGGATATCATTTTGTGTGAACTTAAGTGTGGCTCGGGCATTTCATCGAACACATCTTGTGCGTGGCAAAGGAAAAAAAATCTAGCACCCACTTCCCACCAATCCGAGCAAAAAAATAACACAGTAGAGAAAAAGACGGAGGTTACGTACGTATATAGGCAGGGGAGGGTCATTCATCCCGGTTCGTGGCACGAACCGGGACCAAAGCTCGGGCATTCGTCCCGGTTCGTGCTACGAACCGGGACGAAAGCCTCGCGACAGCTTTGGTCCCGGTTCGTAGCACGAACCGGGACGAATAACCCCAACTGAACCGGGACGAATGCCTCACGGGGGCCTGGCAGCTCGAACCGGGACCAATGCTTGGCATTGGTCCCGGTTTATCAGTCAACCGGGATGAATGGAAATTCGGCTCTGTCCGAAAGGGTGTTTTTCTACTAGTGACCTAAGTGATAATCGAATTGAACAGGGGCGGAGTAGGGTATTACACTATTACCTTCTCAGGCTGTTTTGGCGTCGAGAAGACCTGGCCCACCGGCCGCTGAAACTGGGGTTTAGGTTAGGGTTTGTGTGTGGAAGGTGGCGTTGGGGGTACGATAGAGCGGCGGCGATTTCAGCTTGTCGGCCGGGGGAGAATTGATTTTAACCCCCCAAGCTTGCACGCCTTGAATCATATGCCCCTTTCTTCGTCTACCTGGCTGTGACCCCCCCCCCAGCGTGTCTAATTGTTGCTGACAACCCCCTCTGGCCTGGTTAACACATTTAACAACCAAATAGAAACACGAATAGACAAAAATACCCTCTGGTTCAAAAGACACAATTCTGTACGTAGTACAAACGTTCCAGCCACAAAAATCATTCTCCAAATCTATAGCTAATAATAAAAGCATTAAGGCTTCCGCGGTTTGGTTTGATACGTCATTCAAATTCCCCTTTAAAGTTGTGAATAATTAACCACCCATGCCACTCGTAAGTTTTTTTTTTTTTTGAGATGAAGCCACCCGTAAGTCAGGAAAAACGGTTGGACCCAAATTTCGTACGTCGTCCCGGTTCGTTTAGTTCAACTTCGCTATTCGCTTCCACGTTCTCCCGAACGAAAAGGACAGTGAACCAATCAAACGGAAAGAAACCGGACTCAGAAGAAAACAACTCAGTTTCCTAGTTCCTACCCTGGATTGCTGTATATATACGCGTGAGATCGAGGAGACGAGATCGACCACCCGATCCCATGATCATCGATTGCATCTACTCCACCTCGACCCCGTCGAAGTTGAGATCCGATGCGACTGGCCCTACACGCTCGACGGCTCGAGCCAGGAGAAGCGGTTGTGGCACCGCACACCCTCCACGACGGAGGCCAAAGCCACGCCACACGCCCTCCGCGACCTGCTCTCGCTCTCCAAGTGGGTCGTCCTCCGCCGCCTCCCGATGTGTGATTCCAAGATGGTCAGGATGGGTAAACTCACGAACTATGGCACAACCAACGGGGATAGCGGTCAGAGCGAGCACACGTCGAGAAAGGGCACACGTCGAACGACCGTGCAGGTGAGTTGCTCTGGTGGCGGACTTGGGCGCTTGCGGGGATGAGAAGAGGGGAAGCCTCTCGTCGCGTCGGTTTGAACCTACGGATAAGCTCAGCTCAATGTCAACGAAGACGGAAGGAGAGGACATGGATGCGGTGTTGTTTGTTCGCTGCGCTCAAACAGCGAGCAGCTTCGGGAAGGGAGGAAAAAGAAGGAGGCCGGGTGGGCTCTGTTGGGATGGTCTGCTGCCTATGTCGCCGCAGCCGCTGCTTAACCATCGTCACGATCAGTCTCACCCGTTCACCGGCGCCACCGCAATACAAGATAGAAGGAGCGCACCCGATCGTCATGAGGGCTAGCTAGCTCAGCAAGGGACGTGAGAGTGTGTTGCTGACGAGCTTGGACCAACGGGTGCACGTACCGGTCATGGTTGACGGGGCAGCACTGCAGCAGGCAAGCCGGGACGTGAGGAAGGAAAGTAGCAGGCGACCAGGTTCGTGATGGAGAGAAGAGAGGTAGCATGCACGTGTGTGATATGGTAGAGGGGTAGCAGCCGGACGGAGACAGATAGGTGATTTGCTGCCTTGATGTATTGCTTGTTTAGATGTGCGTTGATACTCTCCCGAGCTGTTTGTGTGCATTGCTGCTTGGTTTTTTTAACAAGTTGCTGCTAACTGTTGTTTGCTATACCAAGTGTGCCATTCCATACTACTTTACTACTCTCTGATCAGTACAAAAGAGATGCATACTGCTATTGTTATTAATTTTTAATTGGCTGTTGTTGTATGATTTGCGATTGTTGGATTTTCAGATAGGTTGTTTATGTATTTATAATTTAAAAAAATCTATCCGTAGCAACGCACGGGCACATTTGCTAGTAAGAATAACATGATTTGCTTCGGCTGTGCTATTTCACACAAAAAATAATATAATTTTGCTGTAATACATAGGACTTCCACACAAACAGATTGGGAATAATATAGTCTCACAGTGAATCAATGATAGCATAGATAATAAGTTCGGCGAACGAGTCAGAGGAAGAGCACAACATATGTGAAAATAGAAGGGAGAGAGCTTGCCTTGGACCAGCAATGGAGGACGGGCCGAGTAGCTAGGGAGACGGACGGCGGACGTCGGGAGCAGCGACGGACGGCGGGAAGAGCAGGAGCGACGGGCGGCGGGAGGACGGTAGGAGCAGCAGCCGCGACGGCCGGCGGGAGCAGGAGTCGCGACGGCGGCGGGAGCAGCAGGGGCGACGGGCGGCGGGAGCAGCAGGGCGACTGGCGGCTAGGTCTGGAACGAACGCGAACGGGCAGGCCAGCCCTCATCTGTGTCTCGCGCAGTCGCGTTAAGGAAAACTAGACGAGGGCAGATTTGTCATTTCTAAATTAATTGAGCAACCGGATGCTCAATAGTGCATTAGAGCAAGGGGCGCGCTAGGCGTAGGCGCGCGCGGATAGGTCCCCTCGACCGCCGTTCGTTCCGCGCATCGAACGCTTTTTGGAATCAACCTCTCGGGCCACGTCGCTTTCACCGTACTGCAGTTGGTCAGACTGGCTTTTTTTTCTCCTGCTGCATGTGTGGAGAGCCGCATGCTGTCGTAGTGGAGCCCACCATGTACTGTAACATTTTCTCCTGGTGCCTTCTGCGTGTTCCTCTCTTGCTTGTATGCATGCATGTGAAGCCTAGGAAGGCTAGCTGCCAGCTGATGCTAGCTGCCTGGCATTGCATTAAAAAAAACTCCACCGGTATTGTTCCACACACATAGCTACAAACGACGTCTCAGGAGGAATATAAATTAAATCATCGATAAAACGGAAGAACTGAACTTGTACAATAACAAAAATTCAAAAATTTGAACCTTATAAAATGAATATATCATGACTTTTCAACAAAAGGCAACAAATTGTAGCAATGCAACAAATAATTCCTAACACTGACCGAGAGAATCAAAAAAAAATAGTTGTATGTTTGTAGCAAAAATTATGTGTTTACAACAAAAAAAAATCATATGAAGCTTTGCAAAAAGCTCACTACAAAACAATCGAAACAAAACAGTTATATGTTTTAGCATAATTTATGTACTTTTCAAAAAAAAATGTACCATTGCACCAAAAGCTCACAACAAAAACTGAGAATGATTGAAGCATTTTTTTGTATGTTTGTTACAAAATTTATGTACTTTTCCAACAAAAAAAGAGCGTATGTACCATTGCACCAAAAAGCTCACAATAAATGCCGAAAATGATTGAAACAAAATTCTTGTTGGTTTGCTACATATTTTTTGTTCTTTTACAACAAATAAAAAACATGTATGTAACAATGTAGTAAGAAGGTCAAAACAAAAAAGTACAACAATAATTTTTTCGTCTAGATGGTTTTGCAACAAAAATCACCAACATTTTCAACAAAAATCTCGGACTATTACAACAAAAAATCATGTGTTAACACAAATTTAAAAAGTGGGTAAGCAATATTATTTTCACTACAGATTCAATGCTACAAAAATCACCAACAATTTCAACAAAATAATCAACTATTACAACAAAAAAAATGTGTTTGCAGCTATAAAATAAGTGGTTAGTCAAGAATTATGTTGTTGCATATTTATCTGCAACAATAATCTCAAGCTATTTCAACAAAAATCAAAATATATTACAATATAAATTTATGTTTTTGCAGCATAAGAAACATCGAAAAAATCGGGGAAACTCAAACTACTTGCAGTCGCCAAGAAAATGTTGCAACATCTCCTGTGTGCTTTCTCAACAAAACTCGTCCGACTTTGATACAAATTTCATAGACGTAAACAACACTGAAAAACCACGAAAGGAAATTTAGTTATATCATTGTCAAGGGGGCCTGTTCTCACCGATTCGACTCTGTCGGCCATGAATCCGATTAGCTGGAGGCTTGTCAAGGCCAGATGCAGTGACCCACCACACCACCGCTTATTCACGATCATCCTAGTCGCAATTTTCAGATAGGATAGATACTGGGTTAATTGTGAAATCGACGAAATAACCATACGGTAACGTGGCAAACTAGCCAACACCACAACTAACAACCGGACTGAACGGACTAGCCGGCAGTTAGCCGTGCAAGTGTAGATAGAGCATGTATTTTCCTTCTCTCTCCGTTCCAAAATAGATGGCTTTCATTTGTCTACATATGGATGTATTTAGACATCTTTTAGTATATAGATACATCCACATATAGATAAGTGGAAGTCAAAAGTATTTTGGAACGGAGGGAGTACCTCCTACGTGAAATACCTTGCAAAACAACGAGTGCACATGCAGCAAGCAGCAACAACAACTCTACGTCTAGCTTCTAGGCTCTAGCTAGCTATACAACGACAAGGTGCTCCGTGCAGCAGCGGGTCGTGGCATGCATGCTCGACGGCGAAAAGTAAAGATCAATAGAAAAAAAGGCAGTTACTGGGCCCGCCATGTGAAACGAACACGCGCGCGAGAAGAAAAAAAAGAACGAAGCGATGTGAAACGGAAGGACCTACGTTTGAGCGCGATAGGTCGCCCTATAATAAGTGTTTTCCTTAGAGCAATCACCCCAATTAAGGAAAGAAGCCCCACATGTACGTACCACTTTACCATGTGCATTTAATTCTATGTGGTAAAAAATCAAAATGTCATAACTTTTAAATCATGTGTCGGAATTGCGATCAGTTTTCACCGTTAGGCCTTTCGCGAAGAGTCTTCAAAACTAGATCCTGTTTATATATGTTTCGACAAATTTTTTTTGAAAAGCAATTCTAGTGTTTTATGCCAGCAACTGCGTACTAACAGTTGCTTACAGTATTTTTTATCTATGCCTAGTTGTTGTGTTTATTGATAAATTGATGTTGTTGAGCCATCATCTAGTGGGTTACAAACAGGAGCATGCACAGTTGTTGCACTACTTTTTCCAGAAAAGCAATTCTAGTGTTTAGTCAAACAACTTCATACTAAGAGTTGCTTACACTAATTTAAAGTTGCTTCTCGTGCTTCTCTTGGTTGCACCTCAAGAAAACACGGTTGCTAATTTTTCTAGTTATTGGTGGTATTTTTAGTTGCGGTCATCCTCCACCGGGTTGCAATTGGAGCATGTGCAGTTGCTGCACTCCTTGAATAAGTTGCTGATGTTAGAGTTTTAGTTGCTAGCTTCGTACTAAAAGTTGCTTACATTAGTTTTCTAATATTTTGTAGGCAGCTTAGTCTTTTGCAATATTCAACTTAGTAACAACAATACGAAACTTGATAGTACCGAGAGTAACAAACTTTGTATTACTAGTTACCTACCATACTTTCTACTATCGTTAGAAACTTGATTTCTAGGGTAAGCAACTGTAGCAACGATATATAACTTCATGATGAAGTTGAACATAACTTAGGCATACCGTAGGCAACTTCACGACAATGGTGCATGCGCAACTTCACAAATGTCGGTACTGCCAACAACTCGTCAGTACTACCAACAATGAATCCAGTACTACCAACAAATATCAGTACTGCCAGCAACTTTGGTACAAGGCGAATCAACTTTGGTACAACTATGTTTTAGTTGCAGTCATTCCCACTGGGTTGCAACTTGAGCAGTCATGGTTGTTGAACCCTCTCGAAATAAGTTGTTGGTGGTATATTTAGTTGCAGCCATCCTCCACCAGGTTGCAACTCGAGCATGCATAGTTGCTACGGTCATTGAATAAGTTGTTGTTGTTAGTGTTTTAGTTGTAACCCTCCACCACTAGGTTGCAACAGAAGCATGCACAGTTGTTGCACTATTTTTGTGTGCGATGAGGCAACTTCAGGACAGTGATAAAAAAAACTCCATAGCAATGAAACACAACTTTGGTGTGCGACGAGACAACTTTACAAGAGGCTCACCGGAAGCGCGATACGCAAGACAATCCGGCGAGCGCTTTTGAGAACCCGAAACCCCACGCGGCCGGGAGAGACCACGTCTAGAAGCACGGTGGTGATGGGCTGACCTAGGTCGATTCGCTCACCCCTAGGACTTCATAGATCGAAGCTCTCCAACACGAAGAACGCCGACGAACGAGGAGCAGAAAACTAGGGTTGGAGATGAAAGTTTGTAGATTGGTTTTGCGATTGTGTGTTGTTGTTCAATCGGCCGTCACCCCTAGTTATATAAGAGGCAGCTGGACTTCCCGTGCAAGAAAAAGACTTGGACTCACGTCCAAAACCCTAATTTGGGTCTAATTCGGATAGTTTGACCCGAACTTTACAAAACAGTTCGGTCTGAAAACTGACTGCACCTTGCGGACCGTGTTCGAGGCACTAAACAACCTCTAATAAAAATCTTGTAGAAGACAAAGTTGTTCATCTCGAAAAAACGAAGAACTTTCAATTCATACGTTTTTTCATTTGACTTAATCTGGACACTCTAAATTCAGTCAGAAGCAATTCGATTCGTTTTCAGCCTTTCCAAATCCTACTCGCCCGAGGACAGAGCATGTCTATGGTAAGGCGGCCTGCCCAACGCCTCTGCCTGCTCACCCGAGGACAGAGTATTTTGGCTCCACAGGTTGCATATGACCTTAGATTAAGATGAACCAAAAACCAAAGTTGTTTGTCTCGATAATACGCACAACTTTCGTTCACATTATTTTCTCATTTGAGGTCATCTTGATATCATCTCTTTTTTAGCCAAAATCAGCCGTCAACACATGCCCCCCTGTTTTTTGGCAAAGCTTGCGTGCCAAAAAATAACTTTCCTCGTTCTAAGGACGATGTCAACACTCCATCGGCCATATATTCTTAGGGCGGTAATAGTCTATCGGCCACATATGCTAAGGGCGACATATATATCTATAGGCCATGTGTGTGTCTTAAGCTTCTTGCCACACACTCGGGTAGAACTTTTTTAAGTACCTTCCATGGAGAGTTCGGGGCAGTAAATCTCCCTCTATAGATTCCACCAAATATGAATTTACGGGAACTACTCTTACGATCTTGAAAGGACCCTCCCAACTTGGAGACCATTTGCCAAAATTTCTATCTTTCGAACCAACTGGCAAAATTACCTTCCATACGAGATCACCAACCTGAAAGCTCTTCAACTTTACTTTCTTATTGTAGGCTATAGCTACCCGTAGCTTGTCTTTCTCTATGTCCCTCAAAGCAGCTAAACGTTTATTGGCGACTTCATCAATATTATCCACCATCAGATTATGGAAATCAACCGCCGATAAATCATTCTATTTGGCTAATCTCAAAGCAGCAAGATTTACTTCTACAGGTAAAACGGCTTCTTGTCCATACACAAGTTCATATGGAGTTACCTTTGTAGCACCATGCCTTGAAATTCTGTGTGCCCACAAAGCTTCAGACAACACTTCATGCCATCTCCTTGGATGATCTTCAATCTTCTTTTTCATCAGCTGGACTAATATTTTATTGCTAGACTCGGCTTGCCCATTGGCTTGGGCATAATATGGAGATGAACTGAGCATTTTTATTTTATAGGATTCAGCAAACTCCTTCACTTCCTTCGCCATAAATGATGTACCCTGATCTGTAGTCAAAGTTTGCGGAATAATGAATCTATGTATAATATGTTCAGTTATGAATTTGATTACCTCTGTATGGGTCATATTTCTGAGAGGTACTGCTTCAGACCACTTTGTGAAATAATCGGTGGCTACCAGTACGAACCGATGCCCCTTTGAAGAAGGATGAATCATACCTATGAAATACAACCCCCAACCTCTGAATGGCCACGGCTTTATAATAGGATTCATCATAGCAGCTGGAGCCAACTGAATATCCCCGAACTTCTGACAAGGCTCACATCCTTTATAGTATCTGAAGCAATCATTAATCATCGTCGGCTAATAAAATCCTGCCCGTCGCAATAACCACTTCATCTTATGCGCCAACTGATGAGTTCCACATATGCCCTCATGTACCTCTCCCATAGCAACTCTCACTTGGTCTTCATCCAAGCACTTCAAAAGAATGCCATCTACTGTTCGGCGATATAGATCATTATCTATTAGTGCATATTTGAAAGCCATCCGCCGAACAGCCCTGTACGTCCACTTGCTAGGATTATGCAAATATTCAACAATGGGTTTCCTCCAATCTCCATGTGTACCTGCACTAGATCCTTCATTAGCAACCGAATCAATAGGACTCAATTCGGCTTCACTTATGTTAGCAAAAGCAAACATCGGCTCATGAGATATATGAAACGTACCACGACTAACATGGTAGCCAGATGCTTGTTGTGCTAGCTCATTTGCAATCCAGTTATCTTCTCTAGGTATATGATAAATATTAAAATTATCCAAGGTGGAAATTACATCTAAACACCTGTCAAGATAAACATTAAGTGATTCGTCGAGACATTGGAAAACCTTGTTTACTTGCTGCACTATTAACAACGAATCACCAAAAGCCTCAATATGTGTAGCACCTACAGCAATTAAAAGTTCTAGCCTGAATAATAAAGCTTTATATTTGGCTTGATTGTTTGTGCAAAAATACTCTAAGCGACAGGAGGCTTCAAAAACAGCACCATGAGGAGACATATAAACGACACCAACACCTTGACCATTGCTACAAACTGAACCATCAAAGTATAACCTCCATGGTACTAAAGAGACAAGGTCAATACTAATATCATGCTCATTATCAACCCGTTGTTCAACAATAAAATTAGCAACGATTTGGCCTTTCATGGATTTCATAGACTCATAAGCCAAATCATACTCAATCAAAGCATAAGCCCATTTACCGATTCTACCGCTAAGAATCGGTCTATGCAACATGTATTTATTTGATAACATCGGTTTGACAAGCTACCGTGCACATGCTAGACAATAAATAATGCCTTACTTTGGTGCAAGCATAATATAAGCATAAGCATAATTTCTCGATGAATGTATACCTTGTTTCAGCATCCAATAAATGTCAGCTCAAATAGGTGATAACATGTTCCTTCCCTTCGGTCTCTTGCGTCAAAGCAACACCATAACACCTTCCTCCGCAGCAATATAAAGCCTAGAAGGCTCTCCATGTCTGGGTGCTCTCAATACCGGAGGAGTAGACAAACAAAACTTGATATTCTCGAATGCTTCTTGCTGTTTTGCCCCAGGTGAAATTATCATCACTTTTTAATCGAAGGATGGGAGTGAATGCATTAACCTTCCCTAATAAATTTACTATGAACCTCCTTAAATAATTGACTTTGCCAAGGAATTTCTGCACATCTTTCTTGCATTTTGGAGACTGTACTTTCTGGATAGCTTCTATCTTCTTGGGATCAATTTCTATGCCATGTTGATGTATAATGAAACCCAAGAATCTCCCAGTCGATACAGCAAAAGCACACTTCAAAGGATTCATCTTGAGTCCATACTTTCTCATCCTCTCAAAAGCTAGTCATAAATCAGTTAAATGGGATTCATTAGCACTTGATTTGACAACAACATCATCGATATAGACTTCAAGAATGACTCCAAGCAAATCATGAAAAATTAGGTTCATTGCTCTCTGATATGTGGCACTGGCATTTTTCAATCCAAAGGTCATCACCGTCCACTCGAATAAACCAACAAACCCAGGGCAGCGAAAGGCCGTTTTGAATGCGTCCTCTTCGGCCATGAAAATCTGGTTGTATCCCGCATTGCCATCAAGAAAAATAATGACTTCGTGACCAGAAGCATCATTAATAAGTATATCGGCTATTGGCATAGGATACTCATCTTTGGGTGTAGCTCTGTTCAAATCTCTGAAATCAATGCACACCCTTAACTTGTTGGATCCCTTCTTCTCCACAGGCACAATATTGGAAATCCAATCAGCATACCTGCAAGGTCTAATAAAGTTAGCTTTTAGAAACGACCGATCTCTTCCTTGATCCGATCATACATATTGGGATTGAATTTCCGGGCCGGCTGTTTATAAGGTCTAAAGCCGGACTTAATAGGCAACCGATGCTCAACTAGCTCTCGTCTCAAGCCAGGCATCTCATGATATTCCCATGCAAAGCAGTCAACATATTCTTTTAACAGCCCGATTAATATATCTTTATAATCGGCTTTCAGGTTTTTGTTTACAAACGTCGGCCTAGGAACTGAACCATCTCCTATGTTTATTTCTTCCAATGGATCGGACAACGTAAAACCCTGTCCCAATTTATCCATATCATCTATCTCTTCTATGGACTCGTACATATCGTTCTTACTAGACCGATATTGAACAAGCCGCTTCTGCAACCACTCTTCATTGGGATCCATCTATATACATATTTGGGAGCCGATTATTACCAATCGGCTTTAGAGAAACAGGCACGAAGCCATTCTTCATAGCGCTCAGGAAATCAAAATCTGAAAGGTTGCACTCCGTCAAGCAATTAGCATTGGGATGTTGCCAATCCACCAATGAGTCCGCCAAAGCAACACAAACTGAATTATCAGCATGAACAACCTCCACTTCATCATCAACCCACTGGATCAAGAACTGGTGCAAAGTAGACGCACACATTGGTTTGTATGGAGCCAATCTCGGCCTAATATCACATTATAATTACCTTGCACCTCAGCAACAAAGAAAGCGGTGGCCAAAGTTTTGCTTCCCACGGTAAGCTCCACACTCATGACACCTTTGGCCTCTGTTTTCTCCTTGCCTTCAAACCCATTGATCACCATGTTGGTCTTCATCAAGCCATCTTCATCCAACCCCAATTTGTTGAAGACCGAATATGGCATAAGATTTACCACAACACCACCATCAACGAGCATCCTAGCAACCGGCGATCCGTTGATGTGTCCCTTGACATATAATGGCTTCAAGTGTTTCACCGGTTCTTTGGGCTTCTTGAAGATGGCATTTTTAGGACCAAAATCCAGCTGCGCTACCTCCCCTTCTTCATCTACAGCACGGAATTCAGTAGGTAGGTAATACACCATATTAATATCCATACCTCCCCTGGTCGGTATATTCTCGAAATCCACTTGCTCTTCATCATCTTCTAACATGGACGCAGACTCTGGAATTTCATCAGTTGAGGGAGGTGTGGGAGGCAGTGTAGATGACACAACAATGCTCATGTTCTCCTCTCCGGATGGCGTAGGAGCTGCCGTAATCTCCATAGTAACCGTAGTCTCCACCTCCTTACGCATCCACATTTTAGTTGGTGTAGGGTGAATTTCATCAAAATAATCATCCCTCCACTTTTCTGCTTCAACCTCCAACTTCTGTTGGTTTCTCATACGCTGCAGCCTCCTCTTCTTAGTTTTAGTCAATCCGGGAGGACACCACTTTGGCTGAGTGTATTTAGAATCCCTCGGCTTATCCTTGCTTGTGCTAGCTTCATGATCATTAGCCGAGGATCTTGGTTGAATAACCAAAACGGGTTCATTAAAAGCAGCCGGTTTATCCCCAATAACTGGCTCTTTGAGCTTCAACTCATGAGCACCTATCACAATAGAGCCGACATTAGCATTAGGCTCTTGTCGCTTGCCAGGCTCTGAACCTTCAGCTGATGGCGATTTAGGACGCCGCTCTTTATGTGCACCATTGTTTTGAAACGACCGATTAGCATTGCTGCCCAAACGGTCTCGAACAGGACGAGTAATTCTATCATGGAAAGATTTCCTGGGAGCTGCACCCAACCTCCATTGAAGTGATATGGCGCATACGGTGGTGGCATCCTGGATGAAAAGCATACGGTGCCATTGGGGGCTGCACCCAACCTCCATTGAAGTAATATTGCGCATACGGTGGTGGCACCATCCACGGACCTGGCGCCCAATGCCCATACGGCCTTGCATGTCGTGGAGACTTTTCCCTTGGAGGTGACCTTGGACGTTTCATACGCAATGGCCGTTTGGAGTTTGAACCAGCTGCTTCATGTGTATACTTGTTCAGCAGCATGTCGAAGGTTGGCTTGATTTTCTTATATCATGCATTGACCTCGCTTGTCTTCCATTTGCCAACCTCTGGACTCTTCAGCTTGATGAACTTGGCACGAACTTCTCCTTGCACTTGCGGTTGCCCCCCGAGTGCAGGATTTTTTACTGTGATCTTCAACGTCTCCTTGCCGTTGGGTTGCTTGCCAAGAATGATCTCCCTTCCTGAGACCTTGTCACTCTCTTTGATGTTCCTGGGTTCAACAATAACATTGTTCTTATTAGCATATTCAGCCACCTCTGGCCAAATTAACATCTTTTTCCCCTACAGATCCAGAGTATTCATTGGGAATGGCTGCTTATCAATTTGCATATCAGCAAAGCTCAATCGTCCATCATTGATAAACGATTGTATCTGTCGCCGAAAGACATTGCAATCATTAATAGCATGAGAAAAAGAATTATGATACTTGCAATAAGCGCGCCGTTTCAACTCCTCAAACGGCGGTATAGTGTGAGATATTCTAATGTATTTATCTTTCAACATAGCATCGAATATTCTATCGCATTTGGCTACATCAAAACTGAACACCATCTCATCTTCACGATTCTTACGAATTGCCTTAAGAGCATCACAAATACAGCATCATAGATGTCAGCCTCATCATGCGTATTATCACTATCACATCCAACCATATTGAGACGAGGACGATCAGATTTAGACCTATGCACATCTTTTATTTCTTTACTTCGGCTCTCTTGAGACAAAGCTCTTTGCAGAACTTGGCTAACGTTTAAAAACTCGTAACCTTAAATCCTTTCTTTAATGTGAGTTCTTAATCCGTAAGCACCAAGTTTGCCATATCTCTCTCAGTTATCACTAAGCTATAACATCGGTTCTTAGTATCCCTAAATCTTTTGACGTAATCGGTGACCGATTCATCATGCTTCTGTCTAACCGATGTAAGATGTGACAGCTTAAGCTCATTATCGCCGCTATAAAAATGCTAATGGAATTTCTTTCTAAATGAAACCAAGTATTAATAGAACCATAAGGTAAAGCAGAAAACCATGAGAAAGCGGTACCAGTTAAAGACAAAGGAAACAAGCGCACTTTTAATTCGTCAGTATGGCTAGCTTCTCCCAGCTGCGCTAGATATTGGCTAACATGTTCCCAAGTTTTTTTTTTGCTATCTACCCCATTAAATTTGGCAAAATCAGGCACTTTATAACCTTGGGGATACGGCATAGCATCAAAATATTCAGGATAGGGCTTATGATAAACTCGGGTGGAAGCTTTAATTCCATATTTTTCAAAGAAAACTTGATCTAAATCCTCCCTGAATTTGGCTAACCTCTCCTCTATTGTAGATGAAGCGGCAAATGGTGGATTTGCTGCGAGCGCCGAACCAACGTTCGGCGCCATGCCGGTATAGGAAAAACATGCACCCGAATTCGGCGGTACTGCCGAATAAGGGATACTTCTGAGTGGCGTATAGAACTCCGGAGCAGAAACAATTTGATCGCTTTGGACATGATATGGATTCATCGGCACATACGATGCCGATGGTCTAGGTGGAGGCGTATTATTTTTAGCAGCACTATGTTCCAAGAATACATTATAAACTTTATTAGTTCCGTCATTAACATGACTTTGGATGTCAGCTATTTGCCCAGGAGTAAAAACACTTTTACTTACAGAGGACTCGGCTGGTTTGCTGAGTATTGGCGGAAGCTTGACTTCCCCAAGCGGGGTGATTTTGCCCTGGCGATCCTTGTTGAAGCTCTCAAGGTACGCCTCCATATCTTCATCCTCTTGCTTTTTAAACCTCGCCTCGTGCTCCTCTTGAAGTTGCTCCTGGCGCTGCTTCCTTACCGCCTCAAAAGCTTGACGCTGATCCTCCGAAAGTTCATCAAAGCTAGGCTTGATGATATTTTCGGCGCTAACTTTAGTGGGCTGAGGAATTGACATGACGATCTTCCCCGGCCGAGTCGCCAAAAAGTGTGTTGACACACGAACACGTCACGTGTACCCTCGGCGTCGAGCGCGATACGCAAGACACGCCACCGAAGGAGGCTCACCGGAAGCGCGATATGCAAGACAATCCGGCAAGCGCTTTTGAGAACCCGAAACCCCAAGCGGCCGAGAGAGACCCCGTCTGGACGCACGACGGTGATGGGCTGACCTAGGTCGATTCGCTCGCCCCTAGGACTTCGTAGATCGAAGCTCTCCAACACGAAGAACGCCGACGAACGAGAAGCAGAAAACTGGGGTAGGAGATGAAACTTTGTAGATTGGTTTTGCAATTATGTGTTGTTGTTCAATCGGCCATCACCCCGAGTTATATAAGAGGCGGCTGGACTTCCCGTGCAAGAAAAAGACTTGGACTCACATCCAAAACCCTAATTTGGGTCTAATTCGGATAGTTTGACCCGAACTTTACAAAACAGTTCGGTCTGAAAACTGGCTGCACCTTGCGGGCCGTCTTCGAGGCACTAAACGACCTCTAGTCAAAATCTCGTAGAAGACAAAGTTGTTCACCTCGAAAAAACGAAGAACTTTCATTTTATATGTTTTTACATTTAACTTAATCTGGACACTCTAAATTCAGTTAGAAGCAATTCGATTCGTTTTCAGCCTTTCCAAATCCTACTTGCCCGAGGACAGAGCATGTTTATGGTAAGGCGGCCTGCCCAGCGCCTCTGCCTGCTCACCCGAGGACAGAGTATTTTGGCTCCACAGGTTGCATATGACCTTGGATTAAGATGATCCAAAAACCAAAGTTGTTTGTCTCGATAATACGCACAACTTTCGTTCACATTATTTTCTCATTTGAGGTCATCTTGATATCATCTCTTTTTTAGCCTAAATCAGCCATCAACAATTATGCACTTTGCTTATTGCGATGATATGTTGCTTGCAACTTAATACTTTTGGGTGACATGCCATAGCGATCCCAGAGTGGATTATTAGTCATAGATGCAGTTGGATTACGGTCTATGTATTTTGATGTAATGCCATATTAGATGAAGTGGTGAACTATATTTTATGATAGCCTTGTTGTGCGCCTACAATTCTGTCAATTGCCATGCTGTAATTTGTTTACCCATCATGTATATCTTTTGGAGATACCTCTAGTGAACTGTGGACCCCGGTCCTATTTTTCTACATTGCATACAACTGTTTTCATACCTTTTCATCATCATTTGCTTGCTGGTCATATTTCATCCTTATCATATTTTACATCCACACATTTAATTCTTTGTGTTTGGCAAGCCGGACAGATTGACAACCTCTCGGTTTTGTTAGGGGCAAAGTAGTTTGTTGGTGATTGTGTGCAGGTCCACATCAATAATCAAGAAACGGCGCTATTGACACCTTGCTAAGCCTTCTCCAAGTCCTACTGGTTCGACAACCTTGGTTTTGAAATCAAGGGAAAACTTCCGCTACGCTGCTTCATACCTTCCTCTTGGGGTTTCCCAACAACAATCAGCAAGACGTTGTCTGGCGCCGTTGCCGGGGACTTGGAAGTTTCAGCTAGGGGAGTTTCACACATCCTTTAACTTTACTTTGACATTGTCTTGCCTAGTATATTTTTTGTTAGCCTTGGTTTGCCTTTTGTTTGCTTTAAAATTGAAAAACACAAAAAATTTAAAAATTCCAGCAACTAGTCTCTTTTTGTTTTGCTTAGTTTCTTGCTTATTTATTGTGCAAATGGGTTCAGCTGAGAACACTAAGTTGTGTGACTTCACTAGCACGAATAATGATGACTTTATATGCACACCTATTGCTCCACCGGCTTCCACAGCCGAATTTTATGAGATAAAGCCTGCTTTGTTGAATCTTGTCATGAAAGAGCAATTTTCTGATGTTAGTGGTGATGATGTCGCCTCTCATTTAAATAACTTTGTTGAGTTATGTGATATGCAAAAATATAAAGACGTAGAGGGTGACATCATAAAACTGAAACTTTTTCCTTTTTCCTTAAGAGGACGTGCTAAAGATTGGTTATTGTCTTTGTCTAGGAATAGTATTGATTCTTGGACTAAATGCAAAGATGCCTTTATTGGGAAATATTACCCACCTGCAAAAATTATACAACTAAGGAGTAACATTATGAACTTTAAACAATTTGATAATGAACATGTTGCTCAAGCTTGGGAAAGAATGAAGTCTCTAGTTAAAAACTGTCCCACTCATGAACTAACTGCTTGGATGGTCATCCAAGTCTCTAGTTAAAAACTGTTGTTGATAAAAATGCTGAAATCGGTTTTGATGATAAGGATTCTTTAGGCGATAATGCTCATGTTATTTTTGATGACAATGATCTTTATTTTGATAATTGTAACCTTACTTAAGTCATAAAGTTTTTACAAAAGCTTGCTAAAACACCTAATGCTAGTAAAATGAACTTGGCTTTTACTAAGCATATAACTAATGCTCTCATTGAGATGAGAGAAGAAAAGCTTAAATGTGAATTCTCTATTCCTAGGAAGTTAGAGGATGCATGGGAACCTACTATTAAGATGAAATTAAATGATTTTGAGTGTAATGCTTTGTGTGATCTTGGTTCTAGTATTTCTATTATGCCAAAAAATTATTTGATGCTCTTGATCTTGGACCACTACAAGATTGTGATTTAAATGTGAATTTTCTTGATGCCATTTCACATGCACCTTTGGGTAAAATAGATGATGTTCTCATCTTGGTTAATGGTAATTATGTCCCCGTTGATTTCATTGTTATGGATCTTGATTTTAAGCTTTCTTGTCCTATTGTTTTGGGAAGACCGTTTCTTAGAACTGTTGGTGCAGTTATTGATATGAGAGTGGGCAATATTAAATTTCAATTTCCACTGAAAAAAGGGATGGAATATTCCTCTAGGAAGAGGATAAATAAACCTTTTTATTCCATTGGTAAGCCAAAGAGTGGTTTTGAATTTGGTTCTATTGATAAAACTTGAATTTGCCCTTTCTACCTAGCTAAAAGGCGTTAAAAAAAGCGCTTATGGGAGGCAACCCATTTTATTTTACCTTCTGTTTATTTTTGGTTTCTTTGAGTTTTGGGTTATGTTACTTATATAACAACTCCCTTGTATCTTTTTGTTTTGGTTTTTGTTGACAAGAATAGCCTCTAAAGAGAGGAAGACTAATTTGTGAGTTTGCTGTCCAGAAACAGATTTCCGTTCCTCACTGTTCGAAAATCTAAAAACTCACAGAACATCATATGTGGCTGCAAATTTTTTACAGCAAGCATCAGGGGTTTTTATACCTTTATATAGTCTGTTCTGTTTTTGACAGATTCTGTCCTCAGTTTTGCATTGCTTTTTTCGCAGGCAAAGTGAAGTTTTTTTTCCAAAGCTAGAGATTTACTTAGGCCTTTGTGACAGTAAATAATGTTGTAAACAAATGAGTTCTTGATATGTGCTTTGGAACTGAAGGAAGATATTGGTTTTTGTGGACTAACCCCTTAATGAAGTTGTTATAAGTTTTGCGTGAAGGAAGTTTTCAAGTATCCAAGTGCAAGGTGATGAAGGAAGATCGATAAGGAACAAAAGCCTAAGCTTGGGGAGGCTCCCCATGGACCCTCCTCTGAAATATTCAAGAAGCTACAAGCGTCTAAGCTTGGGGATGCCCAAGGCATCCCCTTCTTCATCAACAATCATCGGTTTTTATCATGATACTATATTTTTATTCCTTTACACATTATGTGCTGTTCTTGGAGCGTCGGTTGGTTTTTTACTTTCAGTTTGTTTGTGTTAGTTTTCTGGTCCTTGCAATAATTCGGATCCATGCATGCTTGTTTGGGAGAGAGACACGCTCCGCCTTTTCATTATACACTCATGTGCTTCACTTATATGTGTTGAGTGTTTACCTTTGTTACTTATGCTTTTAGCTCTTGTTTTCAAGCATCTCTTGTTTAGAGATGTAAGCTTTTGTAGTTAGGAAGTTTTGCTCATGTTGCTTCACCCTTTTTGTTTTGTTTCAAATAAGTTGATTGGTGTTTGGCTAAGTGGAAATTATCATGTAGGAAGTGTAAAAAGTGTTGTGTTGGGGTTATGCCGAACAGGTACCTTCACTAAGGAGACTGAAGCCAGCGTACCAGGGTGGCCCATAGTGGTGGTAAGCCGAATTCCGGCTTACCAGGCGGCCCAGTACGATGAAGCGCAGGAGGCCCATCCGGCTATGGGAAGGTTCCAGAAGCCGGCATGCATTGCGGAAGACTTAGCCCACAAGGCAGGGCCAAAACCGAATTAGAGTAGAACTCTGAGACTTAGTCGGTTAGGTTTCCTCCTGTAAGCCCTAGGTCCGGACGCCTTTATAAGCCGGCCTATGGGACGCCTCAGGGCAAGCTCTAACACACCTTTCATTGTAATTGGCGCATATTGCCTTATAGTGAATTATAGCAGGATGTAGGGTTTCACCACCGTTGCGAGATCCGAAGCTGGGTAAACCCTTTATCATCCCATCGGCAGAACCACCCTCGTCTCTAAAACCCACTTCTCTACCTAGCTCGATGACACCCCTGCCGCGGCTAGATTCCACAATACCACGACAGTTGGCGCCCACCGTGGGGCAAGGGATATCCGGGGCTACGTTCTGGCCGGGATCTACTGCGGCATCGGCGACACCATCGCGGTCGGCTTGGTGAGCTACTTCGACGAAACAGGAGCTGACCACGTCTTCAACGACGGCTTCTGGACGCCGGCAAAGGAGGATCCCGCCGGTTGGTCCACGGTCTCTGTCGGCGGCTTCGACATCTTCGTCGGCTTCACCGCCCAGGCTTGGGACGATCTCGGCTTCACCTCGAGCATGTCCGCCACCCACCCCAGCAACTTCGATGACGGATCGGATCTGGACTCTGAGGAGATTGCCGATCTGGATCTAGCTTTCGACGCGGATGATGAAGATTCCGAAGACGATGCAAGTTCCACTATGGCGGCGCCGTACTTCCACTTCGTTGGCATCCTAGGAGAATCCGGCTCTAACGAGTCGATGACAGAACCTGAGTCTATCCTTCCTGCTTTGCAGGCCGGAGCTGATTCAGAAGCCGGATCAGGGGACACTGCCCATATGGAGCAGGATCTCGAATCTGAAGGAGAATCCGACGATTTTAGTCGGAAAGTTGCATCCTTCTTAGGATGCCCTGTTGAGGTTTTAATGGGTGATGTCGTCTCTGATCCAAAGGATGACCCCAATGCTTCGAAAGCCGCCAATGGCGAAGAAAGAACTCCAGAAGCCGGAAATCAAAGGGTAGACTTTATACCACCACTGGCTCCTATGAAGGGAACTGGTAGATTGTCGGCTGCAGGAGACGACATTAACGCTACGGTCGGCGAAGCAGCACAGAAGGAGCGCGAAGATAGGATGGCAAAGTACAAGCAACTGCTAACTCCACTTCCTCCTAACGCATCGCTAGCCGACATTGAAAAGCGCCGCACCGAACTAGAAGAACGAGCAGCCCAGATAGCGGAGTGTGAAGTTGAGATCACAAACAAGGAAACGGAGTTCATCCGGAAGCAGAGAGAAAAGGGGACCGATGATATTTTCCGTCCGGCTCGCGACAAGAATCTGCACAAGAGGTTGGATTTCCGCAGCAAGTGGGAAGCCGACCATGTTAATTCAGTCTGGAGAAAGTACCATGATACGTCTCCAACGTATCTATAATTTCTTATGATCCATGCTTGTTTTCATACCATTTGCTACATGTTTTGTTTACATCTTATAGCATTTTTATGCATTTTTGGAACTAACATATTAACAAGATGCCCTAGTGCCAGTTCCTGTTTTCTGCTGTTTTTCCGTTTCAGAAAAGTACTTAAGGAAATATTCTCGGAATTGGACGGGACAAAAACCCAGGATCTTATAATTTCGTCACGCACACGGAGTCCAAAGGGGAGCCGAAGACGCACCAGAGGGCGACCACACCCTAGGGTGGCGCGGCCCACCTGTCTGCCGCGCCACCAGGTGGTGTGGCCCCCTCGGGCCTCCACCGACGCCGCCCTTTCGCCTATATAATCCCCCCGATGAGAAAACCCTAAGTACCCGATCAAAATTCCAGAAAAACATCCGTCGCCGCCGCCGTCGTCAACCCTAGTTCGGGAGGGTTCTGAAGCTCTCCCCGGCACCCTGCCGGAGAGGGGAATCATCGCCGGAGGGCTCTACACCACCATGCCCGCCTCCGGACAGATGTGTGAGTAGTTCATCCTTGGACTACGGGTCCATGCAGTAGCTAGATGGTAGTCTTCTCCAATTGTGCTATCATGTTTAGATCTTGTGAGCTGCCTATCATGATCAAGATCATCTTATTGTAATGCTACATGTTGTGTTTGCTGGGATCCGATGAATAGAGAAGTACCTTGTGATGTTGATTATTGATATTATCATGTCTATGTTATTTGTGATCTTGCATGCTTTCCGGTACTTGTAATTGCCTTGATCAAGTAGTTGCTTGTATCTCCAAGAGGGAGTATTTATGCTAGATAGTGGGTTCGGTCCCTGTGTGCCTTGGCTTGAGTGACAGAAACATATAAGGACGGGGGAGTGCCGTTGCTACTAGGGAGTAAACTTTATGCACAGTTTTTCATGCAATTGTCTGTTGCTTGCAACTTAATACTGGAGAGATTTTACGGTATGTTATCTCAAAGGTGGACTATTTAGGCATAGGTGTATGCTTGGAACAGCTATCTATGTACTTTGTCGTAATGCCCAAAGCATCTCATATAGACATCATCATCCTCTGTATTATGCAATGTTCATGCATTGTCATGCATTATCTATTCTGTCAATTGCCCAGCTGTAATTTGTTACCCAGCATGTGTAGTATTTTATTTATGGAGAAGACACCACTAGTGAACTGTGGACCCCGGTCTATTCTTTTACATCTGCAATTAAATCAACTGCTCTACTGCTTTCATTTACTGTAAACAAGCTTCCTTCCACACATACATTTAATCCTTTGTATTCAGCAAGGCCGGTGAGATTGACAACCTCACTGCTTCGTTGGGGCAAAGTAGTTTGATTGTGTTCTGCAGGTTCCACTGTCTCCCCTGCAACAGCTCTTTTTCTGGCACCGTTGCTGTCAACACGCCAAGCACATTTTCTGGCGCCATTGCAGTTGTGGACAACCTTCTGAAGCATTCCTCACTCCTACTGGTTCGATAACCTTGGTTTCTAACTGAGGGAAAACTTGCTGCTGTGCTCCTCAAACCTTCCTCTTGGGGTGCCCAACGAAGCGTGATTGATTAAAACCTCTCGCGCTATCAAGCTCTTTTTCTGGCGCCGTTGCCGGGGAGTTAAGAGTGCTCAGTAAGAAGCTTCTCGAAGTACCAAACTTCTCACTCCTCCGTCAACAGCTCTTTTTCTGGCACCGTTGCCGGGGAGTAGAGAAGCTTCTGCAAGGGGAGTCTCTCAGTTCCAATCTCTTTACTTTGTTTTAGTCTTGCTTATTATTATTGCTTTGTCTTGTTTTGCTTTCTTATATCAAGAACACAAAAAAATTAGTGTAGAATTTATCTTGCTGTTTTCCTATGTCAAAAACCCAAAAAAATTAGTTACTTGTTTTTTTTGTGCAATTCGGTTTGCCTTGTTTTCCTAAAAAATGAGTACTGCTGAAAACACTAAGTTGTGTGACTTCACTAGTACTACTAATGATGATTTCATATGTACTCCTATTGCTCCACCTGCTTCTAAGACAGATTTTTATGAGATCAAACCTGCTTTGTTAAATCTTGTTATGAAAGAGCAATTTTCTGGTGCTAGTACTGATGATGATGCTGCTCACCTTAATAATTTTGTTGAACTTTGTGAGATGCAAAAGTATAAGGATATGGATGGAGATATTATAAAACTGAAATTGTTTCCTTTCTCTTTGAGAGGGAGAGCTAAAGAATGGTTGTTATCTTTGCCTAGAAATAGTATTGATTCATGGACTAAATGCAAAGATGCTTTCATTGGAAAATATTATCCTCCTGCTAAAATTATATCTTTGAGAAGTAGCATCATGAACTTTAAACAAATGGATAATGAACATGTTGCTCAAGCTTGGGAAAGAATGAAATCTTTGATAAAGAATTGTCCCACCCATGGACTGACTGCTTGGATGATCATCCAAACCTTTTATGCAGGATTGAATTTTTCTTCAAGAAACCTATTGGATTCAGCTGCTGGAGGAACCTTTATGTCCATCACTTTGGGTGCAGCAACAAAGCTTCTTGATGATATGATGGTAAACTACTCTGAATGGCACACTGAAAGGGCTCCACAAGGTAAGAAGGTAAATTCTGTTGAAAAAACCTCTTCCTTCAGTGAAAAGATTGATGTGATTATGTCTATGCTAGTTAATGGTAAATCTTTTGTTGATCCAAATAATGTTCCCTTAGCTTCTTTGGTTGCCCAAGAAGAGCATGTTGGTGTGAACTTCATTAAAAATAACAATTTCAACAACAATGCCTATAGGAACAATTTTGGTAACAACAACTATAAGCCATATCCTCCTAATAACAATTATGGTTATGGTAACTCTTATGGTAATTCTTACAACAATAATAAGAGTGTTTCCTCTGATCTTGAAACCATGCTAAAAGAGTTTATCAACACACAAACCGCTTTTAACAAAACTGTTGAGGAAAAGTTGGGTAAAATCGATGTTCTTGCTTCTAAAGTTGAAAGCCTTGCTCTTGATGTAGATCTTTTAAAATTAAAAGTTATGCCTAACAATGATAAAAAGAGCAAGCCTTTTGCTAAAATCAATGCCATCCAAGTTAGAATTGATTACAATGTTAGAATGTTGGCTGAACTACATGCTAGGTGGGAAAGAGAAAGAGAAGCCACTAAAAAGAATAATATGGTTAAAGTTTACGCCATCACCACCACTAGTAATGTTCAGGTTTCACATGATAACAAGTCTATTAATGATAATGGTAAAGATATCAATGTTGGCAATGTTTCCACTTCTCATGAAAAACGCTTAAAACTGCCAAAAGATACCAAAACTGCTAGTGATAAAGGAGCTGAAATTTTTCGAACTATGGGAGATCCTTCTTCCATTACTTTTGATGATAATGATTTTGATTTTGATAATTGCAATATCTCTGAAGTCATAATGTTGTTGCAAAAGCTAGCTAAGATTCCTAATGCTAGTGGTATAAGAATGGCTTTTACAAAACATATTACCAATGCTCTCATGAAAATTAGGGAAGAAAAGTTAAAACTTGAAGCTTCTATCCCTAAGAAATTAGAAGATGGTTGGGAACCCATCATCAAACTGAAAGTAAATGATTTTGATTGTAATGCTTTATGTGATCTTGGTGCAAGTGTTTCTATTATGCCTAAGAAATTCTATGATATGCTTAACTTGCCACCATTGGAGAGCTGTTGTTTGAACATTCATCTTGCTGATAATTCTACAAAAACACCTTTGGGAAGGCTTGATGATATTCATGTTATGGTTAATAATAACCTTGTTCCCATTGATTTTATTGTCTTGGATATTGAGTGCAAAGCTTCTTGTCCTATTATTTTGGGAAGACCTTTTCTTCGAACTATTGGTGCTGTTATTGATATGAAAGAGGGCAACATTAGATATCAATTCCCTCTTAAGAAAGGTATGGAACACTTACCTAGGAAGAGAATGAAGTCACCTTTTGACTCTATTGTTAGAGCAAATTATCGTTTTGATGCTTCTTCTCTTGGAAATACTTGATGTTCACTTTCTGCGCCTAGCTGAAAGGCGTTAAAGAAAAGCGCTTATGGGAGACAACCCATCATTTTATTTTCAGTATCTTTTCTTTATTTGAGTCAAGAAGTTTGTTTACTTCTGTAGCAACTTCTTTGTATCTTTATTTTCTTGCAATGTTGTGCCAAGTAAGGTCTCTAGTAGAAAGTTTTTGCTATATTTGGATTTCTGCACAGGAAACAGATTTCTGTCTGTCACCGTTAAATTCGTCATTTATTCCAGAAGTGATGAAATGCTTTGAGATTTTGTGTGCTGAATCTTCATATATGTATGAAACATTTTCTAGTTCAGTGATTTTCGATTTGAGCAACTCTAGTGCCTCGAAAAAATTTGTCTTTACAGACTGTTCAGATTTTGACAGATTCTGCCTTTTATTGTGCATTGCTTATTTGCGATGTTTATTTGGATCTTTTTGATTCTTTGAGCATCAGTGGCTGTAGCTAATGTTATAATGCATTAAGGTGTGCTTGTGTCACAGTAGAACTTGTGAATTTTTGGTTTATGCACTAACCCTCTAATGAGAATTACTTTGAGTTTGATGTGGTGGAAGTTTTCAAGTAAGCAAAAGGGACGATATGATGAGATCAAGAAGAGTGAAAAGCCTAAGCTTGGGGATGCCCCGGTGGGTCATCCCCAGCAAATTCAAGAAGACTCAAGCATCTAAGCTTGGGGATGCCCAAGGCATCCCCTTCTTCATCGACAAAACTATCAGGTCATCTCTAGTGATACTATATTTTTATTCCACTACATCTTATGTATTTTGCTTGGAGCGTCTGTTTTTATTTTAAGTGTGTGTTTTAGTTTGCTTAATAAGTTGGATCCTAGCATTCTTGTGTGGGAGAGAGACACGCTCCGCTTTTTAATTTGAATACTCTTGTGCTTCGCTTATATTTGTTGAGTATTCTTAGCTACTGTGTGTTTTCTAGTAAGCTCTCGCTTTTAGCATGTTATCTTGTTTAGGGCTGCTAGTTCTTTGTATTAAGCTCTCTTGTGTTTCACTCTTATTTGTTAGAGAGTTGTTTTAGTTGCTTGGTTGATGTGTTAGATTGGAAAATGCTATGCTTGTGATAGTAGTATGAAATAGAGAAAAGCTGCATAGTCTTGTAGACCATTGTGTAGATAACTTGCTCCTCTTCAATTGTTTTGAGGTATTAAAATAACTAATGGTTAAAATTTGTTGGCTAATGTTGTTAAGAGCTGATTAGTGAAGATGTGTTAGTAGAGCGTGGAGCCGTACTTTTCTGAACTAAAAACAACTTAAGTCAATAGTGCTTTAGTGTCGTGATTTCCTCTTAGTTGAAAAGAAGTTTCTAATGGTATAGTTACTGCAACGGTCGGGGAAGCCAACGGGGCACTTGTGTCGCCGCCACGATCCCTCTCGGGGTGTCTCTAACCATTTGTGAGACTTTGATACTGTTAGTTGTTTGCAATATACGACATGCTATGTGAGTTTTTGGTTTTTGGCACTTCCACCTCCATATTTTGCTAGCCTCTTCGGTACTTTGCATTGCCCTTTTTCACATTGAGATTGGTGCATAATTCGCAAGTACATCCAACCCCGTGGGAGATCTTCATCTTGTTCTCCTACACATAAGCCAACTATCTTCCTCAAAACAGCCACCATATCTACCTATCACAGCATTTCCATAGCTGTTCCGAGATACATTGCCATGCAACATCCATCATTTACATTACATGACTTTATGTCATTTTTACTTCATTACCATATAGTATTGCTTGACCATTTGAGTTAGTGTGATGCGTGGTTTTCCACATGTTTTACATCTTTTCCACACTACGCTCGATCATGCATATCCACCATACACCATGTATTAGTCTTTGAGTTTTGAGTACACCAAAAAAGTGTGATGATCATCTTGTAAAATAGAGTGTTGCCTCTACCTGTGAGCATATTGAAAAGAGTCCAAAGTGGCCAATCAAAAGAGTCCAAAAGAGACCAATGAGAGAAAAATATAAAAGAGCCACAAAGGCCTCAAAAAGCAAAAAGCAAAAAAGAGAAAAAGAAAAAAAAGAATATAAAATGAGAGAGGGGGCAACACTACTATCCTTTTATTCCACACTTGTGCTAGTAGCACCTACATCATTATAGTGAGTTTTCATGCTTCATTAGTATAACTATGTGGGGACCAAACGTTATAGAACTTGGCTTGTATATTCCAATAATGAGCCTCCTCAAGTGAGCTCTAGGTCTTCATGAGCAAGCAAGTTGGATGCACCCCCACTAGTTCCATTGGAGAGCTTCCATTCATATAGCTCTATGTGCATCCGTTGCATGGCAATCACTACTCCTCATTCAGTGTCTACTACGGGACTTCCTCTTGTCTTGTGATTACCTCTTCCACTGTTTGAGCCTTTCTTTTTGGCCTTCCAAACCCCCATTATTATTCTCTTTGCCATAACCTCATGGTGCCAAGCCTTCTTCTTGCTTGTATTAGTTGAGTGGACTACATAACATTTGATAAGTTAAGTGGATGGATTAAGGACACTTGACTTGAGCTTGGCTATTTCTATTATTAACTGAATTTGATGCTTTGAAGATTGATTGACATTTTACATTGGAGACACAATTTACTATTCTTCTTTCTAAACCTTATGTATGGTTCCTTGTCTCCAACACGCTGATTCATGAAAAGTTCTAGCTTCTTTTAGCTAGCATTTGTTAATCATTGTTTGCTTAATGTCAACTATAGACAACTGTTTTGGATCACCTTATTCACATCATGTGTTTTGCATTGCTATGTTGATCTAGATTGTGAGTTAGCATGTCTCCTAAGAAATGATTTGTTATTGTTTTACCTACTCGAGGACGAGTAGAACTAAGCTTGGGGATGCTGATACGTCTGCAACGTATCTATAATTTCATATGATCCATGCTTGTTTTCATACCATTTGCTACATGTTTTGTTTACATCTTATAGCATTTTTATGCATTTTTGGAACTAACATATTAACAAGATGCCCCAGTGCCAGTTCCTGTTTTCTGCTGTTTTTCCGTATCAGAAAAGTACTTAAGGAAATATTCTCGGAATTGGACGGGACAAAAACCCGGAATCTTATAATTTCATCACGCACACGGAGTCCAAAGGGGAGCCGAAGACGCACCAGAGGGCGACCACACCCTAGGGTGGCGCGCCCCACCTGTCTGCCGCGCCACCTGGTGGTGTGGCCCCCTCGGGCCTCCACCGACGCCGCCCTTTCGCCTATATAATCCCCCCGACGAGAAAACCCTAAGTACCCGATCAAAATTCTAGAAAAACATCCGTCGCCGCCGCCGTCGTCAACCCTAGTTCGAGAGGGTTCTGAAGCTGTCCCCGGCACCCTGCCAGAGAGGGGAATCATCGCCGGAGGGCTCTACACCACCATGCCCGCCTCCGGACAGATGTGTGAGTAGTTCATCCTTGGACTACGGGTCCATGCAGTAGCTAGATGGTAGTCTTCTCCAATTGCGCTATCATGTTTAGATCTTGTGAGCTGCCTATCATGATCAAGATCATCTTATTGTAATGCTACATGTTGTGTTTGCTGGGATCCGATGAATAGAGAAGTACCTTGTGATGTTGATTATTGATATTATCATGTCTATGTTATTTGTGATCTTGCATGCTTTCCGGTACTTGTAATTGCCTTGATCAAGTAGTTGCTTGTATCTCCAAGAGGGAGTATTTATGCTAGATAGTGGGTTCGGTCCCTGTGTGCCTTGGCTTGAGTGACAGAAACATATAAGGACGGGGGAGTGCCGTTGCTACTAGGGAGTAAACTTTATGCACAGTTCTTCATGCAATTGTCTGTTGCTTGCAACTTAATACTGGAGAGATTTTACAGTATGTTATCTCAAAGGTGGACTATTTAGGCATAGGTGTATGCTTGGAACAGCTATCTATGTACTTTGTCGTAATGCCCAAAGCATCTCATATAGACATCATCATCCCAACGAAGCGTGATTGATTAACACCTCTCGCGCTATCATACCACCACCGACGTGACCCGGTGACTAATTTGTGTTACTTTAATACCCCAGCCAAAAACATGGAGGCGGCCCAGGAAGTCATGTTTGAGAAATCGTTGGACCGTGACGCTCGCCTCAAATATTCGGCTTATCTACTGGAGGTTGCACAGCAGCAGCAAAATGACTCGCAAGTTAAGTCTGGACGGCTTGTTGACGACTCTCGTCTTTGCAACTCGACAGCCAAGAAGCCGATGGCTGCTGCACCTGCAGACCAGACGATGATCCAGCCGGCTCAAGCAGCCACAACAAGGGTGGCGATAAGGACCCGAAGGACAAGCAGCCACTTCGAGGTGCGGAATCCCGGACAGGTTCTTCACACCGTCGTGAAGCTGGTAGAAGCCGGGAATGACATCAGAGCCGGGAGCGAAGGGAGGACCCTCGCAAGGAAAAGGCGGCACCACCACGTCAGGAGCGATGACGTGAGGGGGAGATTCCACCTCGAAGGGAGGGTGACAGAGATAATATGCCACCTCCACCGCGCAAAGAGGGAGATAACCCTTCCATATACATACCCCCTCCACGACGGCAAAGGACTCCAAGCCCTCCGCGTAACGCGAGTCGGGTGAGCCAAGCCGTCACAGGGATGAACCAAGGCAAGGAAAGTCAGTTGATAAGCCGCCATCAGCTAATGATGTTCGAAGCCTAATCGAGGAGAGGACGTCAGCCAGAGATGCCCAATACCTCGGCCCCAAGTGTTTTGGCAGAACAATCAGAGAGCAAATCCTACCTCCAACTTTGTCGAACGTAACAAAGATGGTGGAGAAGTACAGCGGTACGGCTAATCCTGAGACTTGGCTCTCAGATTATGTCAGTGCCTGCGACATATACCAAGGGAGCACCGACTCCGCAGTGCGATTCTTGCCCCTGATGTTAACCGGGACGTGATACGTCTCAAACGTATCTATAATTTTTAGTGATCCATGCTAATTTTGTAATATTGTCACATGTTTTTACTGTCATTTATATCATTTTTATGCATTTTGTCGGACTAACCTATTGACAAGATGCCAAGTGCCAGTTCCCTGTTTTTGCTGTCTTTTGTTTCAGAAATTTACTTCTGGAAATATTCTTGGAATTGGACAGAAATTTACAAGGAATTTTTACTCGACGGAAGGCACCAGGACACCAAAGGGCAACCTGGGGGGACACCCACAGGGCAGGGGCAGCCTGCTGCCGCGGCCCCACCTGGACCCGTGGGTGGGACCCGCCCCTGCTCCTGGGGCGTCCCCTCGGCCCCCTCCGACGCCTATAAAATCCCTTTTAACCTAAAAACGTCGAGGTGGCCATTATTTTCCAGAAACTCGACCCCAACGCGCCATCACCGAAAACCCTAGTTCGGGGTCCAATCTGAAGCTGATCTCGGCACTTTGCCGGAGGGGAGATCGATCCCGGAGGGCTCTTCATCGTCATGCCTTCCTCCGGGATGATTTGTGAGTAGTCTCACCTTGGACTACGGGTCCATGGCAGTAGCTAGTTGGTAGTCTCTCTCTCTTGTGCTTCATGTCTTATGATCTTGTGAGCTGCCTAACATGATCAAGATCGATTATTGTAATGCTATGTGATGTGTTTGCTAGGATCCGATGGATTATGAAGTTATGTTTAGATTGTGCATGATTCTTATATGAGTAATTTATGTTCTTGCATGCTCTCCGATGTGCGTAGTTACTTTGGCCAAGTGATTGTGTGTATCTCCAAGAGAGGGTATTTATGCTAGATAGTGGGTTCATGCCCCCTTTTGTTCCTGGGCACGAGTGACAGAAATGTCTAACGGCGAGGGTGTGCTGTTGCTACTAAGGGTAAAACAGCGGTGTTAATGTCTATTTTGATATTAGTATTGCTTACTTCATGCACTTTACTTAATGCAATTGTCTGTTGCTTGCCACTTAATACCGTTGGGTGACAGGCTGGATAGCGATCCCACGGTGTACTTTTTAGACAAAGACGCAGTTGGACTCAACGGTCTTTGTTCCTTGTCGTGATGCCTCCATAAATATTATCATGTCCTTTTTTCATAGCTAAATTGGGTTTGTGTCATGATCTTGTCAATTGCCTAGCTGTAATTCGTTCACCCATCACATGCATATTTTACTTACTTGAGAGACTCCACTAGTGAACCCATTGTAACAGCCCCAGTTTGGTAATGAAAAATACAAAGAATTTTTCCACTTTTTGCTTTGCATTGCATCATGGCATACTCAATTAAATTGCTAATTCTAAATAAAGCAACACTTGGAAATTAAAAACTAGGGAAACAAAAACCTTCCCAAGTTTCCACACCAGATACAATTGCTTAACTTGTCAACCAAATTGTTCTTGGACTTCCAAATTGTTTAGGAAGTTCCAAGTTTACATTTTACAACCTTTCTCAAATTTCAAATATTGCCAAATAAGAAATGAAGTTGAAAACCCAAAATTGGTTCAATTCAAAACCTATTTTGAAACCAAGCTAAACCTTTACAAAAATTCAAAATAAAATCAGGGGATGCTTCATTAATATGTTGGGAGCTTCCCTGATTAATTTCACTATTTTTGGAAATAATTAAGTGCTCCAAATAAATACCTTTTTGTAATTATCAAAAATGATCATATTCAAAACCTATGAACAAATGTGGGTCAAAACATTTTAAATTGCAACACCAATTTTTGTGGGGTTTCTAACTAATATTGAGAGCCCACATAAATTTTTGCAGAATTTTTAATTTTTTTTAACTGGCTCATTTAACTAACTAAAACCTGCTGTTTTAAAAATCAGATAAAGAAAAGGGGAAATGTTTAAAACTCTGACAGGGCCCCCCTGTCATCCTCCCCTTGCCCCCTCCTTCGCCACAGTGGCGACCATGGCCACTGGCGCCATGCCGCGCCCATGCCGCCGTGGCCGTGCCGCCCTCGCGCGTGCCGTGCCCCCCCACCCCGTGGACAAAGAAGAGCTCGGGATGCCCACCTGCCCCATTCCATCAGTTCCTCCTTCACCTGCTCCGTTTCCTCGCCCCTCCTCTGCTCGCCTCGTCACCGAGCTCGAGCTCGTGCCCGCCGCCATAGTGCCACCGCTAGAGGAAACGGGGAGCAGATCAAACCGCGCCATCTCCTCCGTCGCGTCTCCCTCTATCTCCTCGAGCTAGGAATCGCGCTGGGGATCCGAAAATCGCCGCCGTCTGCTGCATCTTCTTCCGCTCTGGCCGCCGTCATCCACCGGAGTTCTCCTCGAATTACTGCTGCCTCCGACCTCCTTCGTCACCGATGCGAGCACCCACGCTACGAGGGTGAGCTCACCGTTCTCCTAGACATCCCCCTCGCCTCCCCTTTCCCTCTCTTCGTGCTCGCCGTCGCCGTCGGTCTCCACCGCGCCGCCCCGGTCGTGCCGGCCTGGGGCCCGACCTGGGCCGGCCAGGAGGCCGGACGCCTCTGGCATAGCCCCGGCCTGGCACCGGTTTGGGCCGGCCGGGAGGCCGGCACCCTCAGGCGTAGGCCCGGCCTAACGCCCGGCCTGGGCCGGCCACGAGGCCGGCTGCCTCGGGTCACCCCCCGGCCTGAGCCCCGGCCTGGGTCGGCCAGGAGGCCGGCCGCTTCGGACACCAGCCCGGCCTGGAAACCGGCCTGGGCCGGTTTGGAGGCCGGCCCAACAGTAAAATCTGTTAATTATTTAAAATAAAATAATTGATAACTATTTAAATAATGATCCAAATTTGGCAAATCAAATATCAAAATGCTCAGAAAAAAATACCTTTCTATTGGTAACATTTCCATGTTCTTTTGAGTAAATATTTTTGCCTTTATTTAGGAAATCCTAAAATGGTATAAATAATACCTAATTTGGGAAAAATCATAATTCGATAAATATTTAACCAAAAATTATGAATAAAATATCAGTGTGATCAGCACTTCAAATGCTATCAAACCATGCTAATATTACATCATGATCTCAAATATTTATTTGATGTTATTCTTTAAATGATTAAACGAAATAAATTCAAATAATCAATTAATTCACTATTTACATCCACACATTTAATTCTTTGTGTTTGGCAAGCCGGAGAGATTGACAACCTCTCGGTTTTGTTGGGCGCAAAGTAGTTTGTTGGTGATTGTGTGCAGGTCCACATCAATAATCAAGAAACGGCGCTATTGACACCTTGCTAAGCCTTCTCCAAGTCCTACTGGTTCGACAACCTTGGTTTTGAAATCAAGGGAAAACTTCCGCTACGCTGCTTCATACCTTCCTCTTGGGGTTTCCCAACAACAATCAGCAAGACGTTGTCTGGCGCCGTTGCCGGGGACTTGGAAGTTTCAGCTAGGGGAGTTTCACACATCCTTTCACTTTACTTTGACATTGTCTTGCCTAGTATATTTTTTGTTAGCCTTGATTTGCCTTTTGTTTGCTTTAAAATTGAAAAACACAAAAAAATTAAAAATTCCAGCAACTAGTCTCTTTTTGTTTTGCTTAGTTTCTTGCTTATTTATTGTGCAAATGGGTTCAGCTGAGAACACTAAGTTGTGTGACTTCACTAGCATGAATAATGATGACTTTATATGCACACCTATTGCTCCACCGGCTTCCACAGCCGAATTTTATGAGATAAAGCCTGCTTTGTTGAATCTTGTCATGAAAGAGCAATTTTCTGATGTTAGTGGTGATGATGCCGCCTCTCATTTAAATAACTTTCTTGAGTTATGTGATATGAAAAAATATAAAGACGTAGAGGGTGACATCATAAAACTGAACCTTTTTCCTTTTTCCTTAAGAGGACGTGCTAAAGATTGGTTATTGTCTTTGTCTAGGAATAGTATTGATTCTTGGACTAAATGCAAAGATGCCTTTATTGGGAAATATTACCCACCTGCAAAAATTATACAACTAAGGAGTAACATTATGAACTTTAAACAATTTGATAATGAACATGTTGCTCAAGCTTGGGAAAGAATGAAGTCTCTAGTTAAAAACTGTCCCACTCATGAACTAACTGCTTGGATGGTCATCCAAACTTTTTATGTAGGATTAAAATTTTCTTCAAGAAACCTATTGGACTCGGCCGCTGGAGGTACCTTCATGTCTACCACATTAGGTGCTGCAACAAAACTCTTGGATGAAATGATGGCAAATTATTCGCAATGGCACACCGAGAGGGCTCCTAGTGGTAAGAAGGTAAGTTATGTCGAGGAAATTTCCTCTTTGAGTGATAAGGCTGATATGATTATGTCTATGCTTGCTAGTAAACAAGTTCCTATTGATCCAAATAATGTTCCTTTAGGTTCTTTGGTGGCTCAAGAGGATCAAGTTGATGTTAATTTTGTTAAAAATAATTTCAACAACAATGCTTATAGGAACAACTTTGGTAATAATAATTATAAACCTTATCCATCAAATAATGGTAATCAATATGGAAATTCTTATGGTAATTCTTACAACAATAATAGAGGTGTGTCCTCTGATCTTGAAAGCATGCCTAAGGACTTTATCACTTCACAAAAGTCTTTCAATAAAATTGTTGAAGAAAAGCTTGAGAAACTTGATAATCTTATTCTTAAAGTGGATAGTCTGTCCCACAAAGTTGATTTCCTTAACATAATTTTTTTGCCTCATGATGTTAAGGAACATAAAACTTTGAATGCCATACAAGTGACAATTGATAATAATATAACAATGTTGGCCGAACTTCATGCTGGATGGAAAAGAGAAGAAAAAGAAGCTGAAATTGCTGAAATTAATAAGGTTGCTAATGTTTGCACTATTTATACTAATGAGGATATTAAAATTTTAAATGCTCAAGAGTCATCTACAGCACCTAAGTATGCTAATTGTGAAATAATTGGAGTAGGAAAAAATTCTACTATGCCTAAAAAGAACCCAAAACTCTCAGCCAACACAAAAACTGTTGTTGATAAAAATACTGAAATCGGTTTTGATGATAAGGATTCTTTAGGCGATAATGCTCATGTTATTTTTGATGAAAATGATCTTTATTTTGATAATTGTAACCTTACTTAAGTCATAAAGTTTTTACAAAAGCTTGCTAAAACACCTAATGCTAGTAAAATGAACTTGGCTTTTACTAAGCATATAACTAATGCTCTCATTGAGATGAGAGAAGAAAAGCTTAAATGTGAATTCTCTATTCCTAGGAAGTTAGAGGATGCATGGGAACCTACTATTAAGATGAAATTAAATGATTTTGAGTGTAATGCTTTGTGTGATCTTGGTTCTAGTATTTCTATTATGCCAAAAAATTATTTGATGCTCTTGATCTTGGACCGCTACAAGATTGTGATTTAAATGTGAATTTTCTTGATGCCATTTCACATGCACCTTTGGGTAAAATAGATGATGTTCTCATCTTGGTTATTGGTAATTATGTGCCCGTTGATTTCATTGTTATGGATCTTGATTTTAAGCTTTCTTGTCCTATTGTTTTGGGAAGACCGTTTCTTAGAACTGTTGGTGCAGTTATTGATATGAGAGTGGGCAATATTAAATTTCAATTTCCACTGAAAAAAGGGATGGAACATTCCTCTAGGAAGAGGATAAATAAAACTTTTGATTCCATTGGTAAGCCAAAGAGTGGTTTTGAATTTGGTTCTATTGATAAAACTTGAATTTGCCCTTTCTACCTAGCTAAAAGGCGTTAAAAAAGCGCTTATGGGAGGCAACCCATTTTATTTTACCTTCTGTTTCTTTTTGGTTTCTTTGAGTTTTGGGTGATGTTACTTATATAACAACTCCCTTGTATCTTTTTGTTTTGGTTTTTGTTGACAAGAATAGCCTCTAAAGAGAGGAAGACTAATTTGTGAGTTTGATGTCCAGAAACAAATTTCCGTTCCTCACTGTTCGAAAATCTAAAAACTCACAGAACATCATATGTGGCTGCAAATTTTTTACAGCAAGCATCAGGGGTTTTTCTACCTTTTTATAGTTTTAAGTTTTCTGATTTGAGGTCCAGAAGTGCCTCGAAAAAATTCATCTTTACAGTCTGTTCTGTTTTTGAAAGATTCTGTCCTCAGTTTTGCATTGCTTCTTTCGCAGGCAAAGTGAAGTTTTTTTTTTCCAAAGCTAGAGCTTTACTTAGGCCTTTGTGACAGTAAATAATGTTGTAAACAAATGAGTTCTTGATATGTGCTTTGGAACTGAAGGAAGATATTGGTTTTTGTGGACTAACCCCTTAATGAAGTTGTTATAAGTTTTGCGTGAAGGAAGTTTTCAAGTATCCAAGTGCGAGGTGATGAAGGAAGATCGATAAGGAACAAAAGCCTAAGCTTGGGGAGGCTCCCCATGGACCCTCCTCTGAAATATTCAAGAAGCTACAAGCGTCTAAGCTTGGGGATGCCCAAGGCATCCCCTTCTTCATCAACAATCATCGGTTTTTATCATGGTACTATATTTTTATTCCTTTACACATTATGTGCTGTTCTTGGAGCGTCGGTTGGTTTTTACTTTCAGTTTGTTTGTGTTAGTTTTCTGGTCCTTGCAATAATTCGGATCCATGCATGCTTGTTTGGGAGAGAGACACACTCCGCTTTTTCATTATACACTCATGTGCTTCACTTATATGTGTTGAGTGTTTACCTTTGTTACTTATGCTTTTAGCTCTTGTTTTCAAGCATCTCTTGTTTAGAGATGTAAGCTTTTGTAGTTAGGAAGTTTTGCTCATGTTGCTTCACCCTTTTTGTTTTGTTTCAAATAAGTTGATTGGTGTTTGGCTAAGTGGAAATTATCGTGTAGGAAGTGTAAAAAGTGTTGTGTTGGGGTTATGCCAAACAGGTACCTTCACTAAGGAGACTGAAGCCAGTGTACCAGGGTGGCCCATAGTGGTGGTAAGCCGAATTCTGGCTTACCAGGCGGCCCAGTACGATGAAGCGCAGGAGGCCCATCCGGCTATGGGAAGGTTCCAGAAGCCGGCCTGCATTGCGGAAGACTTAGCCCACAAGGCATGGCCAAAGCCGAATTGGAGTAGAACTCTGAGACTTAGTCGGTTAGGTTTCCTCCTGTAAGCCCTAGGTCCGGACGCCTTTATAAGCCGGCCTATGGGACGCCTCAGGGCAAGCTCTAACACACCTTTCATTGTAATTGGCGCATATTGCCTTATAGTGAATTATAGCAGGATGTAGGGTTTCACCACAGTTGCGAGATCCGAAGCTGGGTAATCCCTTTATCATCCCATCGCCAGAACCACCCTCGTCTCTAAAACCCACTTCTCTACCTAGCTCGATGACACCCCTGCCGCGGCTAGATTCCACAATACCACGACAGTTGGCGCCCACCGTGGGGCAAGAGATATCCGGGGCTACGTTCCGGCCGGGATCTACTGGCGGCATCGGCGACACCATCGCGGTCGGCTTGGTGAGCTACTTCGACGAAACAGGAGATGGCCACGTCTTCAACGACGGCTTCTGGACACCGGCAAAGGAGGATCCCGCCGGTTGGTCCACGGTCTCCGTCGGCGGCTTCGACATCTTCGTCGGCTTCACCGCTCAGGCTTGGGACGATCTCGGCTTCACCTCGAGCATGTCCGCCACCCACCCCAGCAACTTCGATGACGGATCGGATCTGGACTCTGAGGAGATTGCCGATCTGGATCTAGCTTTCGACGCGGATGATGAAGATTCCGAAGACGATGCAAGTTCCACTATGGCGGCGCCGTACTTCCACTTCGTTGGCATCCTAGGAGAATCCGGCTCTAACGAGTCGATGACAGAACCTGAGTCTATCCTTCCTGCTTTGCAGGCCGGAGCTGATTCAGAAGCCGGATCAGGGGACACTGCCCATATGGAGCAGGATCTCGAATCTGAAGGAGAATCCGACGATTTTAGTCGGAAAGTTGCATCCTGCTTAGGATGCCCTGTCGAGGTTTTAATGGGTGATGTCGTCTCTGATCCAAAGGATGACCCCAATGCTTCGAAAGCCGCCAATGGCGAAGAAAGAACTCCAGAAGCCGGAAATCAAAGGGTAGACTTTATACCACCACTGGCTCCTATGAAGGGAACTGGTAGATTGCCGGCTGCAGGAGACGACATTAACGCTACGGCCGGCGAAGCAGCACAGAAGGAGCGCGAAGATAGGATGGCAAAGTACAAGAAACTGCTAACTCCACTTCCTCCTAACGCATCGCTAGCCGACATTGAAAAGCGCCGCACCGAACTGGAAGAACGAGCAGCCCAGATAGCGGAGTGTGAAGTTGAGATCACAAACAAGGAAACGGAGTTCATCCGGAAGCAGAGAGAAAAGGGGGCCGACGATGTTTTCCGTCCGGCCCGCGACAAGAATCTGCACAAGAGGTTGGATTTCCGCAGCAAGTGGGAAGCCGACCATGTTAATTCAGTCTGGAGAAAGTACCACCACCGACGTGACCCGATGACTAATTTGTGTTACTTTAATACCCCAGCCAAAATCATGTTTGAGAAATCGTTGGACCATGACGCTCGCCTCAAATATTCGTCTTATCTACTGGAGGTTGCACACCAGCAGCAAAATGACTCGCAAGTTAAGTCTGGACGGCTTGTTGACGACTCTCGTCTTTGCAACTCGACAGCTAAGAAGCCGATGGCTGCTGCACCTGCAGACCCAGACGATGATCCAGCCGGCTCAAGCAGCCACAACAAGGGTGGCGATAAGGACCCGAAGGACAAGCAGCCACTTCGAGGTGCGGAATCCCGAACAGGTTCTTCACACCGTCGTGAAGCTGGTAGAAGCCGGGAATGACATCAGAGCCGGGAGCGAAGGGAGGACCCTCGCAAGGAAAAGGCGGTACCACCATGTCAGGAGCGATGATGTGAGGGGGAGATTCCACCTCGAAGAGAGGGTGACAGAGATAATATGCCGCCTCCACCGCGCAAAGAGGGAGATAACCCTTCCATATACATACCCCCTCCACGACGGCAAAGGACTCCAAGCCCTCCGCGTAACGCGAGTCGGGTGAGCCAAGCCGTCACAGGGATGAACCAAGGCAAGGAAAGTCAGTTGATAAGCCGCCATCAGCTAATGATGTTCGAAGCCTAATCGAGGAGAGGACGTCGGCCAGAGATGCCCAATACCTCGGCCCCAAGTGTTTTGGCAGAACAATCAGAGAGCAAATCCTACCTCCAACTTTGTCGAACGTAACAAAGATGGTGGAGAAGTACAGCCGTACGGCTAATCCTGAGACCTGGCTCTCAGATTACGTCAGTGCCTGCGACATATACCAAGGTAGCACCGACTCCGCACTGCGATTCTTGCCCCTGATGTTAACCGGGACGTGATATGTCTCAAACGTATCTATAATTTTTTAGTGATCCATGCTAATTTTGTAATATTGTCACATGTTTTTACTGTCATTTATATCATTTTTATGCATTTTGTCGGACTAACCTATTGACAAGATGCCAAGTGCCAGTTCCCTGTTTTTGCTGTCTTTTTGCTTCAGAAATTTACTTCTGGAAATATTCTCGGAATTGGACAGAAATTTACGAGGAATTTTTACTCGACAGAAGGCACCAGGACACCAAAGGGCAGCCTGGGGGGACACCCACAGGGCAGAGGCAGCCTGCTGCCGTGGCCCCACCTGGACCCGCGGGTGGGACCCGCCCCTGCTCCTGGGGCGTCCCCTCGGCCCCCTCCGACGCCTATAAAATCCCTTTTAACCTAAAAACGTCGAGGCGGCCATTATTTTCCAGAAACTCGACCCGACGCGCCGTCACCGAAAACCCTAGTTCGGGGTCCAATCTGAAGCTGATCTCGGCACTTTGCCGGAGGGGAGATCGATCCCGGAGGGCTCTTCATCGTCATGCCTTCCTCCGAGATGATTTGTGAGTAGTCTCACCTTGGACTACGGGTCCATGGCAGTAGCTAGTTGGTAGTCTCTCTCTCTTGTGCTTCATGTCTTATGATCTTGTGAGCTGCCTAACATGGTCAAGATCGATTATTGTAATGCTATGTGATGTGTTTGCTGGGATCCGATGGATTATGAAGTTATGTTTAGATTGTGCATGATTCTTATATGAGTAATTTATGTTCTTGCATGCTCTCCGATGTGCGTAGTTACTTTGGCCAAGTGATTGTGTGTATCTCCAAGAGAGGGTATTTATGCTAGATAGTGGGTTCATGCCCCCTTTTGTTCCTGGGCACGAGTGACAGAAACGTCTAACGGCGAGGGTGTGCTGTTGCTACTAAGGGTAAAACAGCGGTGTTAATGTCTATTTTGATATTAGTATTGCTTACTTCATGCACTTTACTTAATGCAATTGTCTGTTGCTTGCAACTTAATACCGTTGAGAGACAGGCTGGATAGCGATCCCACGGTGTACTTTTTAGACAAAGACGCAGTTGGACTCAACGGTCTTTGTTCCTTGTCGTGATGCCTCCATAAATATTATCATGTCCTTTTTTCATAGCTAAATTGGGTTTGTGTCATGATCTTGTCAATTGCCTAGCTGTAATTCGTTCACCCATCACATTGCTTACTTGAGAGACTCCACTAGTGAACCCATTGTAACAGCCCCAGTTTGGTAATGAAAAATACAAAGAATTTTTCCACTTTTTGCTTTGCATTGCATCATGGCATACTCAATTAAATTGCTAATTCTAAATAAAGCAACACTTGGAAATTAAAAACTAGGGAAACAAAAACCTTCCCAAGTTTCCACACCAGATACAATTTCTTAACTTGTCAACCTAATTGTTCTTGGACTTCCAAATTGTTTAGGAAGTTCCAAGTTTACATTTTACAACCTTTCTCGAATTTCAAATATTGCCAAATAAGAAATGAAGTTGAAAACCCAAAATTGGTTCAATTCAAAACCTATTTTGAAACCAAGCTAAACCTTTCCAAAAATTCAAAATAAAATCAGGGGATGCTTCATTAATATGTTGGGAGCTTCCCTGATTAATTTCACTATTTTTGGAAATAATTAAGTGCTCCAAATAAATACCTTTTTGTAATTATCAAAAATGATCATATTCAAAACCTATGAACAAATGTGGGTCAAAACATTTTAAATTGCAACACCAATTTTTGTGGGGGTTATAACTAATATTGAGAGCCCACATAAATTTTTGCAGAATTTTTAAAATTGTTTAACTGGCTCATTTAACTAACTAAAACCTGCTGTTTTCAAAATCAGATAAAGAAAAGGGGAAATGTTTAAAACTCTGACAGGGCCCCCCTGTCATCCTCCCCTTGCCCCCTCCTTCGCCACAGTGGCGACCATGGCCACTGTCGCCATGCCGCTCCCATGCCGCCGTGGCCGTGCCGCCCTCGCGCGTGCCGTGCCCCCCCACCCCGTGGACAAAGAAGAGCTCGGGATGCCCACCTGCCCCATTCCATCTGTTCCTCCTTCACCTGCTCCGTTTCCTCGCCCCTCCTCTGCTCGCCTCGTCACCGAGATTGAGCTCGTGCCCGCCGCCGTTGTGCCACCACTAGAGGAAACGGGGAGCAGATCGAACCGCGTCATCTCCTCCGTCGTGTCTTGATAGCGCGAGAGGTGTTAATCAATCACGCTTCGTTGGGCACCCCAAGAGGAAGGTTTGAGGAGCACATCAGCAAGTTTTTCCCTCAGTTGGAAACCAAGGTTATCGAACCAGTAGGAGTAAGGAATGCTTCAGAAGGTTGTCCACAACTGGAATGGCGCCAGAAAATGTGCTTGGCGTGTTGACAGCAACGGTGCCAGAAAAAGAGCTGTTGCAGGGGAGACAGTGGAACCTGCAGAACACAATCAAACTACTTTGCCCCAACGAAGCAGTGAGGTTGTCAATCTCACCGGCCTTGCTGAATACAAAGGATTAAATGTATGTGTGGAAGGAAGCTTGTTTGCAGTAAATGAAAGCAGTAGAGCAGTTGATTTAATTGCAGATGTAAAAGAATAGACCGGGGTCCACAGTTCACTAGTGGTGTCTTCTCCATAAATAAAATACTACACATGCTGGGTAACAAATTACAGCTGGGCAATTGACAGGATAGAGAATGCATGACAATGCATGAACATTGCATAATACAGAGGATGATGATGTCTATATGAGATGCTTTCGGCATTACGACAAAATACATAGATAGTTGTTCCAAGCATACACCTATGCCTAAATAGTCCACCTTTGAGATAACATACCGTAAAATCTCTCCAGTATTAAGTTGCAAGCAACAGACAATTGCATGAAGAACTGTGCATAAAGTTTACTCCCTAGTAGCAACGGCACTCCCCCGTCCTTATATGTTTCTGTCACTCAAGCCAAGGCACACAGGGACCGAACCCACTATCTAGCATAAATACTCCCTCTTGGAGATACAAGCAACTACTTGATCAAGGCAATTACAAGTACCGGAAAGCATGCAAGATCACAAATAACATAGACATGATAATATCAATAATCAACATCACAAGGTACTTCTCTATTCATCGGATCCCAGCAAACACAACATGTAGCATTACAATAAGATGATCTTGATCATGATAGGCAGCTCACAAGATCTAAACATGATAGCACAAGAGGAGAAGACTACCATCTAGCTACTGCATGGACCCGTAGTCCAAGGATGAACTACTCACACATCTGTCCGGAGGCGGGCATGGTGGTGTAGAGCCCTCCGGCGATGATTCCCCTCTCCGGCAGGGTGCCGGGGAGAGCATCAGAACCCTCCCGAACTAGGGTTGACGACGGCGGCGGCGACGGATGTTTTTCTGGAATTTTGATCGGGTACTTAGGGTTTTCTCGTCGGGGGGATTATATAGGCGAAAGGGCGGCGTCGGTGGAGGCCCGAGGGGGCCACACCACCTGGTGGCGCGGCAGACAGGTGGGCCGCGCCACCCTAGGGTGTGGTCGCCCTCTGGTGCGTCTTCGGCTCCCCTTTGGACTCCGTGTGCGTGACGAAATTATAAGATCCTGGGTTTTTGTCCCGTCCAATTCCGAGAATATTTCCTTAAGTACTTTTCTGAAACGGAAAAACAGCAGAAAACAGGAACTCACACTGGTGCATCTTGTTAATATGTTAGTTCCAAAAATGCATAAAAATGCTATAAGATGTAAACAAAACATGTAGCAAATGGTATGAAAACAAGCATGGATCATAAGAAATTATAGATACGCCGGAGACGTATCAGCATCCCCAAGCTTAGTTCTACTCGTCCTCGAGTAGGTAGAACGATAACAAATAATTTCTTAGGAGACATGCAAACTCACAATCTAGATCAACATAGTAATGCAAAACACATGATGTGAATAAGGTGATCCAAAACAATTGTCTATAGTTGACATTAAGCAAACAATGATTAACAAATGCTAGCTAAAAGAATCTAGAACTTTTCATGAATCAGCGTGTTGGAGACTAGGAACCATACATAAGGTTTAGAAAGAAGAATAGTAAATTGTGTCTCCAATGTAAAATGTCAATCAATCTTCAAAGCATCAAATTCAGTTAATAATAGAAATAGCCAAGCTCAAGTCAAGTGTCCTTAATCCATCCACTTAACTTATCAACTGTTATGTAGTCCACTCAACTAATACAAGCAAGAAGAAGGCTTGGCACCATGAGGTTATGGCAAAGAGAATAATAATGGGGGTTTGGAAGGCCAAAAAGAAAGGCTCAAACAGTGGAAGAGGTAACCACAAGACAAGAGGAAGTCCCGTAGTAGACACTGAATGAGGAGTAGTGATTGCCATGCAACGGATGCACATAGAGCTATATGAATGGAAGCTCTCCAATGGAACTAGTGGGGGTGCATCCAACTTGCTTGCTCATGAAGACCTAGAGCTCACTTGAGGAGGCTCATCGTTGGAATATACAAGCCAAGTTCTATAATGTTTGGTCCCCACATAGTTATACTAATGAAGCATGAAAACTCACTACAATGATGTAGGTGCTACTAGCACAAGTGTGGAATAAAAGGATAGTAGTGTTTCCCCCTCTCTCATTTTATATTCTTTTTTCTTTTTCTCTTTTTTTTTGCTTTTTGTTTTTTGAGGCCTTTGTGGCTCTTTTATATTTTTCTCTCATTGGTCTCTTTTGGACTCTTTTGATTGGCCACTTTGGACTCTTTTCAATATGCTCACAGGTAGAGGCAACACTCTATTTTACAAGATGATCATCACACTTTTTGGTGTACTCAGAACTCAAAGACTAATACATGGTGTATGGTGGATATGCAAGACCGAGCGTAGTGTGGAAAAGATGTAACACATGTGGAAAACCACGCATCACACTAACTCAAATGGTCAAGCAATACTATATGGTAATGAAGTAAAAATGACATAAAGTCATGTAATGTAAATGATGGATGTTGCATGGCAATGTATCTCGGAACAGCTATGGAAATGCTGTGATAGGTAGATATGGTGGCTGTTTTGAGGAAGATAGTTGGCTTATGTGTAGGAGAACAAGATGAAGATCTCCCACGGGGTTGGATGTACTTGCGAAGTATGCACCAATCTCAATGTGAAAAAGGGCAATGCAAAGTACCGAAGAGGCTAGCAAAATATGGAGGTGGAAGTGCCAAAAACCAAAAACTCACATAGCATGTCGTATATTGCAAACAACTAACAGTATCAAAGTCTCACAAATGGTTAGAGACACCCCGAGAGGGATCGTGGCAGCGACACAAGTGCCCCGTTGGCTTCCCCGACCGTTGCAGTAACTATACCATTAGAAACTTCTTTTCAACTAAGAGGAAATCACGACACTAAAGCACTATTGACTTAAGTTGTTTTTAGTTCAGAAAAGTACGGCTCCACGCTCTACTAACACATCTTCACTAATCAGCTCTTAACAACATTAGCCAACAAATTTTAACCATTAGTTATTTTAATACCTCAAAACAATTGAAGAGGAGCAAGTTATCTACACAATGGTCTACAAGACTATGCAGCTTTTCTCTATTTCATACCACTATCACAAGCATAGCATTTTCCAATCTAACACATCAACCAAGCAACTAAAACAACTCTCTAACAAATAAGAGTGAAACACAAGAGAGCTTAACACAAAGAACTAGCAGCTCTAAACAAGATAACATGCTAAAAGCGAGAGCTTACTAGAAAACAAACAATAGCTAAGAATACTCAACAAATATAAGCGAAGCACAAGAGTATTCATATGAAAAAGCGGAGCGTGTCTCTCTCCCACACAAGAATGCTAGGATCCAACTTATTAAGCAAACTAAAACACACACTCAAAATAAAAACAGACGCTCCAAGCAAAATACATAAGATGTAGTGGAATAAAAATATAGTATCACTAGAGATGACCTGATAGTTTTGTCGATGAAGAAGGGGATGCCTTGGGCATCCCCAAGCTTAGATGCTTGAGTCTTCTTGAATTTGCTGGGGATGACCCACCGGGGCATCCCCAAGCTTAGGCTTTTCACTCTTCTTGATCTCATCATATCGTCCCTTTTGCTTACTTGAAAACTTCCACCACATCAAACTCAAAGTAATTCTCATTAGAGGGTTAGTGCATAAACCAAAAATTCACAAGTTCTACTGTGACACAAGCACACCTTAATGCATTATAACATTAGCTACAGCCACTGATGCTCAAAGAATCAAAAAGATCCAAATAAACATCGCAAAAGAAGCAGTGCACAATAAAAAGCAGAATCTGTCAAAATCTGAACAGTCTGTAAAGACGAATTTTTTCGAGGCACTAGAGTTGCTCAAATCGAAAATCACAGAACTAGAAAAAGTTTCATACATATATGAAGATTCAGCACACAAAATCTCAAAGCATTTCGTCGCTTCTGGAATAAATGACGAATTTAACAGTGACAGACAGAAATCTGTTCCTGTGCAGAAATCCAAATATAGCAAAAACTTTCTACTAGAGACCTTACTTGGCACAACATTGCAAGAAAATAAAGATACAAAGAAGTTGCTACAGAAGTAAACAAACTTCTTGACTCAAATAAAAGAAAAGATACTGAAAATAAAATGATGGGTTGTCTCCCATAAGCGCTTTTCTTTAACGCCTTTCAGCTAGGCGCAGAAAGTGAACATCAAGTATTTCCAAGAGAAGAAGCATCACTTTTTCCTAGAGCCATACTAGCAAATTTTCACAAAGGAATTGAACATTACCAATATAAGGCTGAGAATCACCCTTCTCCTTCTTCTTTGGTTGGCTACTCTCATCAAATAAATTTTGGGGAACAATCCAACCATAATTGTCTTCCAAAGCTTCAAACATTCCCAAGAGTTTAAAAGGTATAGCAATGTTACCACTTTTCTCCTTTTCAGTTTTGCTAGTGCCCTTCCTTGCCTTTTCTTCCCTAACATCCAAAGAGTAATTAATGTTAGGATATGAACCAAGGCGTCCATAACGAGTAAATATTTCTCTAGCTTCTTTAACAATATCATCAAATTAATGGAGAAGAGTGTTTAGCACAAAATCTCTTTCCTATCCTTTCTTCATGCTTTCAAGTTTAAGAAACATATGTTGTATTATAGGATTTAGATTAACAAACCTCTTCTCAAGACGAGCAACCAAACATGCTATAGCAGAATCATAATTATCAGTTAACTCAACTATGGATCTTTTCTCATGAGCATGGAGCTTGCTAACTAGAGTGAGGAAAGTTTCAATATTCTCTCTCCCAATGACATCTCCACTTCCTAACTCAACTTCTTTCAAACCAAATTTAGGAAAAGACATGATTACTAACAAGAGAATAACTAAACTGAGCCGAAATAAAGACTAGACTATTTTTTTTGGGTTTTTGATATAGGAAAGCAACAAGATAAATTCTACACTAATTTTTTTTGTGTTTTTGATGTAAGAAAGCAAAACAAGACAAAGCAATAATAATAAGCAAGACTAAAACAAAGTAAAGAGATTGGAACTGAGAGACTCCCCTTGCAGAAGCTTCTCTACTCCCCGGCAACGGCGCCAGAAAAAGAGCTGTTGACGGAGGAGTGAGAAGTTTGGTACTTCGAGAAGCTTCTTACTGAGCACTCTTAACTCCCCGGCAATGGCGCCAGAAAAAGAGCTTGATAGCGCGAGAGGTGTTAATCAATCACGCTTCGTTGGGCACCCCAAGAGGAAGGTTTGAGGAGCACAGCAGCAAGTTTTTCCTCAGTTAGAAACCAAGGTTATCGAACCAGTAGGAGTGAGGAATGCTTCAGAAGGTTGTCCACAACTGCAATGGCGCCAGAAAATGTGCTTGGCGTGTTGACAGCAACGGTGCCAGAAAAAGAGCTGTTGCAGGGGAGACAGTGGAACCTGCAGAACACAATCAAACTACTTTGCCCCAACGAAGCAGTGAGGTTGTCAATCTCACCGACCTTGCTGAATACAAAGGATTAAATGTATGTGTGGAAGGAAGCTTGTTTGCAGTAAATGAAAGCAGTAGAGCAGTTGATTTAATTGCAGATGTAAAAGAATAGACCGGGGTCCACAGTTCACTAGTGGTGTCTTCTCCATAAATAAAATACTACACATGCTGGGTAACAAATTACAGCTGGGCAATTGACAGGATAGAGAATGCATGACAATGCATGAACATTGCATAATACAGAGGATGATGATGTCTATATGAGATGCTTTGGGCATTACGACAAAATACATAGATAGCTGTTCCAAGCATACACCTATGCCTAAATAGTCCACCTTTGAGATAACATACCGTAAAATCTCTCCAGTATTAAGTTGCAAGCAACAGACAATTGCATGAAGAACTGTGCATAAAGTTTACTCCCTAGTAGCAACGGCACTCCCCCGTCCTTATATGTTTCTGTCACTCAAGCCAAGGCACACAGGGACCGAACCCACTATCTAGCATAAATACTCCCTCTTGGAGATACAAGCAACTACTTGATCAAGGCAATTACAAGTACCGGAAAGCATGCAAGATCACAAATAACGTAGACATGATAATATCAATAATCAACATCACAAGGTACTTCTCTATTCATTGGATCCCAGCAAACACAACATGTAGCATTACAATAAGATGATCTTGATCATGATAGGCAGCTCACAAGATCTAAACATGATAGCACAAGAGGAGAAGACTACCATCTAGCTACTGCATGGACCCGTAGTCCAAGGATGAACTACTCACACATCTGTCCGGAGGCGGGCATGGTGGTGTAGAGCCCTCCGGCGATGATTCCCCTCTCCGGCAGGGTGCCGGGGAGAGCTTCAGAACCCTCCCGAACTAGGGTTGACGACGGCGGCGGCGACGGATGTTTTTCTGGAATTTTGATCGGGTACTTAGGGTTTTCTCGTTGGGGGGATTATATAGGCGAAAGGGCGGCGTCGGTGGAGGCCCGAGGGGGCCACACCACCTGGTGGTGCGGCAGACAGGTGGGCCGCGCCACCCTAGGGTGTGGTCGCCCTCTGGTGCGTCTTCGGCTCCCCTTTGGACTCCGTGTGCGTGACGAAATTATAAGATCCTGGGTTTTTGTCCCGTCCAATTCCGAGAATATTTCCTTAAGTACTTTTCTGAAACGGAAAAACAGCAGAAAACAGGAACTGGCACTGGGGCATCTTGTTAATATGTTAGTTCCAAAAATGCATAAAAATGCTATAAGATGTAAACAAAACATGTAGAAAATGGTATGAAAACAAGCATGGATCATAAGAAATTATAGATACGTCGGAGACGTATCATGTCTCCCTCTATATCCTCGAGCTAGGAATCGCGCCGGGGATCCGAAAATCGCCGCCGTCGGCTGCATCTTCTTCCGCTCTGGCCGCCGTCATCCGCCGGAGTTCTCCTCGAATTACCGCCACCTCCGACCTCCTTCGTCACCGACGCGAGCACCCACGCTACGAGGGTGAGCTCACCGTTCTCCTAGACATCCCCCTCGCCTCCCCTTTCCCTCTCTTCGTGCTCGCCGTCGCCGTCGGTCGCCACCGCGCCGCCCCGGTCGTGCTGGCCTGGGGCCCGACCTGGGCCGGCTAGGAGGCCGGACGCCTCAGGCATAGCCCCGGCCTGGCACCGGTTTGGGCCGGCCGGGAGGCCGGCACCCTCTGGCGCAGGCCCGGCCTGGGCCGGCCACGAGGCCGGCTGCCTCGGTCACCACCCGGCCTGAGCCCCGGCCTGGGCCGGCCAGGAGGCCGGCCGCTTCGGATACCAGCCCGGCCTGGAAACCGGCCTGGGCCGGTTTGGAGGCCGGCCCAACAGTAGAATCTGTTAATTATTTAAAATAAAATAATTGATAACTATTTAAATAATGATCCAAATTTGGCAAATCAAATATCAAAATGCTCAGAAAAAAATACCTTTCTATTGGTAACATTTCCATGTTCTTTTGAGTAAATATTTTTGCCTTTATTTAGGAAATCCTAAAATGGTATAAATAATACCTAATTTGGGAAAAATCATAATTCGATAAATATTTAACCAAAAATTATGAATAAAATATCAATGTGATCAGCACTTCAAATGCTATCAAACCATGCTAATATTACATCATGATCTCAAATATTTATTTGATGTTATTCTTTAAATGATTAAACGAAATAAATTCAAATAATCAATTAATTCACTATTTATTCATCGATAATCGGAAAATCACAAATGAGGTACCAAAATGATCGGAAGAACAAAACCTATTTAATCATGTCATGTTCATGCATATTTAAGCCACTTATTTTGTAATGTAATAATTTATAAATAATGTGGTCACTAAGATAAATATGGGGTTGTTTCCAATTAATTGCACTAATTATTTGGAACTCCATTTAATTTGTTAGATAAATTAAATGATGATATCTTTGCACAAACTTGTCATGTCATCATGTGATTGTGCATTGCACCTTGTCTTCGTGTTATTTATCTGTTCTTTTGTTATTATTTTGGGTATCGATAGATTCCGGAGTGGAGGTTAACCCTACCTACCCCGACGAGCCGTACTACACGCCCCGGCAGCAAGGCAAGAGATAACCTAACCTTCTTGGCATCTAGCATCCTATTGCTTTATAAACTTATTTTTGACCACCATAATATTGCATTCGGTTCTATATCCATTTTTGGTCAAGTACTAGAGTATCCTATGAATGCATGTTTCTCCCCGAACCATCACATGCTTCCCCTCCTATGAACCCTAGGGTTGATGTGTTGGCCGGAGACAAAGATATAATTGTTGTTATATATGCTTAGCTATGCTTAGCCTTGCTTAGTCGATTTCCAGTTATGTCCGTTGATTAAATTCCATAATGATCATTGATGATGGAATGTTCGGACATGGTGGTTGTTGTCGGTACTTAATTAATTTTGCTTAAAAGGCTTGGATGAGTTGCCATCGGGGATGGTGTTTTGCCTCATTCTTGCCCCTAAGTGCGAGTTCCTGTCTTCCGAACCAAGGTCTGAGTGTGCTGCCATTGGTGGGGACATATGGAATCCCCTTTAACTGAATAACTTGTGCGGGCGTATCCAAGGGTCCTCTAGTTCGATTTTCCATTTGCGTGTGGGTGTGTGAGTGGAAAAGAAAATGATGAGGATGGTGGCGTTTAGGACGTGGCGATGGGGGCAGGGGCTGAAATAGGCTGGGTAAACTTGTCCTGTCGCCACAGATGACTCTTGGATAGTCTCATGCGAGGTAAAGGTTTAACCGCGCCCACTCGCCGGCCTTCCCCGGAAGAGGGCCAATTAGGTGAGCCGAACGGTACCAATGGGTAAATTAGTACACCCCTGCAGGGTAAATCTTTTCTAAAAGCCATGTCCGCGGTTATGGACGCCTTGGGAATGGATTTACGGGATCATAGAGAACCTCAACCTTAATTAAAATTTGGCAGTTAAAGGTTGCATTACAACGTGTGATAAAAGGTTCATTTCCTCGAGGGTGATTCGAGGGAGTGCCTTTGGTGGTGATGAGATGTTTCTGGTTACTAATGGTTCGCCGAGAACCAAAGATGCAAAGTTTACTCTCTTATCCCCTTTTGAAAAATCTTCTGAGTAGTCGATGCCTTTGGGTCATTAATGTCTTTTATAAAGTAAAATTAGCTTTATGCAAAAGAAATACATATACAACTTTAGAGCCTCCGTCAACATTGGGCCTATATTGCCCTACTAAGCTTGCGAGTACGTCGTACTCTGTCTCTCTTTGCTGCCTTTAAATTTGTGTTTCAGAGGTGGACGACACCGAGCAGCCAGGTGGTTTCTTCCTGGACATCGACGAGTAGTTCGGGGTTCCCAGGTGGCAGCTTGGGACCGTGGAACAAGCTGGCTGGGATTGTTTATGTGTAGGCCTCTTAGGCCCTATATTTTGGATCTTGTTGTACTAGACAACACTACTTCGCTTCCGCTTGATGTATTGTTGGGTCGGTGAACCCTTTTGTGTGTAATATTTGTATCTTCCTCATATATGAGTTGCGATATGTTTCTGTGTCGTAGAGTCTGCAATGTGCCAGTTGTTCCACAAGTCTTGATCTCTATTTTATACATTGATAGCTATGCCAGTGTTTATGGAACGATCGATGTGTTGCGTGGGAGCGGTAATTCCATGCCCTTCGATTGTGTAGCATAGCCTGTGGGTTACATAGCCTCTCTGTATAATTCCGGGGTCGGGGCGCTACACCCATGGCTCCCGGTCCATCTTTTTACATTGTTTACAACCTCATTTACTTGCTTTTAATTATCATTATTCCTCTGGTCACTTTTCATATTTTATCTATTTCATTATACAATTAACCGCTTTGTTTTCTGCGAGACCGGAAAGATTGACAACCTTTCCGCCGTTGGGGGCAAAGTATTTTGGTTGAGTGTGTGCAGTTCCACGTCTGTTGATGGTCAAGCGCCAGAGATCTTCAACATTCACCTCATTGTTGATTTCAAAGTCCTACTGGTTCGATAAACCTCGGTTCGTTAAACGAGGGAAAACTGCTACTTGCAATTCCGCCTTCGCTTGGGGCACCACCTAACTTATTTTAATACAGCAACAAGCTCTTTTCTGGCGCTGTTGCTAAGGACTTTGGAGCTACAGCAAGGGGAGTCTCATACCTTGTCTTGCTTGCTTTATATCTCGTTTAGTTTATTTTCCTTTTTCAAAATTTTAAAACCCCCCCAAAAAAATTAGTGTAGTCTTTATTCCTGTCTTGTTATTTTATCTTATCTTCATGACTAGTTCTTTTCCTCCTGTTGAGACACCCGAGTCCGAAGTCCTCACCTTCAAACAAAGAGGTGGGGAGAGTTTGAAAGATGCTTGGTACAGAATTAATGATGCTCGTCATAGATCCGCTAAAAAACCATTGGCCACTGTTCTCCTTAGAAATTTTTATATTGGCATCACAAGTTGGTATAGGTACGTCCTAGATACTATCACAGGTGGAAACTTCCTAGGAATTAATGCTTTGGAAGCTTTTAATGTTATAGAGGGTCTTGTGGGGATTCCACCAACTAATGATCGTAAAATTGAAATCACTTTAGAACATGTCATGCAAAGGATAGAAGTTATAGAAGATAATGTACCAAGTGTGGATATGATAAGAGAAATAGATAATGGAATTCTTGATGGTGTTAACAAGCTTGATGGGTGCCTAAAAGACATTGCTAAAAGTATTAAGTCCCTTGAAGCTACAAGAGCTATTAATCGAATTGATAAATTGGGGGAAGCAATTGATACCTCGGGAGCACCCTTTGGCTCCATCTAAATTTAAAAAGAGAAAGGCTTCAGCCCCCAAAGTACCTAAATTTATATTTGTGCCAAAGAATACTACTAAAATTAATACATCATTTGCAGGAAAAGAGGAGTTGAGGATGGTGAAGGAAGATCAAATTTCCAAGGATTTTAAGGGAGGAGCCCTAGTGGGTAAAACAACTTTTGCTCCACTAATTGTTGGTACTAATAGTATTGTTGGAGATCCTTTTCCAAGTTCCACAATTCTTGAATTTGATAAGAATGATGATGTCTTTGATCCCGAAAAAACTTGATGTTTGGCATTGCGCCTAGCTAAAAGGCGTTAAAGAAAAGCGCTTGTTGGGAGGCAACCCATCTTTTATTTTCAGTTTAATTTTTGCTTTTCTTGAGTCATGAATTTATTACCTCTGTAGCAAATTCATTGTATCTTTTTCTTTTGGTTTTTTGTGCCAAGTTTAGCCTCTAATGCATTGAAAGTGCGAGGTATTGTGTTGCTGTCCAAAAACAGATTCTGTGCGCCTGTTGCACGAAAATCCTAAAATCTCCAGCATTTTATCTTTTTCTGATAATTTTTTATAGCAAGCCCGATGCTTTTATCTATATTTCGTTAGTTTTATGTTTTTTGATTGGAGCTGCATAATTGCCTCGAAAATTCGATCTTTACAGACTGTTCAGATTTTGACAGATTCTGCTTTTATTTTGCATTTGTCTCTTTACCATCGTCGTATGTGGTACCCTAGGGGTGGAGTGCCACATTGAGGCTTACTAAACAGTATCTAATGTTTAATTAAGTTGGTTTGCAATTTGTCATGAGTTGAACACATGTGCATTTTAATTTATGAGCACTAACCCTCTAATCAAATTATGAGAAGTTTTGTGTGAAGGGAGTTTTTAAGTTCCAAAGGAGAGGAATATGAAGAAATCGAGAATGGATCAGAGCTCAAGCTTGGGGATGCCCCCATGGCACCCCCTCTGAATATTAAGAACTATCAAGAGTCAAAGCTTGGGGATGCTCAAGGCATCCCCTCATCTTCATCGACTATCATAAGGTCGTCTTCATTGAACTTCGTTTTTATCACTTTACATATTATGTGCTATGCTTGGAGCGTATTTTTACTTTCAGTTTTGTTTGTTTGTTTGCTGGTCATATCTTTGTTGGATCCTAGCTTTATTTGTGTGGGAGAGAGACACGCTCCGCTTTTTCGTTTGAATACTCCTTTGCTTCGCTTATATCTTTTTGAGTATTCTTAGCTACTGTCTGTTTTCTAGTAAGCTCTCGCTTTTAGCTTTTATCTTGTTTAGAGCTGCTAGTTGTTAAGTTAAACTCTCTTGTTCTTCACTTATATTTGTTGTAGAGTTGTTTTGGTTGCTTGGTTAATGTGTTAGATCGGAAAAATGCTATGCATGTGGCAGTGGTATGAAGTAGAAAAAACCTGCATAGTCTTGTAGATCACTATGTGGATAATTTGATACCCTTCAATTGTTTTGAGGCACTAAAATAACTAATGGTTAAAATGTGTTGGTTAATGGTGTTAGAGCTGATTAGTGGAGAGGTGTTATTAAAGCATGGAGCCGTACTTTTCTGAACTAAACAACCTAAGTCAACAATGCTAATGTGTCATGAATTCTACTAAGTTGAAAATAAGTTCCTAGCGGGTAGTTACTGCAACGGTCGGGGAAGCCAACGGGGCACTTGTTTCGCCGCCACGATCCATCTCGGGGTGTCTCTAACCATTTGTGGAACATTGAAACTGCTAGTTGTTTGCAATATACGAAATGCATTGGTGAGTTTTGGTTTTGGGCACTTCCACTTCCATATTTTGCTAGCCTCTTCGGTGTTGCGCAATGCCCTCTCTCACATTGAGATTGGTGCATACTTCGCGAGCACATCCAACTTCGTGGGAGAACTTCATCCTGTTCTCCTACACATAAGCCAACTATCTTCCTCAAAACAGCCACCATACCTACCTATCACGACATTTCCATAGCCGTTCCGAGATACATTGCCATTCAACATCCATCATTACATTACATGACTTGATGTCGTTCTTCATTACCATATAGTTTGCTTGATCATTGAGTTAGTGTGCAGCGTGGCTTGCCACATGTTCTACATTTTTTCCACAATACGCTCGATCATGCATATCTTCTTTTATACATCATGTATTAGTCTTATGAGTTATGAGTACCAAAAGTGTGATGATCATCTTGTAAAAATAGAGTGTTGCCCCTACCCGTGAGCATATTGAAAAGAGTCCAAAGTGGCCACATAAAAGAGTCCAAAAGAGACCAATGAGAGAAAATTTAAAAGAGCCACGGAGGCCACAATTTAAAAAAAGAAGAGAAATATAAAAGAGGGAGGGGGCAGCACTACTATCCTTTATTCCACACTTGTGCTAGTTAGCACCTACACTTCATTATAGAGAGTTTTCATGTTTCATTTGTATAACTATGTGGGGAATTAACGTTATAGAACTTGGCTTGTATATTCCAAGGATGAGCCTCCTCAAGTGAGCTCTAGGTCTTCATGAGCATGCAAGTTGGATGCACCCCCACTAGTTCCATTAAAAGAGCTTTCATACACTTATAGCTCTATGTGCATCCGTTGCATTGCAATCACTACTCCTCATACAATGTCAACTACGGGACTTCCTTCTGTCTTGTGGTTACTTTCTCCACTGTTTGAGCCTTTCTTTTTGACCTTCCAAACCTCCATCATTGTTCTCTTTGCCATAACATCATGGTGCCGAAGCCACTTCTTACTTGCACTAGTTGAGTAGACTTCGAAACAGTTGATTTGTGAAGTAGATGGATTAGGACACCTGACTTGAGCTTGGCTATTTTCCTGAATGACTAATTAGATGCTTTGAAGAATGACTGATACTTTACATTGGAGACATAATTCGCAATTCTTCTTTCTAAACCTTATGTATGGTTCCATGTCTCTAACGCACTTATTCATGAAAAGTTTCTAGCATTTGTTAGCTAGCGTTTGTTAATCATCCTTTGCTTAATGTCAACTATAAACGATTGTTTTGGATCACCTTATTCACTTCATGTATTTTGCATTACTATCTTGATCAAGATTGTGTTGGTTGCATGTCTCATCAAAAATTATTTGTTATCACTTACCTACTAGAGGACGAGTAGGAGTTAAGCTTGGGGATGCTGATACGTCTCAAACGTATCTATAATTTTTGAGTGATCCATGCTAGTTTTGTGATATTGTCACATGTTTTTACTGTCATTTATATCATTTTTATGCATTTTGTCGGACTAACCTATTGACAAGATGCCCAGTGCCAGTTCCCTGTTTTTGCTGTTTTTGTATTGCAGAAAATTTACTTCTAAAAATATTCTCGGAATTGGATGAAAGTTTACGGAGATTTTTTACTCGACGGAAGGCACCAGGACACCAAAGGGCAGCCTGGGGGGCCACCCACAGGGCAGGGGCAGCCTGCTGCCGCGGCCCCACCTGGACCCGCGGGTGGGACCCGCCCCTGCTCCTGGGGCGTCCCCTCGGCCCCCTCCGACGCCTATAAAATCCCTTTTAACCTAAAAACGTCGAGGCGGCCATTATTTTCCAGAAACTCGATCCCGACGCGCCGTCACCGAAAACCCTTGTTCGGGGTCCAATCTGAAGCTGATCCCGGCACTCTGCCAGAGGGGAGATCGATCCCGAAGGGCTATTCATCGTCATGCCTTCCTTCGGGATGATTTGTGAGTAGTCTCACCTTGGACTACGGGTCCATGGCAGTAGCTAGTTGGTAGTCTCTCTCTTGTGCTTCATGTCTTATGATCTTGTGAGCTGCCTAACATGATCAAGATCGATTATTGTAATGCTATGTGATGTGTTTGCTGGGATCCGATGGATTATGAAGTTATGTTTAGATTGTGAATGATTCTTATATGAGTAATTTATGTTCTTGCATGCTCTCCGATGTGCGTAGTTACTTTGGCCAAGTGATTGTGTGTATCTCCAAGAGAGGGTATTTATGCTAGATAGTGGGTTCATGCCCCCTTTTGTTCCTGGGTACGAGTGACAGAAACGTCTAAGGGCGAGGGTGTGCTGTTGCTACTAAGGGTAAAACAGCGGTGTTAATGTCTATTTTGATATTAGTATTGCTTACTTCATGCACTTTACTTAATACAATTGTCTGTTGCTTGCAACTTAATACCGTTGGGTGACAGGCTAGATAGCGATCCCACGGTGTACTTTTTAGACAAAGACGCAGTTGGACTCAACGGTTTTTGTTCCTTGTCGTGATGCCTCCATAAATATTATCATGTCCTTTTTGTCATAGCTAAATTGGGTTTGTGTCATGATCTTGTCAATTGCCTAGCTGTGATTCGTTCATCCATCAAATGCATATTTTATTTACTTGAGAGACCCCACTAGTGAACCCATGGCCCCGGTCCATCTTTTTACATTGTTTACAACCTCATTTACTTGCTTTTAATTATCATTATTCCTCTAGTCACTTTTCATATTTTATCTATTTCATTATACAATTAACCGCTTTGTTTTCTGCGAGACCGGAAAGATTGACAACCTTTCCGCCGTTGGGGGCAAAGTATTTTGGTTGAGTGTGTGCAGGTCCACGTCTATTGAAGGTCAAGCGCCAGAGATCTTCAACATTCACCTCGTTGTTGATTTCAAAGTCCTACTGGTTCGATAAACCTCGGTTCGTTAAATGAGGGAAAACTGCTACTAGCTGCAATTCCGCCTTCGCTTGGGGCACCACCCAACTTATTTTAATACAGCAGCAGGACGGCACGCATGTGGATTGAGGGTTTGCCGGAGAGGACATTTCGTACCTGGAGTGACATGAAGCACGTCTTTATTCAACACTTCCAGGGCACGTATAAACGCCCCAAGTCGATTTTCGACTTACAGCGGTGTGTGCAGCAAAAGAACGAGTCCAGCCGTGATTTCATTTCACAATGGAGCGAAATCAAAAACGCTTGCGAGGGTGTCTCAGAAACTCAGGCGATCCATGCCTTCAAGCAATCCCTAAGGAAAGGGACAACTTTTCGCTTCATGATCTACATCGATGAGTCGGAGACTTTGGGTGGCTTACTAGCTTGTGCTAACAAGTACGCCGCTGCTGACGATGACAACAGGGAAGACGGTGAAACCCGCCGGCGCGATTCCAGGAAAAAGAAGGTTGAAGACCAAGCCGGCCCTTCTCACGAGGTTGTTGCCACCTTCGGTAAGGGTGGCCCAAGCAATAACAAGTGGAAGGACAAAAAGTCGTCAAACAACCGACCAACCCGACCGCCAACGATGAAGTATGACGACATCAAGCACAACCCCTATGTTCATCATCTGAGGTCGGACGGGATGAGCTCCCACACGATCCAGCAATGTCACATCAATCGGGACATCGCCAAGGACCCCAAAGCCGGCAAGTCAAGGAACAAGCGCAAGTCCAGGAAGTACGACAAAGAGAAAGAAGACGCTGCTTCAGAGTCGGATGACGTGGCCTCCAAAGAAAAAGGCAGCAAATTCCCTAAGCATGCCGAAAGTATCATCGTCAATCTGGCAACAGATTCCTCTCGCTAGGAAAAGGCGGCTTGGCGAGAACTCAATGCTACGGTACCTGCAGTTCCCCGGTATCTGGATTGGTCTCACATTCCCATCACATGGGATCGCAGCGATCACCCGGACAGAGTTCCTTCAACGCGCACCTACGCTTTGGTCGTCAGCCCTATAGTCGACAAATACAAGTTGACAAAGGTGCTCATGGACGGAGGAAGTAGCATCAATATACTCTACACCGCAACATTGAAGAGGATGCGTCTCTCTGAGTCACAACTCAGCCACATCAATGTGAAGTTTCATGGGATTGTGCCGGGACGACAAGCCTCCTCAATGGGAAGGATCACCCTGAAGGTCACCTTTGCGGCACGGACAATTTCCGGACAGAAGACGTCTCTTTTGAGGTGGTTCCTTTTAAAAGTGCATACCACGCAATCTTTGGACGTCCGGCTTTCGCCAAATTTATGGCTCGGCCCTGCTACATATATAGCAAGCTGAAAATGTTGGGACCCAATGGGATCATCACAGTCAAGGGAGACTTCAAGAAAGCAAAGGAGTGTGAAGCCGCCAATGCCGTCCATGCTGAAGAAGAAATCTGCAATGAAGAATTGGAGGATCTCAAGAAGACAATGAGTCCCGATGAGATGCCGGCAACTAAAAAGCCGTCCTCTAAAGTCGACTCGAGCTTCAAACTGAAGGATGACACCAAGAAAATCAAGCTCTCAAAGGATGATCCGACAAAGGAGGCCATCATCGGTGCCAGCCTCGACGACAAATAGGAAGGCGAGCTCGTCAAGTTTCTCCGTGAGAACTGGGATATCTTTGCCTGGTCACCATTTGACATGCCAGGTGTCCCGAGGAAACTTGTCGAGCACTCCTTAAAAGTCAACAAGGACACTAAGCCGGTCAAACAAGGCCTCCGACGGCTCGGAACTGAGAAGCGCAAGGCGGTGGGAAAGGAGATCCTAAGGCTCACTGCCGCCAAGTTCATCCGTGAAGTTGTCCACACTGATTGGTTGGCAAATCCCGTGCTTGTTCCAAAGAAAAACACATCCGAGCTACGTATGTGCATTGATTTCACTGGCTTGAACAAAGTCTGTCCTAAAGATCCGTTCGCCTTACCGCGTATCGATCAGGTCATTGATTCAACTGCCGGCTCCGAGATGCTATGTTTTGTGGACGCTTATTCGGGTTACCATCAGATTAAGATGAAAGAGTCAGATCAAATCAAGACGTCCTTCACCACGCCATATGGCAATTACTGCTATGTCACAATGCCTTTCGGCTTAAAGAACGCCGGTGCTACTTACCAAAGGTGTATGCAGTGCTGTTTGGACAAGCAAATTGGCCGCAATGTTCACATCTATGTCGACAACATAGCGGTCATGTTGAAGAAGCGCAGCGATCTTATCGCCGATCTGTTGGAAACCTTTGCTAATCTAAGGGAGTACCAGATGAAGCTTAATCCGGCAAAATGCGTCTTCGGAGTACCCGCAGGCAAGCTTCTGGGCTTCATTGTTTTTCAGAGAGGAATTGAAGTTAACCCGGAAAAGATAAAGGCGATTCAGAACATCGAGAGGCCAACTTGTCTGAAGGACATACATCATCTTACGGGTTCCGCTGCGGCTGTAAGCCGATTCATTAGCCGGCTCGGTGACAAAGCATTGCCATTATACAAGCTCCTCAAAAAGTCGGACAATTTTGTTTGGACAGAGGAAGCAGAGGCAGCTTTGGCACAGCTGAAGTATACATTGACACATGCTCCAATCTTGGCAGCTCCGAAAGAAAAAGAGCCGCTTCTACTCTACATGTCGGCCACGAATTTCGTGATAAGTGCCGTCATTATAGTTGAACGCTTGGAGGAAGGGCAGCAATGGCCGGATCAACGCCCTGTCTATTTCATTAGCGAGGTGTTCTCAGATTCGAAGCAGCACTACCCTCACTACCAGAAGTTAGCCTATGGTGTATTCTTTGCCGCCAGAAAGTTACGGCATTACTTCAAGGATCACACAATCACGGTGGTCAGCAAAGCTCCATAGAACGGTATCATCAACAATGCCGACGCAACGGGCCGAGTCGCCAAATGGGGCATCGAGTTAGCAGCTTTCGACATCCAGTACAAGCCGAGAACCGCAATCAAATCTCAAGTTTTTGCCGACTTTGTTGCAGATTGGACAGAGGCAATGGAGAGCACTCCTTTGCCGGATTCTCAATACTGGATAATGCACTTTGATGGCTCAAAGATGAAGGAAGGCTCAGGGGCTGGAGTAGTGCTAAAATCCCCTAAGGGAGATAAGCTCAGTTATGTCCTCCGAATCCACTTCAACGCTACCAACAACGTAGCAGAGTATGAGGCTCTCCTCCATGGCCTTCATATAGCTAAGGAGTTGGGGGTGAAACGCATCCTCTGCTATGGCGACTCGGATCTTGTTGTACAGCAACTTGATGGATTCTAGGACACAAAAAGTCCCACAATGGCGGAATACATGAGAACAGTCGGCGAATTCGGCAGATGTTTGGCCGGCTTAGAGGTCCGACATATCTCTCGAGATGACAATGAAGCTGATGATGCCTTGGCCAGAATAGGCTCCAGGCAGAAGGTCGTGCCTCCAGACGTATTTCTCCATCATCTACATAAGTCGTCCATCAAAGGCGGCGACGAAGACTATCCCTTTTCGGCAGAATCAGTTCATGTATACCTGGTAACCCCAGATTGGACCACGCCATACATAGATTTTCTGATAAATAAAAAACTGCCGAAGGACGATGAAGTGTTGAGCCGTCAAATTGAGAACCGAGCAAAGGCGTATACAATTATTGACGGACAACTTTACAAGAGGAGCACATCCGACATCTTCCAAAGATGCGTTTCTCCAGAAGAAGGGCGGCAAATCCTTGAGGAAATCCACTCCGGCGAATGTGGCCATCACGTGGCGGCAAAGGCGTTGGTCGCTAAAGCGTTCCGGCACGGATTCTTCTGGCTAACGGCTAAGGAGGATGCTATCAACATCGTCAAGACATATGAAGGATGTCAATGCTATGCAAAGCAGGTTCATTTGCCGGCTCAGGAGCTCCAGACGATCCCTATAACTTGGTCGTTCGCGGTCTAGGGGCTCGACATGGTGGGACCTTTCAAGACGGCAAGAGGAGGCTTAACTCATCTGCCAGTGGCGGTCGACAAATTCACAAAGTGGGTGGAGTCAAAGCCCATCAAGAAACTCGACGAAGCTACAGCTACAAAGTTCATCGTCGAGATAACAACTCGGTTCGGCATACCGCATAGCATTATCACTGACAATGGCACAAACTTTGCCGTCGGTGATCTATCGAAGTTTTGCAGCCGATCAAAAATCCGGCTCGACGTGGCTTCGGTGGCACACCCGCAATCCAATGGACAGGTAGAGCGCATCAACGGCATTATTCTGCAAGAAGCGGTACTCCCAACCGACATGATCCACGATTCGCCTCGAGTCGCAGCCTACATCGAAGAAGACGCAGAAGAAGCACGTCAAGACGGTTTAGACATCCTCGAAGAAGAAAGAGAGCTGGCTCTCCAACGATCCGCCATCTATCAGCAAGATCTGCGTCGCTATCAAAGCCGTAGAGTGCGGAATCGGTCTTTTCGAGAAGGCGACTTAGTGCTTCGGCTTGTGCAAAGCCGGCAGCACAAATTATCCCCTCCATGGGAAGGACCTTTCGTTATCAGCAAAGTTCTGAAAAACGGGTCATATTATCTACTCGACTTAAGGGATTCAAAGAAAGATCCCAGGAAGAAAGGTCGCAAGAGGAAAAGGCATGTAGATGATGACTTAGATGAGACGAAACGTCCATGGAATATCGCTCAGCTACGTCCCTTTTACACTTAGCAAATTCTATTGTAACCATGTCAATGTGATCATGAAATAAAAATTGGCTTCTCTCATGTGAAATTCGAGAATCTGTACCATCTTTTATTTCCCAATGATCTTATTGTTATCATCTGTTTACCCGAAATTGCCTGTGTTGCTTGTTGGTAAACTGCCTTTCATGTTGAATCCGCCTTAAGGTGATGAAAAAACAATGTTTTTGCCAAATTAATGTTTGTCTGATAGCTTTTTGCGCCGGGTTGCTTCAAAGCGTTTCGGCACCGAAAGGCGGCACTTGTTCTAGGTCTAAACAGATTGGTCGCTACGTACCCTGTTACTCAGCAAGTTTGCTTCGCAATAAGTTTGCCGGCGCTTAAAGGCTAAGGTGTCAAGGTCAGGATAAACTGAGGCATAAAAATTGCAAGTTTTGCAAATAAAAAAGCTGATTACATACAGCAAAAGACTTAGTTGTTTCTAGACATATAAATTGTTTGGACGACTTTACATCGTGCAAATTACATTTTCAGGGATGGCCGGCTCAAGGAGCAAGTTCGGCTCATGCAGATTTGTCCGCCTCTTCACCTTCGTCATCAGATTGGGTGGGAGTTGGCGGGCACGACACCTCCTTGAAGAATGTGGTAAGGGAAACCATGTTGGCGATCTTGCTGGCATAACCAGAGACGGAGTGCAAGATTTTCTTCCGATCTTGGGTGTCCAGCGCAGAACCGTCCTCTTTCTCAAGGGGAAAGCCGGATGCAACACGCCATGCCTCCGCCTCCGGGTAATGTGCCATCATTAGGCCCAAAGCCGTCTTGGCACCTCCACGAGCGCTGGATCGAAGCCGTTCTTCAAAAGACGACGTTGCATCGTCTAGTTCAGTTGCCAAGCCTCCAAGGTCCGTCAATGGCTCGGGGTTGCCGGGAAAGAATTTCTCGGCAAGCTTCTTTCCCGAAGAAATGATCTTCGGGAGGAGTTCCCCTACTTCCAAAATCCGGTCAAGCCGGTTTTCCGCTGTCAGCTCATGGCCATAACCCACCGGAGCTGCAAAAGGCGAAGTTCAGTTATAAATGGCTAAGACAGAAAGCAGTGAATTTGAGTTTTTTAATAAAACTTACTCAGCAGCTGATTGTCGATAGCTAATGACTCATCGAGATGCTTGTCAAGCCAATCCTGGACGTCACGAAGGGCATCTTTGTGATTCTGCCTCTCCGTCTCCAGGGTTTGTTCGGCATTCACAAGGCTCTTCTTGGCCGTCTCTAGCTCCGCCGACATTGATTCATTAAGCTTTTTCAGCTCAATGTTTTCATCGCGGAGCCGGTCGAGGAGGCCTGTGCTCTCGGCTAACTCCTTGGCTTTTATAATGGCATCTGCAAGACAAAATCTCAGCAGTATAAAATTAAGCCTGCAATACAAAGTTAAGGTTTCGGCATTCATACCTTGGTACTGGACGTGATCCGCCTCATAGCCGGCGATGATGGCGTCCTTATTCGCCAGCTCCGTTTTAAGCCGGCGCATCTCCTGATTTCGTACACCCAAAAAGTTGATGGTTTCAGCACCAATTTTGCGATGGATCTGCGTAAGGAGGTGCTAAAAGCCTAAAGCTATATTGAAGAGCAAGACTGGCTACAGGATGACATTTCATCGCTAAGGGGCTAAACATATGCATATGCATTAACTCGGACCACTATGTCGGCTAGTTTGTAAAACTTAACCCGGCATAGTGCTCGGGGGCTGATAACCCACAAGTGTAGGGGATCATTTGTAGCCTTTTCGATAAATAAGAGTGTCGAACCCAACGAGGAGCTAAAGGTAGGATTAATATTCTCTCAGGTTCTATCAACCACTGACACAACTCTACGCACACCAAACGTTTGCTCTATCTAGGAAATAAAACTATAGGAATAAAACGGGTATGAAAGGATGGTTTTGCAATATAATAAAGAACAAGAAGATAAAAGTTAGTTGCTGCAGCAATAAAGTATACTAAAATACCATAAATAATAGAACCATGAGTGTGGAAAAGTGGTGGAAGGCGTGGCGGAATTGTTCATAATTAATTAGTGAAGTTATTCGGTTCATCGTCTTCGATGCAGTTTTCTATGTGAGAGAGGCAAAGCATACACGTTCTCAACTACTTGTGATTACATGTACTATATGATTGGAACATTAGCAAGCATCCGCAACTACTAATATTCATTAAGGTAAAAACCCAACCATAGCATTAAGATCATAAGGTCCTCTTTATCCCATACAATGTCAAAAACCGGGATGGGGCTTAGGTTTCTGTCACTCCGGCAGCCCTACCCCCCGGCCTCCTTCACATACTACAAAACCTATGATGTAATCCACGCACGCAAGTATATAATGGGCACCATAGGACTGTAGCATATCAACATACAACTCAAATCAACCAAATACATTCAATAATTCAACCATAAGACAATAAGGAACTACATAAACATAACATAGATCATAGGATAATATTTTATAGCATCAAACACCATGTTTACATAGGGGATTACAGAGGCTTGTGAGAGAGTGGAACACTGTAGCTATGAGGAATTGGCGATGGAGATGGCGGTGAAGGCGGTGGCCATGGAGGGAAGGGCAAGGCGGAGGCGGCGCGTGGCGGCGGCCGGACGGCCAAGGGGGAGCGCTGCCCCTAACCCCCTTCCTCCATGACTTCTTGGTGTTGTAGATGAGTCCTCCCCCTTGTAGACGAGGGCCAAGGGGGAGGCAAATTCGTGGCTTTTGGTGGCTGCCCCCAAAACTAGGGTTTCCTCTCTTTATATAGGTGGAGGCAGTGCTTCCCGGCCCTCCGATGGATGGCCCCTTGATCCAATGACTCTTGAGCACCTCTAGAACCTTCCTAGGGACCCTCATATCCTTAATGAGGTCCCAAAGTCGTGGCTTGGTCGAATCCTCCAAGTTTGGTAAGAGTTGGAGTCAATCACGTCACCAACTTTCGGAATCCCGTAATCAGATATTTGGCCTTCAGTAAAACGGGGATTCCCGGAGCTAAGGACCTCTGATTGGGCTGTTCTTGGGCTTAAATGAAAGCTATGGAAATTTCTCACAACGTTGCAGACAAATTGATTTTCAGTTGACGTCGTCTTCTAGTGTCAAACTTTCAATCTCTGAAATCTGTGAGGAGGACAGATTTCAGGAAAGTCAGAGTCCACCTCCAACAAGGCTCCTTTTGCGTTTTTTGCCAATTTCCAAGTGATTCCTACACATCAAAGTATAAAACAAGAACATTGTGCACTTTTGAAACTATTAATAGGTTAGACAAATTAAATCATAAACTTAGTATGAAAACAAGTGTCAAAGGTATAAAAGTGGCATGAAACAATCAAAAATTATAGATACGTTTGACACGTATCAACATCCCCAAGCTTAATTCCTACTCGTCCTCGAGTAGGTAAATGATAACAAAATAATTTTTTATGTTGAATGCTAGGATCATGTCTTCAACAAATGCATGACAAATGCTATATAGATGATGAAACTTAAGCAATTGTGTTAGCTAATGAAAAGATAACGACGAACTAGGAGTTAATAATATGAAATTATAAACATTAACAAGATTATAATGATCATAATAAAGCATGGTAGAGTGGTCTCTCTCTTGCCCCTTTAGTAGAGCAAAACATAAATGCCGGGCACCTCTTGAGATATTAAACAGAGACTAGGAGTAAAGTTTTTCAGAAATGATATAGAATCTCAAACATGCTCCACTCATTAAGACTTTGGGACAAAGCACATTATGCTCAGAATGACAGCAATGCTCTATAAGATGGTGCTCAAAGAAGGATGACGACTCAACTTAAACATAAAAGAAGGGCCCTTCGCAGAGGGAAGCAGGGATTAGTCATGTGCTAGAGCTTTTTATTTTTTATAGAATAGAAGTAAAACAATTTTGAGATATGCATGCTTTCGTCAACGATTTCACAGCAAAGAAACTAGCTAGTCCCCTATGACAAGCAAGGCTTTTAGACTTGTGAGAGCAGCAGGTTTAGAGGAATGAGTACATTCCTCTTTCTCCTTGGTTTCACCACTAACCAATGTTTGAGCTAATTTCTCAGATTTGCATTGTGTGGAGGAGAATGGTGAGTTATATTTATATTTTTCTTAAGCTGCTCTCGGGTTGATTCAAGTGAAGACGTAATCCATCGACACCGGGTGAAAGGGGGGAAATGACCTTGCTCTTCACAAGTTATATCTAGCTCTCTACTGCTCCCTCATGAGCTTAAAAATAGAGGCACAAAATGAGTATTTTGAATATTTTAAAGGTAGCACATGACAAATTTACTTGGAATGACAAGAAATACCATGCATAGGTAGATATGGTGGACTCAGCTGGAATACTTTGGCTTAAGGAATTTGGATGCACGGATGGACGATTACACCCAGTGCAAGTGGAGGCTAGCAAAAGATGGAAAGCGACCAAATTTGAGCATTACTGTCATAATCATGCTTTGCAACAAAATACTTAATGAATAGAATATAAGAGAGGTTCTTCAATTCTAAAGTACAATAAACCGTCAAGGCATAACAGACTGTATTTTTAGTCTTTCAACATGTGTGAACATGTGCCAAGTCAATCCGAATAAATCTTTTGGAGGAGGATCCCACTTCACCATTCCACATTATGAACAAAATAACACATGTTAACATCAAAATAACATATTATACCCTCTTAGCTAGTTCAGACTAACCATTAGAAAACATGAACTACAAAGCAACATTATACACACAACATTTTTAGGTTTAAACAAATACTCCCTCCGTCCCGAAATAGATATCGCGAGGGCAGTTTTTCAAAACACCCCCCTTCGTTTCTCCGACAAAGTCCGCAGTCCCCGCCGCGTCATCCTCTTCCACTCCTTTCCGGGTCGCTGTCTTCCCCTCCGGCGCACCGTCGCCAGCTCCGGCGTCGGCCACCCCTGCCTCGCAGCGCCTCGACCACCTTCCTTCCTCCCTGTCTTGCCACCTTCCTTCCTCCGCACCAACCAGACACCAACGAGGAGGGGAGATCAAGAGAATGGATCCCCTTTCTGCGACCCGCCGTCCAAAGCTCGTGATTTGCCGGCTCTGGCACCGATGCTCATGTCCTGGAGCGCGGAGATCCATCTCTCAACCACCAGAGGCGGCAGCGCTCGTGTTTTCGCGGATGCTGCCATCACAGGCATCCACGCGGAGCTACTTCTGGCGTCTTCCCCGAGCGGCTGCTGCTCCATTGTCGCCCAACGCTCCTGCACCACGGAGAGGCTCCAAGATCTTCCTTCTCGCTCAAGCTGGCCACCACCGCCTGGAGGAAAGAAGGGAGGGTCGCCTCTGCCACCCACCTGGGCGTCGTCCTCGATGCCATCTGCAGCCCCGAGCATGCCATCCGGCGCAGGGGATTTCTGCTGAACCTGCACAGAGGTGGATCTTCATTTGCATTCTGAGTACTCCTTTAGTGAAGTAGAGGAGTGTCAATTATCCTGTAAAATTGTGAGTTACGCAACCAACTTTGCAATTTTGAAATGGGGTATCTGTCAGTTCTAGTGTTCATGTCACTGCTAATGTTCAGACTAGTGTCACTGCTAGTGTTCATGGATTTCTGCTTTAGTGAAGTTGTACATAAGTAGGCTGCTAGTGTTCATGGATTTCTGCTTGATTTAAGTTGTAAATACGCATGATTCATGTCACTGCTAGTAACTGCTGATTTTCAGATAACTGTGTCTGATACAACTACTTGCAGCTGTAGGTTATATCTTTGGAACATTAATAATATTTAGTGATACTCTGATGCTAGACTGGATATAGCTCAGCATCCAGTCTCAAATACAGGTTGAGTTGTGAAGGAAACTTGGGACATTGGGGCAAGTTTTCACCATCACCTAGAAAAAAAATTCATGGAGGAGCTCCCCAGCGGCGACAAGGTCCTGCTAGCGTTCACTTCTTTACCTTTTTGCCTACCCAGCAATTGGGAAAGACATTATACACTGGTGCCAGTGTGCCACTAGTGTACTATGTACTGTAGTTCAAAATACATTATGACTTGTAATTATGGTCTCAACTGAGCTTGTACTCCTGGTTATGGTTTTGATAACAAAGAATTTTCTCAGCTGTTTCTTTTGTTTTCTTTGGAAATGGATATATGGAAAATTGTCCTGGATAGTGCTGACTTGAGATTGTTTTTATTCTTTCAGTACTCAGTGCATCTTAGAAACTATACTGTCATTTCTTATGAAACTATACATAAGTGCATCTTCAAGTGTTTCCTTGAAAACCTGAATATTAGGTGAGCATGTTTCAAATCAGGTGAGCTTGTTTCACCTGAATGGTCATCACTGGAAGTCTGGAACATGTACATGAGCCCAGCGCAGTGGACAGATAACTCTAATCCATTCAGTTCACATTCAGTTCAGTTCAATGTGAAGAAACAACACATTCAGTTCAGCCTGTGAAGAAACAACACATCCTGCTTATTTACAGATGAGTGGACAGATAACTGTTGTTATACTTCGAGCTCTGTCATTTCTTTCATGTTTTAGATGGACAGATAACATGTTACAAATTCATTTGAACTGTCATTTACTGCAACTTACACTGAAACAATAGGTATTCAGTTTTCACATACCTAAGAGGCTAAAACCATTAGCATAATACATGCAACATTTCAGCATGGAGTACACTGGTTGGAGCATTACACTGAATATTAGGTGAGCATGTTTCAACTGTCATCGCTGGTGCTCTGAGGCTGTTGGTGCTGTTGTTTGGAGGCTGCTGGTGCTGCTGCTCTGAGGCTGTTGGTGATGTTGTTTGGAGGTTGCTGGTGCTGCTGCTCTGAGGCTGTTGGTGCTGTTGTTTGGAGGTTGCTGGTGCTGCTGCTGCTCTGAGGCTGGTGGTGCTGTTGTTTCGAGGCTGCTGGTGCTGCTCTATAAGGGCAATGGTCTGTGCGAATAGCTCGGCCGTGATAGATAGCGCGATAGGAAGTCTTCCTTCTGCCAGTATGTGATCCTTATTCATGTGAGGAATATCGTAGTTATTGCCGCCTTCTTTATTCATAACCTCAACCATACATGACTGGAGTGTCACGAAGCTCCGGGCCAGCTTCTCGACCTCATAGTTTTGGAATTCTTCCTCGACACCCTCTATCAATTCCCTAATGTTTTTTGGTGCTCTAGTGTCGGTCAGTGACTAGAGAGACCGGAAGAAGCATAGGTCGAGCACATTCATGTCAGGACTGTTTGGAGGTTGTTGCATCAACCTAATGTCCAAATCAGTCTATGCTACGGCGTCCGCAAAACCCTTGTCGTTAGGCAGGACATGAGGTTTTGCATTATCTTGCTGAATGAAGATGGTTCTTCCTTCATCTTCGTCGGGCCACACGTCTTGGATGGCAGGAACAACTTTATCGCAAAGATACCTTCTCATGACATTTCGGTTGACCTTGACTGATTTCAGCTCGAGTGTCCCCTTTTCTCTGTTTCTGCTCTTCTTTTTAGCCGGGGTTTCTACAACAAAGGCCCATGTGCCAATATTGCCGTCAAATGTGACTGCTCCACTTTCATCATACCTTGGTTTTGCCACAGCTGTTAGAAACATCACCTTGGCAATGCAGTTCTTGTTCTTTGTGGTGCGCATCGGTCGGGGTTCATCGGGGAGCAGGTAGTAGGTGTTATTTTCTCTGGTCAAATAGAACCACTTCTCATTGATATGGATGATGTTGTCCATATTTTGGAAGAGCACCCTCGAGTGTTTGAACCATCGCGGATCAAGCATCGAGATGCAAAACCTCAATCTTTGAATCTTATTAGTTGGCGTCATCACCGGCTTCACGGTACTGGTGTGTCTCATCAGCTGACCCAACTGGAACCTTCTATGTAAGGTTGAGCGAGAAACACCTAGAGATCTTGCTAGAGCTCGAACTGTCTTCCTTCAGTTCAATGGGACTGTTGCTACCCTCTCGAGTTCCAAATCTTTCCTCTTACGACCAACCCTTCCTTTCTTCTTGTTCGATACATCCACTTGTGCAGTTTCTATACCTTCATCCATTTGTTTCTTTGCATCTTTCCAACAAGGTAGACTTGTGTTCAACAAGGTAGCAGTGAGTTGCTTGTCCTCTAGCACGATATATCCATCCCTGCTCTGGATTACTTGCAATGCAAAAAAAGCACCAAACCTTTGCTCATCTGATAGTTGTTTTTTAACTTGATGGTCAACACCTGCAACTTCATCTTCTTCTTCAGGAACTTTTTGTTCTTCGTCAACTTCTGGAACTTGAGCATCTTCCTCCCGCAGAATCTCGTTCAAGTCCAGAGCAGCATCTTCCTCTCGTAGAATCTCGTTCAAGTCCAGAGCAGCATCTTCTTCCCGCGGAATCTCGTTCAAGTTCAGAGCAGCATCTTCCTCTCGCGGAATCTCGTTCAAGTCCAGAGCAGCATCTTCCTCTCGAGGAATCTTGTTTAAGTCCAGAGCAGCATCTTCCTCCCGCGGAATCTCATTCAAGTCCAGAGCAGCAACTTCCTCTCGAGGAATCTCATTCAAGTCCATAGCACCATCTTGTACTTCTCCAAGGAATTCCACCTTGTAGGTGTTATGCAGGTCAGTACACATTCCTGTAAAAGAGCGAGATTAGGGTCATAACATTGTTTCTTTCGAGAACAAGAAAACACCACTTGAATCGAGCATAGCTTACCGTGTACCAAAGGTTTAGAGAAGATTTCCTTTTGATGCATCATGTTATATTTCCACATATGGAGTGCTTTACGGGGTAGTTTCTTCCTCTTGGAAACCAGCTTATGTAGTGTTTCGCCAGCAATTTGTTTCATCATGTAGCTGTGCAAAGGGAAAATTAAATTAAATTGACATGATGAATTTGTTCTTGTCGGTAAGAGCCAATTGAAACTTACTCATTGGAGAACACTATTTGATTATCAAATTTCAGCATTGTCTTGCTCCTAGACAATTGCTTTTGCTGTCTCAGGTTGGTACTGCTGACAGCAGCAGGAGGAGTCAAGGGAGCAGTAGGCATGAGGCAGCGGGATCCTGGTGAATTGCAATTCAGTTACTCCAAAAAGTGCAACTACTGTCAATATGCATTTCCACAAACTGTGAGCTACTAAAAAATCTGAAAACTGAAAACTGTGATACACTCCAGTTTCAGCACGTTAAAACACAAGAGGCTGAAATCAAAGCTACTAGCATGTACTCCAGTTTAGTATCTGTGTATATGCATGAAGTAAGCTACTGTAGTTTGCATCAGGCAGCAGTTAACAGCACAAGTTAACTGAACGACTTGAACCTGTTGATGTAAATAATCTGTTGAATTTTCAGAAAAGTTGTCTAAAGTCTAAACCTGTAGGTGGCTCGATGGAAAGGGAGGAGCAGCACAACGATCTCCACCGAAGGCAAGGAGAAGCAGCACGCGCCCGAGCGTGGGCGACACTTCTGCGGTGGCGCCGCCGGTTTTTGGTCACCGGAGGAGCGGCGCTGACGAGCTCCGGCGGCGGCGAGCGGCGGACCACGACGACCGGGCAAACCAGCAAGCAATCGAGAGGGGAAAAGGGTCCCGGAGGACCAGAATATCGCTCAGAAGCTATTGAATGGCTCAGTGAAGCCTGGGGAGATGCGACGGCGTCAAGCTCATGTGGGGGCAGCGGCCGGAATGGGACAAGACAGCGTCGTTCCCGTTGATCCACGGCTTCCCGATAAGCATGGCTCGAGGAGGGCATAGCTCTTGTCGACTCGGATCTCCTGGTCTTCTCGGACTGGCTCGGGGAGGCGTCACGCAGCGGCGATTGACAACGACGGCGGTCGCTGTAGGGGCGAAGCTACAGAGGACGCTCGTGGCAGGGAAGTAGCAGGAGCAGTTGGGGCAGGGGAGAAGCTGCAGGAACCCGGTTCCACAGGATAAGGAGGAGGAGCAGGCCGGCGGCACGAGCTCCACCGGCCTGGAGCCTGGCCGGCGGTAGAAGCTCCATGCTTGGAGAAGACGATTTTCTGGCCAATTGTACGAATTTCAATTAACGAAGGGGTTTATTGCAAAATGGAGCGTAGTTCAAAATTTTTCACCCCGCGACATCTAATTTGGGACGGAGGTAGTAACTGACCAACCAAATAAAACTCGAATCAACTCTCCAGAAAGGGTATAAATAAAAGATATAACAATCAGCTCATTATTGTGATGGTGCATGATGCTAACACAAAGATATAATAGATAATAAATTAAGATACAAACGCTCCAAGTTTATGCAAGTTTCTATGTTGCTCAAAAAACAATGTTTGAAGGTTTGCAAACCGAGAGGTTGTTGATGTAAAGGGATGCAAAGGCATCCCCAAGCTTATGGTTTTGACCAATCTTGGATATTTCTCAATTTGATGTTCCTTCATTCCCAGTGAAAAAACTTCCACACAAAAACTCGCCCATTCTTTTTCTACGGTTAGACATTAGTATACTAAAGATAACATTTCCAAAGTGCTGCCATTAAACTAAAACAAATTTTGTTTTCAAGTTACAGGGAGGTTGCTTAAGTGGCCAACTTTAAAATAATGGATGAGATCCAAAAAGAATCAAATGAAAACGCAAAGAGGCCACTTTTGCAACAAAAGTCAGAATATGTCCAGAAAACAGCAGCTGGAAAACATAATTTTTAAGTAAACTTAAACGTCTCTGAAATTTTCGCCAATTTTTGAGCGCACAGAGGATTAGTGGATACTTTCTCTGTAAACATTTTGTGACATTTCGAGCTTCCAGTAAAACATGAAAAATCGGGCAGTGAACAGCAAATACTGAAAACAGAAAAACCACTTTTTAATTATGCATCAACTAAAACCAAATGGGTAAAACTTTGTACTTTATTTTTGGAAAACTAAAAGACCAGAGGGAAAAAACAAAAACAAACGGAAAGTAAAAAAACAAACCGATGCTCCAAGAATAGCACATAATATGTAAAGTAATAAAAATATAGTACCGCGGGTGAAAACTGATGATTGTCGATGAAGAAGGGGATGCCTTGGGCATCCCCAAGCTTAGACTCTTGTGACTTCTTGTATATTTAAGAGGAGGTCCATGGGAACCTCCCCAATATTGATCTTTTATCCCTTCTTGATCTTCCTTCATCACCTCGCTCTTGAATACTTGAAAACTTTCTTCACACAAAACTTCTAATAAACATCATTAAAGGGTTAGTTCTCAAACAAAATAATCCACCTTCAGTTCTCACTTAACAAATTAAATGAACTTGTTCCTAAACATTAGCTACTGCCACGAAGATCTAAGTGATGCTCCGGGATCAAAAGAACTCCACTTTGCCCGTAAAAGAAGCGATGTAAGAACAAAGACAGAATCTGTCAAAAACAGAGCAGAATGTAAAGATGATTTTTTTCGGGAAACTGGGACAACTCAAATCAGAAAACTTAAAACTAATGAAAATTAGACAAAACCCTGATACTTACTTTCAAAAAATTTCAGACCCATATCACGTTCTTTGATTTTTTAGAATTTCGTATGGTGACAGACAGAAATCTGTTTCTGGACAGCAACTCAAAAATTTAACTTTCCTCTCATTAGGCTATTCTTGGCACAAAAACCGAAACAAAAAGGATACAAGGGAGTTGCTACAGAGGCAACAACACCCAAACACAAAGAAAAACAAAAAGAAACAGAAAGTAAAAATAAAATGGGTTGCCTCCCATGAGCGCTTTCTTTAATGCCTTTTAGCTAGGCTTATTTTAATGATGCTCTCATAAGATTAAGAGTTGAAATAATAAGGAGAGCATCAAGGAGCAAATATCAAACACATTTAAATCTAACCCTCTTCCTATGTATAGGAATCTTGTAAGAAAATAAATCATTGAAACATAATGTGACTAGCATAAGAGGGAAAAACAAATGCAACTTCAAAACTTTCAACATAAAGAGAGGAGACTAAATACTATGAGATATTTAGAACCATATTTTCCTCTCTCATAATAACTTTCAGTAGCATCATAAGCAAATTTTAATAATATAGCTGTCACAATAAAAATTCTTACAAAAGTCCACATGCATACAATTATTATATAAGGACAATATGAGTAATATAGATCATGAACGAGACAACCTGATATTTGTTGATGAATAAGAAGGGATGGCTCGGGCATCCCCAAGCTTAAATGGTTGTATCTTCTTGAATATGTTCTTGGGGTGCCCCTGGGCATCCCCAAGGTTGAGTTCTTGTACCTTATCGTTCGTCTCATATCACCATATTGATTCGATCTTATAAACTACATCCACATAAAACTTCACAAAACTCATTAGTAGGGTTAGTGCTCATTAAATAAAATCCACTCATGTCCAAGCATTGGCAAATTGTAAGACCTCAATTCAATATTATATACTTTATACTAATCAATTTATAACTTCTATTGATCAAATAAAGATTATAAACATCGAGTATAAGCACAATACTAAATAAAGACAACAATCTGTCAAAAACTGGACAGTCTGTGAAGATCGAATTTTTGGAGGCACTTCTGTAGCTCAAATCAGAAAACTCAAAACTAACGAAAGATAGACAAAAGTATCAGATTTGCTGTCCAAAACTATCAGAAAAAGATAAAATTCTGATGATTTTAGGAATTTTACGCAACAGGTGCACAGAATCTGTTTCTGGACAGCAAAGCAACAAACTTGCATCATAAATAAACTAGAGGTCATAAATACATTTTATTTTTATGTTATAGTGGTATATACACAATATATACATGTTTTTAGCTGAGAAGCTTCCATGAAAAGATTTGCTTTGGTTTCATAGGCATGAACAAAAGTGTTCAAGGTCGACCCCCACTTAACCATTACTCATTGATGGTAGATATTGATAAGTTGGGTAGTGCCCCAAGCGAAGGCGGAATTGTAGCTAGTAGCAGTTTTCCCTCGTTTAACGAACCAAGGTTTATCGAACCAGTAGGACTTTGAAATCAACAACGAGGTGAATGTTGAAGATCTCTGGCGCTTGACCTTCAACAGACGTGGACCTGCACACACTCAACCAAAATACTTTGCCCCAACGGCGGAAAGGTTGTCAATCTTTCCGGTCTTGCAGAAAACAAAGTGTTAATTGTATGATGAAATAGATAAAATATGAAAAGTGACCAGAGGAGTAATGATGATTAAAAGCAAGTAAATGAGGTTGTAAACAATGCAAAAAGATGGACCGGGGGCCATGGGTTCACTAGTGGAGTCTCTCAAGTAAATAAAATATGCATGTGATGGGTGAACGAATTACAGCTAGGCAATTGACAAGATCATGACAGAAACCCAATTTAGCTATGACAAAAAGGACATGATAATATTTATGGAGGCATCACGACAAGGAACAAAGACCGTTGAGTCCAACTGCATCTTTGTCTAAAAAGTCCACCGTGGGATCGCTATCCAGCCTGTCACCCAACGGTATTAAGTTGCAAGCAACAGACATTGCATTAAGTAAAGTGCACGAAGTAAGCAATACTAATATCAAAAGAGACATTAACACCGCTGTTTTACCCTTAGTAGCAACAGCACACCCTCGCCATTACACGTTTCTGTCACTCGTGCCCAGGAACAAAAGGGGGCATGAACCCACTATCTAGCATAAATACCCTCCCTTGGAGATACACACAATCACTTGGCCAAAGTAACTACACACATCGGAGAGCATGCAAGAACATAAATTACTCATATAAGAATCATGCACAATCTGAACATAACTTCATAATCCATCGGATCCCAGCAAACACATCACATAGCATTACAATAATCGATCTTGATCATGTTAGGCAGCTCACAAGATCATAAGACATGAAGCACAAGAGAGAGAGACTACCAACTAGCTACTGCCATGGACCCGTACTCCAAGGTGAGACTACTCACAAATCATCCCGGAGGAAGGCATGGCGATGAAGAGCCCTCCAGGATCGATCTCCCCTCCGGCAGAGTGCCAGGATCAGCTTCAGATTGGACCCCGAACTAGGGTTTTCGGTGATGGCGCGTCGGGGTCGAGTTTCTGGAAAATAATGACCGCCTCGACGTTTTTAGGTTAAAAGGGATTTTATAGGCGTCGGAGGAGGCCGAGGGGGGGGCCAGGAGCAGGGGCGGGCCCCACCCGCAGGTCCTAGAGGGGCCGCGGCAGGAGGCCGCCTGCGCACTATGGGTGGCCCCTCAGGCTCCCCTTTGGTCTTCGGGCGTCTTATTTTCACATAAAAATCTCCGTAAATTTTCGTCCAATTCCGAGAATATTTTTAGAAGTAAATTTTCTGCAATACAAAAACAGCAAAAACAGGGAACTGGCACTGGGCATCTTGTCAATAGGTTAGTCCGATAAAATGCATAAAAATGATATAAATGACAGTAAAAACATGTGACAATATCACAAAACTAGCATGGATCACTCAAAAATTATAGATACGTTTGAGACGTATCAGCATCCCCAAGCTTAACTCCTACTCGTCCTCTAGTAGGTAAGTGATAACAAATAATTTTTGATGAGACATGCAACCAACACAATCTTGATCAAGATAGTAATGCAAAATACATGAAGTGAATAAGGTGATCCAAAACAATCGTTTATAGTTGACATTAAGCAAACGATGATTAACAAATGCTAGCTAACAAATGCTAGAAACTTTTCATGAATAAGTGCGTTAGAGACATGGCCATACATAAGGTTTAGAAAGAAGAATTGCGAATTATGTCTCCAATGTAAAGTATCAGTCATTCTTCAAAGCATCTAATTAGTCATTCATGAAAATAGCCAAGCTCAAGTCAGGTGTCCTCAAAGTTGTCAGAATCGTGATTCCGAGTCGGATCGGAACCTCCATGGTAGGATCGCAAAACGTAGGATCATAGCTTTCAGAATCGTAAAATCTAAGATTCTACCAAATAGAATCGTAGAATCGTTCGGTTCAATTTGGGTCGTAAAGTCGTAGAATCATGATTCTGACAACTATGGGTGTCCTAATCCATCTACTTCACAAATCAACTATTTCGAAGTCTACTCAACTAGTGCAAGTAAGAAGTGGCTTCGGCACTGTAGCGACTCGACCCAATAATTTGGATCTCGTCTATGAGTATAGTGCTAGTCCCGGATCGACTCGCTAGCACACTCATTACAAATGAAATATCAAAGCACAATGCGTCTTTATTACATCGAAATGATCCAGAATATAAAGAATCCTTACATCTTTGCATAGCATTGACGCTAGCACAAAATAACTTTGTTGAAATAAAAGCACACAGCGGAAAATAAACGATAATGAAGTCCAATCAACTCGTGCCACAGGCGTACATGCCGGGTGTAGCTTCAAGACCTACGTAATATCGTACCTGCAATAGTGTAATTGCAGCCGTTTGCGAATACGGTCAGTACATTGGGATTTGTACTGGCAAGTGAGCAAGTTATTAATTATACTCTAGTCTACCTAGCAACTACATGCATTTTGGGCTAGGTGGACTTGAAGGCTCTTTGCATAAAAGCAATTTTATCCTATCAATTTGATAAACAATTTTACAATAAAAATAAACAATCATTGGACACCGATAGATACCAGTGCTCCTACCCTTTGGTTCACCCATCACATTTTTAATTACAGAAATTGGAATGAGTGAGAACTCTTGTAGGATCTAGTCTAGTTGGCTCAAATTATCCGTAACCGGGGACACGGCTAAGTACTTAGATTTAAACTCTCGAGAGTGTTGTACACTTTACCCACATGGTCTATCTAACCCCATTTACCTAAACACTCAATTTGTATATAGGTTGGGAGAAAGCTAAACCGAGACCGTTGGGTAGTAGACCCTCAAGCCATCCTCCGCACCGTACCGAACCTACTACGCTACATCTCTGGCTACGGGGACCCGAGTGCCTACTACTTAGTTAGTCAAGACGATGCCCATATCTATTTCGACATGTGGTTGTACTCGTAAGCTACTAAACAAAGACTCCACATTTATTCTCAGGAACCTGGGTGGCCGTTCACAAGTGCACCTACTCAGATACTACGGACCTGAGCAGCCACTCAACTATTCCCACCAATACCGACCAGTTACCACCCAGATATCAAATTAAATTAATGTTGTTTTATTAGATTTGCAAAATAAACATCTAAGTCTACAACATCAATCTCATATTGTGATCCCACAACCACGTCTAAGCAACTAAGCAAATTTTAACGGTGGTTTCATGGTGGAACTAATCTACAAGGATACATATGGTAACTCACTTGGGGTTTAGTGAATCACCTAATAGCATAGCATACAATTCAACTCCTACACATGCATATCTACAAAAATAAGACTAGATGCATAGTAGGAAAATAATAGGAGGTATGGTTGCATCACTTGCCTTAATCCTCGTAGGGGTTCACACAATCCTCACAGTTGTAGCAACAGTCGCAAGCGTCGTTCTCTACACGATTACGCGTTCACAACAATAAGAAACAAGGCAAACATACACATATGCATGCATGACATGTTAATTGGGCACAAAACATTAACTTTAGTTCTCTGGATTACATGATGCATGAGAAATATTTTTAATGCAACCAGACAATTAAAGAACAAGTTAATGTTGATTAAGAGGTTAAACATGGATCTACAACTAATAATTCAAAACTTAGTTCATAAAAATTAGGTTTAATGTTTTCTGGACAGAAGATTTAGTTTTGAAACTTTTAGCCGAAGGAACTATTTCAATTGGATCTATAGATAAAAAGTTATTAACAAAATACCAATTAACCAGATTTGAAAATACAGATAATAAAAATAAATTAAAAGTTAAATATTATTTCAGATCTGGATAGATCTTATTTTTCTATGAATTTTGGTATATTAAACTTAATTTTCCGAGTTACGGTTGAAGAGATATGAATTTTGCAAATTTTGGAATTCTCCTGGAATTTTAATTCGAATTAAACGGAAAAGATTCCCGGGACGGGCTAGGGCTGACGCGGCGGACACGTCGGTGCTGACGCGGCGCGATCTGGTTGGTCCGTACCGGTTCACTTAAGTGAACTGATCTGGATCGCCGGATCGCGATCCGACGGACAGGGTCGTGTGAGAGGTCGAGGACGCGGTCGTTCTCACCTTGGCGACGAACGGCGACGGCGGGCGGCTCGGGCGGGGTCGGCGGCGACGCTGCGGCGGTCCTTGGGCTCGGCAGAGATGTCCAGCGGGTGGAGGAGGTGACAGAGATGTCGAAGACGTCCTCGGTGGCGGCTCCCGTGGTTCCGAGCGGCGGCGGCGGCGACGACGTCTTGAGCTCGGAACCTGGCGACGCTCCGGCGAAGATTCCGATGGCTGCGGAGCACCGTTTGCATCAAGAGAGGGTTAGGCGGACGCGGAATAGAGAGGGAGAGATGAGAGACAAGGTTAGGGAGGCTCGGTTGGTCTGTGGAGACGGCGTCATTCACCTTTTCAAGCTCGACAATGGCAGCCGGCGGCGGAAGTTTGATCTCGAAATCGAGATCGATTTGAGCTAGGGTTTCTAGAATAAAAAGAGGGGGAAGGACGGCGGGGATGTGGGGATTATATAGGCGGAGTTTCGTGGGCAGGGGGCAAGAAATCGGAGCGAATCGGGAGATTTTTCTGAGTTGGTTCGGTACGGGAACGGGTGCGTGTTCAACCTGGAGTTCTTCCCGAGCTGGTAGAAGATTGGGTGGGTCCCAGCGTCAGAGAAAAAAAAATCAAAGAAAAGAAAGGAACGTGAAGAAGAGAGAGAGCAGCGCTGTTCGGTGGCGCTCTTGGCTGCCCAGCTTTTGGGCCGTAGCTGGCCGGCCGGCCGATTTTTTTTTCTTCTTCTTTTTATTTCTGAAAACTGTTTTCTCTACAACTTTTGATTTTAGAGTCCAAATCGACTTAAACCAATTTTGTAAAATTTGTAAAATTATCCCCTGTAATTATAGACTATAAAAGGGTGCTTTTGCACAAATCCCTCAAGCGTATATACTTAGCTTGTTGAATTTGCTATAAATCAAATTAGGGTTTTGGATTTAATTATTTTGGAACTATGCAAAACAAACAAATGCAAATTTTTAAAAGTATGCCATGATGAAATGCACATGCTCTAAATGCAAAACATCCAAATAAAAGATTGGGATGTTACAGGCACCATGATGTTATGGCAAAGAGAACAATGATGGAGGTTTGGAAGGTCAAAAAGAAAGGCTCAAACAGTGGAGAAAGTAACCACAAGACAGAAGGAGGTCCCGTAGTTGACATTGTATGAGGAGTAGTGATTGTCATGCAACGGATGCACATAGAGATATAAGTGTATGAAAGCTCTCCAATGGAACTAGTGGGGGTGCATCCAACTTACTTGCTCATGAAGACCTAGAGCTCACTTGAGGAGGCTCATCCTTGGAATATACAAGCCAAGTTCTATAACGTTAATTCCCCACATAGTTATACAAATGAAACATGAAAACTCTCTATAATGAAGTGTAGGTGCTAACTAGCACAAGTGTGGAATAAAGGATAGTAGTGCTGCCCCCTCTCTCTTTTATATTTTTCTTGTTTTTTTAATTGTGGCCTCCGTGGCTCTTTTAAATTTTCTCTCATTGGTCTCTTTTGGATTCTTTTATGTGGCCACTTTGGACTCTTTTCAATATGCTCACAGGTAGGGCAACACTCTATTTTTACAAGATGATCATCACACTTTTGGTACTCATAACTCATAAGACTAATACATGATGTATAAAAGAAGATATACATGATCGAGCGTAGTGTGGAAAAAAAGTAGAACATGTGACAAGCCACGCTGCACACTAACTCAATGATCAAGCAAACTATATGCTAATGAAGAACGACATCAAGTCATGTAATGTAATGATGGATGTTGCATGGCAATGTATCTCGGAACGGCTATGGAAATGCCGTGATAGGTAGGTATGGTGGTTGTTTTGAGGAAGATAGTTGGCTTATGTGCAGGAGAACAGGATGAAGTTCTCCCACGGAGTTGGATGTGCTCGCGAAGTATGCACCAATCTCAATGTGAGAGAGGGCATTGCGCAGCACCAAAGAGGCTAGCAAAATATGGAAGTGGAAGTGCCAAAAACCAAAACTCGACAATGCATTTCGTATATTGCAAACAACTAGCAGTTTCAATGTTCCACAAATGGTTAGAGACACCCCGAGAGGGATCGTGGCGGCGACACAAGTGCCCCGTTGGCTTCCCCGACCGTTGCAGTAACTACCCACTAGGAACTTATTTTCAACTTAGTAGAATTCATGACACATTAGCATTGTTGACTTAGGTTGTTTATTAGTTCAAAAAAGTAAGGCTCCACGCTTTAATAACACCTCTCCACTAATCAGCTCTAACACCATTAACCAACATATTTTAACCATTAGTTATTTTAGTGCCTCAAAACAATTGAAGGGTATCAAATAATCCACATAGTGATCTACAAGACTATGCAGGTTTTTCTACTTCATACCACTTCCACATGCATAGCATTTTTCCGATCTAACACTTTAACCAAGCAACCAAAACAAATCTCCAACAAATATAAGTGAAGAACAAGAGAGTTTAACTTAACAACTAGCAGCTCTAAACAAGATAAAAGCTAAAAGCGAGAGCTTACTAGAAAACAGACAGTAGCTAAGAATACTCAAAAAGGTATAAGCGAAGAAAAGGAGTATTCAAACAAAAAAGCGGAGTGTGTCTCTCTCCCACACAAATAAAGCTAGGATCCAACAAAGATATGACTAACAATCAAACAAACAAAACTGAAAGTAAAAAGACGCTCCAAGCATAGCACATAATATGTAAAGTGATAAAAACGAAGTTCAACGAAGACGACCTTATGATAGTCGATGAAGATGAGGGGATGCCTTGGGCATCCCCAAGCTTTGACTCTTGATAGTTCTTGATATTCAGAGGGGGTGCCATGGGGGCATCCCCAGGCTTGAGTTCTGATCCATCCTTGATTTCTTCATATTCCTCTCCTTTGGAACTTAAAAACTCCCTTCACACAAAACTTCTCATAATTTGATTGGAGGGTTAGTGCTCATAAATTAAAATGCACATGTGTTCAACTCATGAAAAATTGCAAACCAACTTCATTAGAAATTAGCTACTGTTTACTAAGCCTCAATGTGGCACTAACCCCTAGAGTATCACATATGACGATGGTAAAGAGACAAATGCAAAATAAAAGCAGAATCTGTCAAAATCTGAACAGTCTGTAAAGATCGAATTTTCGAGGCACTTCTGCAGCTCCAATAAAAAAACTTAAAATCAACGAAAGATAGATAAAAGCATCGGGCTTGCTGTCAAAAATTATCAGAAAAAGATAAAATTCTGGCGATTTTAGGATTTTCGTGCAACAGGCGCACAGAATCTGTTTTTGGACAGCAACACAATACCTCGCACTTTCAATGCATTAGAGGCTAAACTTGGCACAAAAAACCAAAAGGAAAAGATACAATGAAGTTGCTACAGAGGTAATAACTTCATGACTCAAGAAAAGCAAAAATCAAACTGAAAATAAGAGATGGGTTGCCTCCCAACAAGCGCTTTTCTTTAACGCCTTTTAGCTAGGCGCAATGCCAAATATCAAGTTTTTTCGAAATCCATTGTAACTTTTCCTTCAATAAGCACTTCTTTCTCTTTGAGGGGAAAGGAGAACCTGCCCCTAATGGGAAAACGAAAACGTATGCAGCCCTTTTTAACATCAATAAAAGCTCCCACAGAACGAAGGAAAGATCTTCCAAGAACAATATTAGCTTGAGCCTTTGACTCAAGAACCAAGAAATCAACCAAAGCAGTATTATGTTTAAAAGTGACAAGGACTTCATTAACTCTTTTATAGATTTTTTAAGAGCTACCATCAGAATGAGAGTGACAAAAAGGGTAATCAAATAAGTCTCCAAAATTCATAGCATCGAAAACCATTTTAGACATAGTTGACATCATGGAACCAATATCACAATAAGCAAGGAACCTTTGATCATTTATTTCAATAGGGATATACGGTTCCCAATCTCCATTTATTTCAAGGATTTGATAATCTTTAGAGCTCACCTCTATTCCATTTAAATTTAGATTACATAAAATATTTTCTATTTTATCTAATCTACCATGTATTCCATTAGTTTTCTCATTGGTAGGAAAAACAACTAGCCTTTTATAATTCTCAGGGATTCTAATTCATCAATTTCAAGAAAGTTTCCTCCAGTAATGACAACCAAAACATGCTTGCATGCATCAGATAGTCCATAATAAAAGCATCTCAGTAAAACACACATAACAAGCATGGGTTGGATCTTTTGATGTAATTCTGAAATTCTATCCCAAGCATTTTTAAAACTTTCTTCTCCCTTTTGTTTGAAGGTAAAGAACTCGGCTAACAGAGGCATATCAAGAGTGGTAAAGCTAGACATAAAGACAGGACAAAATAGCAGGACAGAATTAAAGACTAAACTAATGTTTTTGGGTTTTAAAATTTTGGAATAGGAAAATAAACTAAACGAGATATAAAGCAAGCAGGACAAAAACAAAGTAAAGAGATTGAGAGTATGAGACTCCCCTTGCTGTAGCTCCAAAGTCCCCGACAACGGCGCCAGAAAACTGCTTGATGGTAGATATTGATAAGTTGGGTAGTGCCCCAAGCGAAGGCGGAATTGTAGCTAGTAGCAGTTTTCCCTCGTTTAACGAACTGAGGTTTATCGAACCAGTAGGACTTTGAAATCAACAACGAGGTGAATGTTGAAGATCTCTGGCGCTTGACCTTCAATAGACGTGGACCTGCACACACTCAACCAAAATACTTTTCCCCCAACGGCGGAAAGGTTGTCAATCTTTCCGGTCTCGTAGAAAACAAAGCTATTAATTGTATGATGAAATAGATAAAATATGAAAAGTGACCAGAGGAGTAATGATGATTAAAAGCAAGTAAATTAGGTTGTAAACAATGTAAAAAGATGGATCGGGGGCCATGGGTTCACTAGTGGAGTCTGTCAAGTAAATAAAATATGCATGTGATGGGTGAACGAATTACAGCTAGGCAATTGACAAGATCATGACACAAACCCAATTTAGCTATGACAAAAAGGACATGATAATATTTATGGAGGCATCATGACAAGGAACAAAGACCGTTGAGTCCAACTGCGTCTTTGTCTAAAAGTCCACCGTGGGATCGCTATCCAGGCTGTCACCCAATGGTATTAAGTTGCAAGCAACAGACAATTGCATTATGTAAAGTGCATGAAGTAAGCATTACTAATATCAAAAGAGACATTAACACCGCTGTTTTACCCTTAGTAGCAACAGCACACCCTCGCCCTTAGACGTTTTTGTCACTCGTGCCCAGGAACAAAAGGGGGCATGAACCCACTATCTAGCATAAATACCCTCTCTTGGAGATACACACAATCACTTGGACAAAGTAACTATGCACATCGGAGAGCATGCAAGAACATAAATTACTCATATAAGAATCATGCACAATCTGAACATAACTTCATAATCCATCGGATCCCAGCAAACACATCATATAGCATTACAATAATCGATCTTGATCATGTTAGGCAGCTCACAAGATCATAAGACATGAAGCACAAGAGAGAGAGACTACCAACTAGCTACTGCCATGTACCCGTAGTCCAAGGTGAGACTACTCACAAATCATCCCGGAGGAAGGCATGGCGATGAAGAGCCCTCCGGGATCGATCTCCCCTCCGGCAGAGTGCCGGGATCAGCTTCAGATTGGACCCCGAACTAGGGTTTTCGGTGACGGCGCGTCGGAGTCGAGTTTCTGGAAAATAATGGCCGCCTCGACGTTTTTAGGTTAAAAGGGATTTTATAGGCGTCGGAGGAGGCCGAGGGGGTGCCGCAGGAGCAGGGGCGGGCCCCACCCGCGGGTCCTAGGGGGGCCGCGGCAGGAGGCCGCCTGCGCCCTGTGGGTGGCCCCTCAGGCTCCCCTTTGGTCTTCGGGCGTCTTATTTCGCATAAAAAATCTCCGTAAATTTTCTGAAATACAAAAACAGCAAAAACAGGAAACTGGCACTGGGCATCTTGTCAATAGGTTAGTCCGACAAAGTGCATAAAAATGATATAAATGACAGTAAAAACATGTGACAATATCACAAAACTAGCATGGATCACTCAAAAATTATAGATACATTTGAGACGTATCACTCATCTTTCCAATCACTTCTCTTTTTGAAAAAGTTTTAGAAAACAAGTAGAACTAATTTTTTTTTTGTAATTGGTGATCCCTATCCATACTAAGATAGAAAACAACTTACAACTGAAAGTAAAAATTACTTAGAGATAAAGCAAACAAGTGCACACAACAATATTCAACCCACGCTACTGCTCCCCGGCAACGGCGCCAGAAAAGGTCTTGATAACCCACAAGTGTAGGGGATCGTTTGTAGCCTTTTCGATAAATAAGAGTGTCGAACCCAACGAGGAGCTAAAGGTATGATTAATATTCTCTCAAGTTCTATCAACCACTGACACAACTCTACGCACACCAAACATTTGCTCTATCTAGGAAATAAAACTATAGGAATAAAACGGGTATGAAAGGATGGTTTTGCAATATAATAAATAACAAGAAGATAAAAGTTAGTTGCTGTAGCAATAAAGTATACTAAAAGACCATAAATAACAGAACCATGAGTGTGGAAAAGTGGTGGAAGGCGTGGCGGAATTGTTCATAATTAATTAGTGAAGTTATTCGGTTCATCGTATTCGATGCAATTTTCTATGTGAGAGAGGCAAAGCATACACGTTCTCAACTACTTGTGATTACATGTACTATATGATTGGAACATTAGCAAGAATCCGCAGCTACTAAAATTCATTAAGGTAAAAACCCAACCATAGCATTAAGTTCATAAGGTCCTCTTTATCCCATACAATGTCAAAAACCGGGATGGGGCTTAGGTTTCTGTCACTCCGGCAGCCCTACCCCCCGGCCTCCTTCACATACTACAAACCCTATGATGTTATCCATGCGCGCAAGTATATAATGGGCACCATAGGACTGTACCATATCAACATACAACTCAAATCAACCAAACACATTCAATAATTCAACCATAAGACAACAAGGAACTACATAAACATGACATAGATCATAGGATAATATTTTATAGCATCAAACACCATGTTTACATAGGGGATTATAGAGGTTTGTGAGAGAGTGGACCGCTATAGCTATGAGGAATTGGCGATGGAGATGGCGGTGAAGGCGGCGGCCATGGAGGTAAGGGCAAGGCGGATATGGCGAGGGCGGCCGGCGGCGGCGCATGGTGGCGGCCGGCCGGCCAAGGGGGAGCGCTACCCCCTAACCCCCTTCCTCCATGACTTCTTGGTGTTGTAGAGGAGCCCTACCGCTTGTAGATGAGGGCCAAGGGGGAGGCAAATTCGTGGCTTTTAGTGGCTGCCCCCAAAACTAGGGTTTCCTCTCTTTATATAGGTGGAGGCAATGCTTCCCGGCCCTCCGATGGATGGCCCCTTGATCCAATGACTCTTGGGAATCTCTAGAACCTTCCTAGGAACCACTCATGTCCCAAAGTCGTGGCTTGGTCGAATCCTCCAAGTTTGGTAAGAGTTGAAGTCAATCACGTCACCAACTTTCGGAATCCCGTAATCAGATATCTGGCCTTCAGTAAAACAGGGATTCCCGGAGCCACGGACCTCCGATTGGGCTGTTCTTGAGCTTAAATGAAAGCTATGGAAATTTCTCACAAAGTTGCAGGCAAATTGATTTTCAGTTGACGTTGTTTTCTGGTGTCAAACTGTCAATCTCTGAAATCTGTGAGGAGGACAGATTTCAGGAAAGTCAGAGTCCACCTCCAACAAGGCTCCTTTTGCGTTTTTGCCAATTTCCAAGTGATTCCTACACATCAAAGTATAAAATAAGAATATTGTGCACTTTTGCAACTATTAATAGGTTAGTCAAATTAAATCATAAACTTAGTATGAAAAGAAGTGTCAAAGGTATAAAAGTGGTATGAAATAATCAAAAATTATAGATACGTTTGACATGTATCAGGGGCTACTGGGAAGTCATTTACCTGGTAGTGTTCACGGAGAAGCGTCATGCCGGCTTCGAAGCTTTCAGCAAAGTAATTCTGCTGATCTTCAAGGATCTCTATGACATCAAAGGTGTCATAGGCCTTAGTCTGGTCCGGCTCATCATCCCGGATAGTTGTTCCTTTCTTCCGGGGAAGCCGAGGTGCACGCATGAACCGGCTCATGAACTCCGGCTTGATGCGTCCCTCATCATCAAAGGCCTCCGCCTTAATCGGAGGAAAGGTTGGGGCATCATTAGCTGGGGCTTCAGCCCTTGGTGGAGAGGAAGTTTCTGTCGTCTTCTTCGTCATCTCCGTCCATTGGGTGGGAGGTATAATCCCGGCTCTCCCGAGAATTGGACCTGCCGCCATGGTTCGGGTGGTGCTCTCCTCCACTGGAGTTGGCTTCGAAGCCGAAGGAGTTGGGGGAGGAACGGCTGGAGAGGCCTTCTTTCGTGTGGCGCACACCTATTGCTTTAAGGTTGCGCCTTTCTTTATCCTGCAATGGCGAAGGAGTAAGAATGCAAAGATCCGGCAATATTGCAAGAGCAAAGAAGAGATGTGTTAAGCCGACTTACTTCTTGCTGGGGATGTTGAGCCCAGCGAGAGCGTCGTCATCCTCGGATGACTTAATGCCAATCGTAGTAGACTGGCTTTTCCTCTTCCGGCTCTCTGCAGTAGCCGAAGAAAAGGAGATGGGTCGCGTGGGCGCCTTGCTGGACGATGGTTTGCCAGCAGGACGAGTGGCGGAAACTCTGGGAATCTGATATATTGCATGTTAATCTGTTAAAGGCAAACTCGAATCCTTCAAAGAATTGAACTTTGGTTCGACAAAGTACCTTTGGGGGAGGGTTGGATGCCGTATACATCGGCACGATTCTTCATATTGCCGGCCTTCGCCAGGCCGGGTTTTGATAAGCTTGTTGAAGCGAGCCTCAAAAAGGTCTTGCTCCAGGACCTTTTCACTGACCCGCATGGGATCAGAGTCGCCCGTGTACTCGCATAAAAGCCGAGCACGATGTTGGAGGGGCTGGATCCGTCTCTTCATCCAGCTATTGTGTCCTCCCCAGTTAGGAGAGGAGTGCCGGAGGTCAGCTCTGTGATCCTAGTCTTGATGGCGGCAAGCTCCACCGGCATTCTTGCTGACGGCTTCTTTTTCCACGAGGGGAGTTCCGTTCCGGCCCTATCTTCAAAAGGAGCAAGTCCCTGCAGCCTGTTTGGAGGCGCTACGTCCTTGCAGTAGAAGAAGGTGGACGCCCACCCCTTAGCCGAATCCACGATTGGCACCTGAGGGTACCAATCTATGTCCCGGCGGCAATTAAAGCTGATGGAGCCGGCAACCAGCAGTTCCTTCTGAACGGTCTGCCTCTTGACTCCGAAGCAGTACTGAAAGAAGTCTATCCTAGGAGCTAATCCTAAGTAGCCTTCGAACAAAGCTACGAAGCCGAATATGTAGAGGAGGCTATTGGGGGGTGATGTTATGAAGCTGGAGACCATAATGGTCCAGTATCTCGATCAATAAAGCCGAGGGCGGCAAAGAGAACCCCCTGACAACATGAGAAGAAAGAAGTACCCGTTCATCCTTGATTGGAGTTGGAGACGGGTCACCAAAGGCGGATCGCCAAGACGGCGCCGGCTCTAAAGACGGAAGAATGGCCCCATCAGCCATCATTCCCGTCAGCTCGACATCATCCACCACTGAGCAAGCCCAGTTGTGGGTCGGGTTGTTGGTGGTGCCTTTGTTGTCGCCGGCTTCTTCTTCCTCTTCTTCTTCAGTGGCCCAGGCCTCTTCGGCCATATCGGCGGCGGCTGCGAAGGCCGAAGCCAGTGTAGCCACGGCTTCGGCTGTAGCTCTAGCTAGAGCAACCTCGTCACGCCCAGAGACTGCGGCGGAGGAGGGGGCTGCCGGAGCAGGGGAAGAAGCAGCAGGAGCGGCAGATGGCGCAGAGTCGGGCGGCGGCGGAAACCGAGCCACTCATCGGTGGCGCCGAGTCGAGGGGCGTAGCGTCCAGGATGGGAGAGCTAGGAGCGCTGGATGCCATGGGCGATGGAAGAACACGAGCTCAGGTGGAGATGAGATGAGGAGAAGAAAGGAGCTAGGGTTGCAAATGACGCGGTGGCCGCGGCGAAGGCGAGCGATCCGAATTTATAGCGAGGTGCCGAGATACGTGCAACGGTCCGGAGCCGAGATTTTCACCACGCGTCACGGGATCGAGCCGTTGGAGAATTTCCTTCCCTCCGACGCCTCGGTTCCAGCGCGGGAAAAAGGAAACTAGCCCCTACATTCAAAGATGCCACTCCACTCACTCTGCCGGGTCTGACAAACCCGTCAAATCACCGGACGCGTGTCAATACGCACTCAAGTGCTTTTCGGCATGAAGAGCCGGCGCACCGAAGTCGACAAAACTGTTCGGCATGATTGCAGGTTTCTGGGAATGCTCCAAGACTGACGACGGATGAAGAGTTTCCTGGACAACACTTTGTCGGAAGACTGAAGCCAACCGTTGATGTACTTGAAGCTTTCCGGGGGCTACTGTTGGGGTTATGCCGAACAGGTACCTTCACTAAGGAGACTGAAGCCAGCGTACTAGGGTGGCCCATAGTGGTGGTAAGCCGAATTCCGGCTTACCGGGCGGCCCAGTACGATGAAGCGCAGGAGGCCCATCCGGCTAAGGGAAGGTTCCAGAAGCCGGCCTGCATTGCGGAAGACTTAGCCCACAAGGCAGGGCCAAAGCCGAATTAGAGTAGAACTCTGAGACTTAGTCGGTTAGGTTTCCACCTGTATGCCCTAGGTCCGGACGCCTTTATAAGCCGGCCTATGGGACGCCTTAGGGCAAGCTCTAACACACCTTTCATTGTAATTGACGCATATTGCCTTATAGTGAATTATAGCTGGGTAAACCCTTTGTCATCCCATCGCCAGAACCACCCTCGTCTCTAAAACCCACTTCTCTACCTAGCTCGATGGCACCCCTGTCGCGGCTAGATTCGACAATACCACGACATGCTGCTTAATCTTGTAGACCATTGTCTTGAATCTTTGATACTTGGCAATTGTTTGGAGATATGAAGTAGATTAATGCTTAAACTTGTGGATCATCTAGTAAGAATAGATTAGTAAAGAATTACCGTAAGGCTTTAAAATTGTGGTGCTTGTCCTGCTTGGTAGTTCTCAAAGTCTAGATATTCTTTTGCAAAGAGTTGGTTTGGCTAACAAGGTAGACGGTGTGAAGTCTAGTGGTTATGCATGATGTATATCTGTAGTCATTCATTGAACCAAGTTAATGTTATGTGTTTGCTTGATATCCTGCTAAGCCCAAAAATTCCGTACTGAGAGGGAATACTTCTCGTGCATCCAACTCCCTGAGCCAAAAATCTTTGTCATTTGTGTCCACCATACCTACCAACATGTGGTATTTCCCTGCCACTCCAAGTAAAATTTTCATGTGCTATCTTTAAATATTCAAAATTATCCTTTTTGTGCCCCTATTTTTAAGCTCATAAGGAAGCAGTAAGAAGTTGGTTATAACTTGTGGCAAGCAAGGTCATTTCCCCCCTTTCACCCGGTGTTGATGGTTCACATCCTCACTTGTATTAACCAGAGATCGGCTTAAGCAAAATATAAATATAACTCACCATTCTCCTCCGAACAATGAAAATATGAGAAATCAGCTCAAACATTGGTTAGTGGTGAAACAAAGGAGAAAGAGGAATGTACTCGTTCCTCTAAAACCAGCCGCTCTCACAAGTCTAAAAACCTTGCTTGTTATGGGGGACTAGTTAGTTTCTTTGCTGTGAAGTCGTTGACGAAAGCATGCATGTCTCAAAACTGTTCTACTTCTATCAAAAAAAAAGCTCTAGCACATGACTAATCCCTGCTTCCCTCTGCGAAGGGCCTTTATTTTACTTTTGTGTTGAGTCAGTCTTCCTCTTCCTTCTAAACTCCTCAAGCAATCACTTGGTATCAACTTTGGTTCATGTTTTACTTCATGTTATCTTTGTGTCTAACTGTGAAAACTTTGTATTGACTTTATCTTGAGATAAACAAGTTGCAAGTTGAAGGTTTCGCTGAAAACTTAAATCTTCCTTTGTGTTGGCCAAACTCCTTTGTTGAATCAATATTGCTTTGTGAGTTATCAATCATTGTCAAGTGTTATGCTAATCTTGAAAGTGTTCTTTTCTAAGTTACTTCTTGCTTAGATATTTTACCTGGTTAATCATTGTTTGTTTCATTTAATGAACCTTTGTTTTGGATCATTGCATTCAGTTCATATGCTTTACATGATTAGTTGATCATGATTCTGATTGGTAGCATGTGTAACGCCCCAACCCCAGAACTATACAGTGAAGCGTTGTGCAACCGGTCATGCTACACAATCGAGGGTTACTGGGTCTACCAATCCCAGGACAAAACTCATTGGCAGGTGTGCTCGGAATGGATCATCGGCACACAACACCTCGATCATGCCATAAGCTCAGACATCGCTATCACGTATAGTAAAGAGACCGAGACTTGTGGAACAACTGGCACATTGCAGACTCTACGACACAAAAGCATGTAGCAACTCATATAAGAGAAGATACAAATATTACACACAAAAGGGATCACAGATCCAACAGTACATCATGCGGAAGCGAAGAGGTGTTGTCTAGTACAACAAGATACAAATATGGCCTAAGAGGCCTACAAATAAGCATAACCCAAGCCAGCTTGTTCCACGGTCCCAAGCTGTCACCTGGGAAACCTAGCTGCTCGGTGTCGTCCTCCTCTGAAATACAAATATAAAGGCAGCAAAGAGAGACTGAGTACGACGTACTCGCAAGTTTAGTAGGGCGATATAGGCCCAATGCTGACGGAGGCTCTAAAGCTATATATGTATTTCTTTTGCATAAAGCTAATTTTCATAAACCGAAACATAATTGACACATGGCATTCGTCTACTCAGAATAGTTTTTATAAAGGGTAAGAGAGTAATCTTTTCAATTTCGGTTCTCATCGAACCTACTTGTAGCCATAACCACTCATTTCCACCAAAGGCACTCCCTCGAATCACCCTCGAGGAAATGAACCTTTTTCACACTCGTTGAGTTGCAACCTTTAGCTGCCAAGTTAATTAATTAAGGTTAAGGTTTTCTATGATCCCGTAAATCCATTCCCAAGGCGTCCATAACCGCGGACACGGCTTTTCGAAAAGATTAAACCCTGCAGGGGTGTACTAATTTACCCACCGGTACCGTCCGGCTCACCTGATTGGCCCTCTTCCGGGGAAGGCCGGCGAGTGGGCGCGGTTAAACCTTTACCTCGCGTGAGACTATCCAAGAGTCATCTGTGGCCACCGGACAGGTTCAGTGCCTATTTCAACACCCTTCCCCATCGCCACGTCCTAAACACCACCATCCTCATCAATTCTTTTTCCGCTCACACACACCCGGCAAATGGAAAAGCGAACTAGAGGACCCTTGGATACGCCCGCACAAGTTATTTAGTTAAAGGGGATTCCATATGTCCCCACCAATGGCAGCACGCTCAGCCCTTGGTTCCGAAGACAGGAACTCGCACTTAGGGGCAAGAGTGAGGCAAAACACCATCCCCGATGGCAACTCACCCAAGCCTTATTAGCAACTTAATTAAGTACCACCACAACCTCCACATTGTCCGATCATTCCATCAATTGCATAAATCATGGAAATAAATAACGGACATCTAAGCATTTAACTAAGCATTGCTAAGCATTGCTAAGAATATAAAACCAACAATTATATTATTGTCTCAGGCCAACACATCATCTCTAGGGTTCATAGGTAGGGATACATGTGATTGGCTCAGGGAAAAACATGCATTCATAGGATTCTATATTTTGATCAAAGAGACATTGGAATCACATGCAATATTGTGGTGGATAAAATAAGTTTATCAAACATTGTGATGCTAGAATGCCAACAAGGTTGGGTTATCTCTTGCCTTGCTGCCGGGGCGTGTAGTACTGCTCGTCGTGATAGGTCGGGGTGACCTCAACTCCGGAAACTATCGATACCCAAAAGAAATACAAAGAACAAATAAATCACAAAACCACAAGGTGCAATGCGCAATCACATGATGCCATGTCAAATTGATGCAACGACACAAACATATAAATCTAATAGCAAAATTAAATGGAGAGCCAAATAATTAGTGTAATTATTTGGAAGCAACCCCATACTTATCTTAGTGACCACATTACTTATAAATTATTAAATTGTTAGAGAAGTGGCTCAAATATGCATGAACATGACATGAAGGGATAGGGTTTGTTCTTCCGATCATTTTGGTACCTCATTTATAATTTTCGGAGCACCGATGAATAAATAGCGAATTAAATAATTAATTGGATTTAATTCGTTTAACCAATTTATGAAAAACATCAAATAATTATTTGTGATCATGATGTGACAAGTGCAGGGTTTGATAGCATTTGACATGTTGATCACTTTAATATTTTGTTCGCAAATTTTGATTAATTATTTCACAAGTTATGAATTTCCCCAAATTAGGTATCATTATGCCATTTTTAGGAATTCATAATTACAGCAAGATTATAAATTCAAACTACAAATACAATTATTCTATCTTGTAGAGTTTAATTTTCTAAACAATTTGATATTTAATTTGTCGCATTTGGATCAAAACTCAAATAGTTATCAATATTTTAAAATTATTTCAAATTCAAAAACGAAAAACACTTTTCCCTGGCAGGCCGGCCTCAAGCCGGCCAGGCCGGGCACCTGCCCGAAGGCCTCGGCCTTTGGCCAGCCCAACCCGAGCCCAGGCCAGGTGTCCAGGCCGGGCATCCGCCCGAGGCATCCGGCCTCAGGCCGGCCCAGGCGACGGCCAGGCCGGGCAGGCAGAGCGCGGTGACGGCGATGTCGGCGGCGACCGCGATGGTCAACGGCGGCGAGGAGGGAAGAAGGGGAAGAGGGAAGGGCCAAAAAGGAGCAGAGATCACCCTGAGCCCTATGGGGTGGACGGCGATGGCGCGGAGGGGCGGGAACGCCGGAATCGCCCCGACGAGCGGCGCAGCCGAGGTGGGGAGGTCGAGGACGCAGCCGTCGATTCTAGTAGGCCCCGGCTTGATTCCGCACACCGGGAGGGAGAGGAGGATGCGGTGACCCTTGCTGCAGCCTCCAATTCGCGTGGGGAGGCCCAGGACGACGGCGTCGAGCTCTACACCGTGGCGGCGGTGGAGGAGCTCGGGGGAGAGCAGAGAGAGCTAGACGAGCGGGGCAGGTAAGTGTGGAACGGGGTGAGGAGCAGGTGGGGGTCCTCATCCACCAGGGGGGCACGGCCAGGAGGGAGTGGGCGGCACGGCGGCATGGCCGGCAGGGCGGCATGGGCGCCGGCCCTGTCGCCACAGTGGAGGGAGAAGAAGAGAATTTGCAAAAAAAACCTCGCAACATTTGAAATTATTGCAAAAAGGTCCCCCAGCAGATTTTAGCGATTTAAATGAGGCACCAGGAATTTTTTATAAAATCCACAAAAATTCATGTGGGCTCCACTTGACCTTTAGGTGCTCCACAAAAATTGGTGAGGCAAAATAAAATGTTTTGGCCAACATTTGTTCACAGCTTTTAAATGTAACCAATTTTGACAATTTCCAATTTGTATTTAATTGAAGCACTTAAACATTTCCAAAAATACTGAAAATATTCATGGAGGCTCTAACCATAAAATTCAAGCTCCCCATGATTTTAGTTTGAATTTTTGGAATGTTTAACTTGGTTCCAAAAATAGGAATTTAATTAAGCCAATTTGAATTCTCATATTTATCTTAATTCACAAAATTTGGAAAAAGGAGAATTGGGGATAAAAAGCAAATTTGGAACTTCCTAAACAATTTGGAAGTCCAAGAATGAGTTGGTTTACAAGTTGAGACATTGTATTTGGTTTGCATGCTTGGGAAGTTTGCCTCCCCATTTTAGTTGCTTGCAAGGTTGGTAGTTTAGCAATAGCAATTTTCATATGCATGCCATGATGCAAACAAGGATGCAAAAGGTGGAAAAATTCTTCGTATTTTCATTACCAAGTTGGGGCTGTTACAATTCTACCCCCTTACAGGAATCTCATCCCGAGATTCTAGGCTTGAGTGAAGAAGGCGGGGTATTCCTGACGAAGACTAGTTTCTCGCTCCTATGTGGCTTCTTCCTCGGAATGGTTGGACCATTGAAATTTTAGGAACTTGATAGTCTTGTTGCGGGTCTTCCTCTCCGCTTCATCCAAGATGCGGATAGGATGCTCGCGATAGGTCAAATCCTCCTGAATGTCCAACGCCTCATGATCAACCCCACGGATGGGATCCTTGAAACAACGACGGAGTTGGGAAACATGGAAAACATCATGGACATACGGAAAGTTGGAGGGCAACTCAAGTTGATAGGAGAGATCTCCTCGCTTGGCTAGGACGGTGAAAGGGCCAACATAGCGAGGTGCTAATTTGCCCTTGATTCCGAAGCGACGAACGCCTCGGAGAGGAGAGACTCGGAGATAAGCTTTATCACCAATTTCATAGTGAACCTCTTGATGATGCTTGTCATAATAGCTTTTCTGACGGGATTGAGCAGCCTTGAGATTATCCCGTATGATACGGACTTTCTCCTCGGCTTCATTGATCACATCCGGACCGAAGAGTGGACTCTCTCCGGTTTCAGACCAATTTAGAGGAGTCCGGAATTTTCTCCCATATAGAACCTCAAAGGAGGCCATTTGGAGGCTAGCCTGATAACTGTTGTTGTAGGAGAATTCGGCGAGAGGGAGGTATTTTTCCCAACCCTTGCCGAAGGAGATGACACAAGCCCGAAGCATATCCTCAAGAACTTGGTTCACCCTCTATGTTTGACCATCAGTTTGAGGATGATAGGCGGTGCTGAAGTTGAGGCGGGTTCCCATAGCATTTTGGAAAGCTTGCCAGAATCTGGATACGAATAGGCTCCCCCGGTCTGAGATGATCCTCAGTGGAACACCGTGGAGAGGAACAATGCGGGCAACATATAACTCGGCCAATTACTTTGCATTTATGTCCTCGCGAACCGGAAGGAAATGGGCTACCTTGGATAGGCGGTCGATGACGACCCAGATGGCATTGTTGCCCTTTTGAGACCTTGGAAAACCGGTGATGAAATCCATGCCAACTTCATCCCATTTCCACTCAGGGATGGCTATGGGGCGAAGGGTACCAGCTGGCCTTTGATGTTCAGCCTTCACTCGGCGACAGACGTCGCATTCCACAACATACTTGGCAATTTCCCGCTTCATGCGAGTCCACCAGAATTTGGGACGGAGGTCTTGGTACATCTTGGTGCTACCGGGGTGGATGGATATGGGAGATTCATGTGCTTCTTGGAGTATCAACCCCTTGGTATTTCCCGTCTTGGGCACCACAAGACGGTCCCCAAAATAGACAACAGGAAGCATCAACGGAGAAACACTTGGCCTTCCCATTTGCAATATTCTTCTTGATCTTGCGGATGCCAGCATCATGTTGCTGGGCGGCCTTGATTTCATCCTCAAGGGTGGATTTGATCTCGAGGTTAGCTAGATAATCGGAGGGAACAATCTCCAGATTCAACCTAGAAAATTCCTCGTGGAGAGCCGGTTGTGCCTTTTCCACCATCACGGTGTTGCAATAGGCCTTGCGACTTAAAGCATCGGCCACTACATTTGCCTTGCCGGGTTGATAGTTGAGAGTCACATCATAGTCTTTTATTAATTCCAATCATCTTCTCTGCCTCAAGTTCAGATCCGGCTGGGTGAAGAGATATTTTAGACTTTGATGGTCGGAGTAGATCTCGCAACGGTTGCCCAATAAGTAGGGCCTCCATTGCTTCAGAGCATGTACCACGGCGGCAAGCTCCAAATCATGAGTTGGGTAATTTTGCTCATGCGGTTTGAGTTGACGGGAGGCATATGCGACAACATGGCCTTCTTGCATCAAAACACAGCCCAAACCTTGGAGTGATGCATCACAATAGACGACAAAGTCCTTGTCAGTGTCAGGAAGGACAAGCACCGGAGTGGTGGTGAGCTCGACCTTGAGGGTTTGGAAACTCTCTTCAGCCTTGTCTGACCACACAAACTGTTTGTTTTTCTTGAGGAGGTCAGTCAGTGCCTTGGCTATTTTGGAAAAGCCCTCGATGAATCGGCGGTAATAACCCGCCAATCCAAAGAAACTTCAGATATCTTTGGCGGACTTGGGAGTTGGCCAATCCAGGATTGCCTGAATCTTGTTTGGTATCACCGCTACTCCAGCAGCTGACACCACGTGACCGAGAAAAATGAGCTCCTTTAGCCAAAACTCACACTTGGAGAACTTGGCATAGAGGCGGTGATCTCGAAGCTTGGTCAAGACTAGTCGAAGATGCTCAGCATGTTCTTCTTCGGTTTTGGAGTAGACAAGGATGTCATCGATGTAAATAATGACAAACTTGTCGAGGTACTTGTGGAAGATGGAGTTCATCAGCCTCATGAATGTAGCCGGAGCATTTGTGAGGCCGAAGGACATGACGGTGTACTCATATAGGCCATAGCGAGTAGTGAAAGCCGTCTTCGGAATATCCTCCTTTCGGATTTTAATCTGATGGTAGCCGGACCTCAGATCCATCTTGGAGAATACCGTTGCACCAGCTAGTTGATCGAACAAGTCAGTTATTCGAGGAATGGGATACTTGTTCTTGATGGTCACCCCATTCAAGGGGCGGTAATCAACAACCAGTCGAGGAACATTTGTATCCCTCTTCTTGACAAAGATGACCGGGCAGCCCCAAGGTGAGCTACTCGGCCGGATGAATTCCTTTTCTAGCAGCTCATCAAGTTGCTTCTTTAATTCAGATAGCTCTTCCGTTGGCATGCGGTAGGGCCTCTTGGAAACTGGGGCGGTTCCCGGAACCAACTCAATCACAAACTCCACGCTGCGATCAGGTGGCATGCCGGGCAATTCCTCCGGAAAAACATCAGGGGAAATCACACACCACCGCAACTTCATGCATTTCTGGCGGTGTGGTTTCTTCCAGGAAACATAAGCTGATCTCCGGTGAGAGCGGAGTGGCAGCGGAGGGAATTGCGGACGAGGGTGACCAATAACTCACCAGCCCGACGGTTGGGTGGATCACGGTGATAGACTTGGCAGCACAGTCCAGGTTGGCCTGATATTTGACTAACCAATCCATCCCCAGAATTACATCTAGCCCATCTGACTTCAGTGCTATCAGCTGGAAAGGAAAGACCAATAGCCTATAGTGATCTGGACTTCCGGAGCAATCCATTTAGTGTGCCAACTAGAGCCTGGGGTCTTGACCACTAACGGGGAGTCCAGGTTCGCAAATGGAATTTGATGGTTGTGTGCAAAAGCTATTGATATGAATGAATGCGATGCTCCAGAATCAAACAAGACTGAAGAAGGGTAATCATTGATTGGAAGCATACCCATGAGAACTCCGGGGTCCTCCTCAACTCATTCAGCCGAGACGTGGTTCAAGCGACCATGACTGACGGTCGTGGACTTGGCGGCTGGGGTAGAGGGTGCTGGTGTAGGTGCTGCGGGAGCCGGTGCCTTCTGGGGACACTCCCTGGAGTAGTGCCCCGGCTGGCCACAAGAGAAACAAGTGAGCCCCGGTGGTGCAGGCAGTCGAGGTCGAAAACCTCCTCCAGCCGCACCCAAGGTCGAAGTAGCTGGGCGAGGCGGAGGTGGCAAGTACCCAGTGGGCTTCGGCGCGGAAGGAGCGTGTGGCACCGCGCTGAAAGGCACGAAGACCCTGCGCTTCTTGCCCTCAGAGGAGGAGGAGCTCTGGTGGTCAGCTGGAGCTGGCCTCTTAGAAGCCTCCAGCTCCTTCCTACCATGCTCCATGGTGAGAGCCTGGTTGTAGAGCTCCTGGTAGGAGGCGAACTTGAAGGGTAGGAGCTCGTATCGGAGACGAGGTGCGAGCCCCTTGCAGAAGAGGTATTGCTTGTCCTCATCATTCGTCACGTCCCGAGGGGCGTAACGGGAGAGGTGGTTGAACTCCCGCCCATAGGCTTGGACGCCCATGCGTCCCTGGGTCAGGTCCAGGAACTCCCTCCTCTTGAGGTCCATGATGGGCTTGGGGATGTACGCCGCACGGAAAGCGGCGCGGAAATCCTCCCAAGTGAACACATGGCCCGCGGCAAACATTGCCACGGCTCTCCCACCAGGAGCCGGCGGCTCCATTCAGCAGATAGGTGGCGAAATTGACCTGTTCCGCCACCGGAACGTGAAGAGCGGCAAACTTGCGCTCTAGAGCCCGAAGCCAATCATCCGCATCAAGCGGCTCCTTAGCTTCAGAGAAGGTGGGAGGTTGGGAGCGCAAGAACTCCGTGAGAGTGTTGCAGTCTGTGTTCCTCCTGGCCCCTTGCTGCACCAGCTGCTCGAGCAGACGCTCATTTCGCAGCCGGTTTTGCTCAATGGCCATCAGGACCTCCGCCATTGAGGGTGGCGGTGGTGCATCAGGATTGCTTGATTCCCCACGACGGGTAGGGGCCATTCTGAAGAATTAGAACAATGACACAGTTAGTAAACACCTTCGACGGATAGGATAGATCATTAGGGTGCTTCCAGATATAGATATTGAAGGATGCATTAACACAAAGACGGATTTAGGCAACCACGGTGACATCACGTCATCACAGCGATAACAAACGGATACAACGGACTCGAGGCGACTCTAGACGGTAGAAACCCAACCCCGAGAACCTAAACATCGACACCAAGCAAAAAAACAAATAGAGGTAAGAATCAGAGTAGAGCGAGTTGGATGAGGAGTAAAAAGAATCCTAAGAAGTTTTCCCAACTCATTTTTAGGTTAAAAATAATTTTCAACTAGACTCGACATCGACCAATAGAAAGGGTTTCCTACAGGCAGTCCTGCTCTGATACCAACTTGTACGACGTACTCGCAAGTTTAGTAGGGCGATATAGGCCCAATGCTGACGGAGGCTCTAAATCTATATATGTATTTCTTTTGCATAAAGCTAATTTTCATAAACCGAAACATAATTGACACATGGCATTCGTCTACTCAGAATAGTTTTTATAAAGGGTAAGAGAGTAATCTTTTCAATTTCGGTTCTCATCGAACCTACTTGTAGCCATAACCACTCATTTCCACCAAAGGCACTCCCTCGAATCACCCTCGAGGAAATGAACCTTTTTCACACTCGTTGAGTTGCAACCTTTAGCTGCCAAGTTAATTAATTAAGGTTAAGGTTTTCTATGATCCCGTAAATCCATTCCCAAGGCGTCCATAACTGCGGACACGGCTTTTCGAAAAGATTAAACCCTGCAGGGGTGTACTAATTTACCCACCGGTACCGTCCGGCTCACCTGATTGGCCCTCTTCCGGGGAAGGCCGGCGAGTGGGCGCGGTTAAACCTTTACCTCGCGTGAGACTATCCAAGAGTCATCTGTGGCCACCGGACAGGTTCAGTGCCTATTTCAACACCCTGCCCCATAGCCACGTCCTAAACACCACCATCCTCATCAATTCTTTTTCCGCTCACACACACCCGGCAAATGGAAAAGCGAACTAGAGGACCCTTGGATACGCCCGCACAAGTTATTTAGTTAAAGGGGATTCCATATGTCCCCACCAATGGCAGCACGCTCAGACCTTGGTTCCGAAGACAGGAACTCGCACTTAGGGGCAAGAGTGAGGCAAAGCACCATCCCCGATGGCAACTCACCCAAGCCTTATTAGCAACTTAATTAAGTACCACCACAACCTCCACATTGTCCGATCATTCCATCAATTGCATAAATCATGGAAATAAATAATGGACATCTAAGCATTTAACTAAGCATGGCTAAGCATTGCTAAGCATATAAAACCAACAATTATATTATTGTCTCAGGCCAACACATCATCTCTAGGGTTCATAGGTAGGGATACATGTGATTGGCTCAGGGAAAAACATGCATTCATAGGATTCTATAATTTGATCAAAGAGACATTGGAATCGCATGCAATATTGCGGTGGATAAAATAAGTTTATCAAACATTGTGATGCTAGAATGCCAAGAAGGTTGGGTTATCTCTTGCCTTGCTGCCGGGGCGTGTAGTACTGCTCGTCGTGATAGGTCGGGGTGACCTCAACTCCGGAAACTATCGATTCCCAAAATAAATACAAAGAATAAATAAATCACAAGACCACAAGGTGCAATGCGCAATCACATGATGCCATGTCAAATTGATGCAACGACACAAACATATAAATCTAATAGCAAAATTACATGGAGAGCCAAATAATTAGTGCAATTATAAGCAACCCCATACTTATCTTAGTGACCACATTACTTATAAATTATTAAATTGTTAGAGAAGTGGCTCAAATATGCATGAACATGACATGAAGGGATAGGGTTTGTTCTTCCGATCATTTTGGTACCTCATTTGTAATTTTCGGAGCACCGATGAATAAATAGCGAATTAAATAATTAATTGGATTTAATTCGTTTAACCAATTTATGAAAAACATAAAATAATTATTTGTGATCATGATGTGACAAGTGCAGGGTTTGATAGCATTTGACATGTTGATCACTTTAATATTTTATTCCCAAATTTTGATTAATTATTTCACAAGTTATGAATTTCCCCAAATTAGGTATCATTATGCCATTTTTAGGAATTCATAATTACAACAAGATTATAAATTCAAACTACAAATACAATTATTCTATCTTGTAGAGTTTAATTTTCTGAACAAATTGATATTTAATTTGTCGCATTTGGATCAAAACTCAAATAGTTATCAATATTTTAAAATTCTTTCAAATTCAAAAAGGGAAAACACTTTTCCCTGGCAGGCCGGCCTCAAGCCGGCCAGGCCGGGCTGTAGGCCGAGCACCAGCCCGAAGGCCTCGGCCTTTGGCCGGCCCAGGCTGGGCTGCGAGGCCGGGCACCTGCCCGAAGGCCTCGGCCTTTGGCCGGCCCAACCCGAGCCCAGGCCGGCCCAGGCGACGGCCAGGCCGGGCAGGCAGAGTGCGGTAAAAGCGATGCCGGCGGCGACCGCGATGGTCAACGGCGGCGAGGAGGGAAGAAGGGGAAGAGGGAAGGGCCAAAAAGGAGCAGAGCTCACCCTGAGCCCTATGGGGTGGATGGCAATGGCGCAGAGGGGCGGGAACGCCGGAATCGCCCCGACGAGCAGCGCGGCGAGGTGGGGAGGTCGAGGACGCAGCCGTCGATTCCAGTAGGCCCCGGCTCGATTCCGCACACCGGGAGGGAGAGGAGGATGCGGTGACCCTTGCTGCAGCCTCCGATTCGCGTGGGGAGACCCGGGACAACGGCGTGGAGCTTGACACCGTGGCGGTGGTGGAGGAGCTCGGGGGAGAGCAGAGAGAGCTAGACGAGCGGGGCAGGTAAGTGGGGAACAGGGTGAGGAGCAGGTGGGGGTCCTCATCCACCAGGGGGGCACGACCAGGAGGGAGTGGGCGGCAGGGCGGCATGGCCGGCAGGGCGGCATGGGCACCGGCCCTGTCGCCACAGTGGAGGGAGAAGAAGAGAATTTGCAAAAAAAACCTCGCAACATTTGAAATTATTGCAAAAAGGTCCCCCACCAGATTTTAGCGATTTAAATGAGGCACCAGGACAATTTTATAAAATCCACAAAAATTCATGTGGGCTCCACTTGACCTTTAGGTGCTCCACAAAAATTGGTGAGGCAAAATAAAATGTTTTGGCCAACATTTGTTCGCAGCTTTTAAATGTAACCAATTTTGACAATTTCCAATTTGTATTTAATTGAAGCACTTAAACATTTCCAAAAATACTGAAAATATTCATGGAGGCTCTGACCATAACATTGAAGCTCCCCATGATTTTAGTTTGAATTTTTGGAATGTTTAACTTGGTTCCAAAAATAGGAATTGAATTAAGCCAATTTGAATTCTCATATTTATCTTAATTCGCAAAATTTGGAAAAAGGAGAATTGGGGATAAAAAGCAAATTTGGAACTTCCTAAACAATTTGGAAGTACAAGAATGAGTTGGTTTACAAGTTGAGCCATTGTATTTGGTTTGGATGCTTGGGAAGTTTGCCTCCCCATTTTAGTTGCTTGCAAGGTTGGTAGTTTAGCAATAGCAATTTTCATATGCATGCCATGATGCAAACAAGGATGCAAAAAGTGGAAAAATTCTTCGTATTTTTCATTACCAAGTTGGGCCTGTTACAGCATGTCACTTCAAAAATTATTTTGTTATCACTTACGTACTCGAGGACGAGCAGGAGTTAAGCTTGGGGATGCTGATACGTCTCCGACGTATCTATAATTTTTGATGTTACATGATTAATTATATATCAGTGCCACATGTTTTTACAATGTTTTATATCATTTTGGCATGATTTATGGAATTAACCTATTAACAAGATGCCCAGTGCCAGTTCCTGTTTTCTGCTATCTTTTTGTTTCAGAAAAGTTGTTCTGGGAAGTTTCTCGATTGCTCTCATAATTTACGGGAATTATTTCCAATACGAAACGAAGACGGAACCCGAAGGACAGTCGGAGGGGAGGCACAGGGGCTCCAGACGCCACCTTGCTGCGGCCCCCCTTGGCCACATGTGGGGCCCACCTGTGGCCCCTGTCCATTGCCTCGCGTCGCCCCTTCGCCTATAAATTCACCTCTGACCTAAAAACAGAGGAGGCGCGATCATATTCTCGAGAATACGTCCAAGGCCGCCGCCATCTCAAACCCTAGTTCGGGAGGGTTTAGAAGCTCTTCCTGGCACCCTGCCTTAGTGGGGAATCGACGCCGGAGGCATCTACACCACCATGCCTGCCTCCGGAGTGATGCGTGAGTAGTCCATCACGGGACTACGGGTCCATAGCAGTAGCTAGATGGTTGTCTCTCCTCCTTGTACTCCATTGTTTAGGTCTTGTGAGCTGCCTATCATGATCCAGATCATCTATTTGTAACTGCTACATGATTGTGTTTGCATGGATCCGATGAATTGTGGAAGTCATTACTTTTGTTCAGTTATATCTATGATCTTGCATGTTCTCTGATGCTAGTGGTTGCTTTGGCCGAGTAATTGTTAGTGTTGTATGAGGGAGTATTTATGCTAGATAGTGGATTCATGCCTCTCTTTGTCTGAATTCGGTGACAGGAACGGTTAAGGCTAGAGATGTACTGTTGCCACTAGGGAGAAAACAGCGGTGTGATTTCTTCGTGTTATCTACATTGCTTACATTATGCACTTTGCTTATTGCGATGATATGTTGCTTGCAACTTAATACTTTTGGGTGACATGCTGGATAGCGATCCCAGAGTGGATTATTAGTCATAGATGCAGTTGGATGACGGTCTATGTATTTTGACGTAATGCCCATATTAGATGAAGTGGTGAACTATATTGTTATATGATAGCCTTGTTGTGCGCCTACAATTCTGCCAATTGCCATGCTGTAATTTGTTTACCAATCATGTATATCTTTTGGAGAGACACCTCTAGTGAACTGTGGACCCCAGTCCTATTTTTCTACATTGCTTACAACTGTTTTCATAGCTTTTCACCATCATTTGCTCGCTAGTCATATTTCATCCTCATCATATTTTACATCCACACATTTAATTCTTTGTGTTTGGCAAGCCGGAGAGATTGACAACCTCTCTGTTTTGTTGGGGCAAAGTAGTTTGTTGGTGATTGTGTGCAGGTCCACATCAATAATAGAGAAACGACGTTATTGACACCTTGCTAAGTCTTCTCCAAGTCCTACTGGTTCGACAACCTTGGTTTTGCAATCAAGGGAAAACTTCCGCTACGCGGCTTCATACCTTCCTCTTGGGGTTTCCCAACAACAATCAGCACCCACCTAGGCCGGCGCCCCACCCCCTAAAAGGAAAGTGCCTTGGGGGGCAAGTTCCTAGGCCGGCCGGCCCTAGGACTTGGCCGCACCCCCCTTGGCCTCCTCCACCTATATATAGGTGAGGGGTGCGGCATAAAGGGGGCTGCCCAATACCCTAGCCGCACCACCTCCTCCTCCTCTCCCTCTTGCTTGGCTTGGCGAAGCCCTGCTAAGATAGAACTGCACCATCAACACCACCACACCGTCGTGCTGCTAAGATCCATCTAGCCACTCCCTCCTTGCTTGCGGGATCAGGAAGGCGGAGTTTACATCGAGATGTACGTGTGGATCACGCGGTGGTGCTGCTCGTGCGGCGCTTCACTGAATTGGATCTTCAAGGATAATACATCTCCTCGCGACTAGATACGTCTGGTTGCGGGGATCGACTAGCCAACCCCTGCACCGACAAAACGTTTGCTCGTTATTCAAGGGTAAGAGATTGGATCTCCTTCTCCGCTACTTGCATCTAATAGATCTAGATCGTTGGGTTTCTTCCGCTTGTTTCGTAGGAAATTTTTTGTTTTCTATGCAACGAACCCTTCAGTGGTATCAGAGCCTAGATCTATTCATAGATGTTGGTGCGATTAGAACACAAGGAGTTGTGGGCGTTGATGTTTTGTTGCTACCTTCCCACGTGCATTTTGTATCTTGTCGGTATGGTGAGATTGAAGCGGCCCAGACCAACTTTACTCATCCGCGTACGAGAGACCGGTTCCACAATTAACATGCAACTTGTATTGCATAAGTGGCTGACGGGTGTCTGTTTCTCTTGCTATAGTGAGATGCGATCTTCAACGGGAGGCCTTTCAAAAGGATATAAAATAAGCAACTTTGCATCACCGTTGTGGCTTTGCGTAGATTAACGGTTCTATCTCATGACCCATAGAAGCCACGTAAAAATTGCATAAACAAAGTAGAGGACGTATAACTTGTTTTTGCAGGTTTTGTGATGTGGCTTGGCCAATGTGTGATTTGTGATAATGTATGCAATGATCATGTTTGTAATCTTTCACGACTTGCATGTCGTTGAGTACGGCAAACCAGCAAGAGCCATATGGTTGTCTATTATTTTATGTGACCTGCGTGTCAATGAATCACCATGTAATTGATTTACTTTATCGCTAAGAGTAGCAATAGTCGTAGTTGCAATAGTTGGTGGTCACAACCATGGTGGTGGCGCAATCATGCTGGGGTGATAGAGATCATGCCGGTGCTTTGAGATGGAGATCAAAACCACAAGAATAAAAGGCTATACCATATCACAATATCTATATTGCATGTGATATTAATCCTTTTATGCACCTTATTGTTTGCTTTGATTTGATCGCGACGGTAGCATGATAAGGTGATCTCTCACATTAATATCAAGATAATAAAGTGTTCTCCCCTAGTATGCACCATTGCAAAAGTTCGTCGTTTTGAAGCACCACGTGATGATCGAGTGTGATAGACTCTACGTCCACATACAACGGGTGTAAGCCAGTTTTACACACGCGGAAATACTACGGTTTCCTTGACAAAGCCTAGCATGTACAGACATGGCCTTGGAACACAGAATCGAAGGGTTAAACACGAGTCATATGAATGATATGATCAACACTGAGTTGTTCACCATTGAAGCTACATCTTATCACGTGATGATCGGATTTGGTATAGTGGATTTGGATCGTGTGTCACTAAACAACCAGAGAGATGTTAAGTTTAGTGGGAGTTCATGTAGTAATTTTGATTAATTTGAACTAAAATTATCATAAACAAAGTTCTAAAAATGTATTTGCAAAATCCTTGTAGATCATGGCTGACTACGGTAGCCTGTTCGTTGCTGAAGAGCTGCGTCTCGATGGGTCAAACTTTGTCGAATGGTACCTACGTCTGAGAGAAGTCCTTCACACCAATGCTGAGCTCTACGTGTTAGATGAACCTTTAGAAGATGAACCCAATGCTTCTGCAAGTCAAGAGGATCACATGGAGTGACTCCAACAAAGGACCACCTACTTGAAAGTCGAGTGGTTTATGTGCACTGTCATGAATTCTGACCTAAGTAGACAATTCAACGACTTGAGCGCAATGGAGATTGTTGATGAACTGAAAGATAGGTTCATAGCACAAGTTAGAATTGCAAGGTTCGAATTTCTGAATGAATTTATTTCAACTAAGATGGAAGAAAACACTTGCTTGGAACAACACCTGAGGAAGATGCATAAGATATTCTATACTCTGGTGTATTTTTGGGACTACGAGATGACTGACGATTTGGCGATAGATGGGGTACTGCGCTCGCTTCCCCCCAGCTTCAAGAATTATTTCAGAGACTATGTCATGGGAAAGGATTCGATCACTTTCTGTGAGTTCGTGTCTCGGCTGCATCATGTCAAAGTGGAACCCATAGCAGGAGAAGTTGTCAATGCAGAAGGTATATAGTGATATACGAGTTATAAATGTTTTATGTCCTATTTACACTTGTGGCAAGTAACTAAGTATTTGATACTTGTGTTGTTTTATGAAAACAGGGCCTGCCGTTTGAGAAGTGCATGGAGGGACTGAGTGGATATCGCGGGATGGTGGCAGTCAAGGAGTTGATGCTGGCGACGTTCTACTTCTACATTTATCTTTTTTATTAGAGGATTTGAATGAGGTTTTGTAATCGAATTAAGTGTGATCTTTAAATTAGTGTGTCTCTCTCCCGTGAGACGGTCATTCCTCTAAAAGACAAGTGTTTGTTCTCGTCCATGATCTCGTCCGCCCTGGCCTCGGTCTCAGACGTCTCCACCCTCGTTCTTCCGGCCGGCGACAGGCCGCCTGTGGTAGGCCGGGAAGACGTCGTAGCCCGCTTCTTGGCGGAGTGCACGCCTCGCTTCTCAAATGCGCCCTTCCGCTTGGGCGGCGCATTCGCATCGACGTCGGCGGCCGACTTCGACCGCCTCTCCTTCACGATCCGCCGGGGGATGACCACCTTCTTCCGCGCCGCCGCCTCCAACTCCTTGGTCCGGCGGGTGGATATCGCCGGCTTGGAGGCTGGCACGGAGGAAGAACCCTCTGAGTCCGGTTCAGAGCCAGTGGAGAGATCTACTACGACACGCGCAACATCGTCAGCCTGCCCGGCGACCCCGGGCCCAGAAGACTTACCACGGGACGACGAAACCGGAGGCGGATCGTCATGCTCGAGGTCCTCGTCCCGGTAGGCGGCCGAGTCGGAGAAGACACCAAGGTCGATTGGCGAGGGCCGGGGAGCAAGGCCGTCGCTTCCGCGATAGCCTTATCCTTGGCTGTCATGGCCACAGTCAACGAAGGAGTGGGGAAGGCGGTATACCCAGCCCCGACGCCGGGCTGGGGAACCACCTGGAAGGCACCCACAGACGCCTCGGCGTCTCCACCTGAAGCCGGAGGGTTGAAGTCGACCACAATGGGGGCCGCCTCCGCCAGCACTCGGCTGGCCGCCTCCGACGTCTTCGCCTCCGAAGGCGGGTCAGCCGCCTCCGCCAGCACTCGGCTGGCCGCCTCCGTCGTCTTCGCCTCCGAAGGCGGATCAGCCGCCTCCGCCGGCACTCGGCTGGCCGCCTCCGCCGTTTTCGCCTCTGAAGGCGGATCGGCCGCCCGCGCCGCGGGGACCTCGGTGACAGGCACCGAAGTCGACTCCTTTACAGCGACGACTGCCGTCTCCGCTATAGGGAGTGGTGCCCTGCAAGACAAGGAAGGCGTCACCGACGAGTGCGAGTCGCGAAGATTTCCACCACAAGACAAGGACTTACCCGACGACCGAGCCCAGCACCTTGGCCGCCCTCCTCTTCGTCCGCTTTGGCGGGGGGGGGAGGCACAGCGTCGGACGGGCGCTTCACGCCTCCGGAAGGCGCATCGCCGCCTTTCGCCGGGACGACAGGGTCCTCGACCGGCCGCTCCGTGCGAGCCGGCACCACCTTGGCCCCGGCAGAAGCCTTTGCGGAATCGCCGGCTTCCGTGCCCGCTGCCGCCTTCTCCTCGGCCGCCTTGGCAACCGCTGGTTGCCTTGCAGCCGCCTGGGCATCCATTGACGCCCGGATCGCGTCCGCCTGCGCCAGCTCCGCGTAAATAGCCTTCTCCATATCCTCAATACCCGAGTCATAGCCAAGAACAAAGGGAGGAGAAAGATTAACCACCTGGGCGCGGGTCTTGCCGGCGGCGGGTTCGGTCCTCTCCGCGTCCGCCGCCTTCGTTCCCTCCTCGTCCTCCCTCGAGGCCAGAAGCTGCTCCACAGTAAAATCAGCATCAGATGCTCCTAAGGCTAAGACTGCCTGCGCCGACTGAGCGTAAAACTCCTTCTCCAAGTCATCCGGATTCGAATCGTAAATGAAATCACCACCCAAAGCAAGACCAATCACCTCGTTTCTGGCCCCACCAGTCTGGGCCTCCTCCTCCGCCATCTCGGCGCCGACCTCCGCCCGGACGTCGGCCATGATCTCGTCCGCCCTGGCCTCGGTCTCAGACGTCTCCGCCCTCGTTCTTCCGGCCGGCGACAGGCCGCCTGTGGTAGGCCGGGAAGACGTCGTAGCCCGCTTCTTGGCGGAGTGCACGCCTCGCTTCTCAAATGCGCCCTTCCGCTTGGGCGGCGCATTCGCATCGACGTCGGCGGCCGACTTCGACCGCCTCTCCTTCACGATCCGCCGGGGGATGACCACCTTCTTCCGCGCCGCCGCCTCCAACTCCTTGGTCCGGCGGGTGGATATCGCCGGCTTGGAGGCTGGCACGGAGGAAGAACCCTCTGAGTCCGGTTCAGAGCCAGTGGAGAGATCTACTACGACACGCGCAACATCGTCAGCCTGCCCGGCGACCCCGGGCCCAGAAGACTTACCACGGGACGACGAAACCGGAGGCGGATCGTCATGCTCGAGGTCCTCGTCCCGGTAGGCGGCCGAGTCGGAGTCGGCACCGGTAGCAGGGGCCGGGCTCGTTGCAGTCCGGGTGGCGTCATCATCGCCCCCATCGTCGCCGCCGGCATCAGCACCTCTACCCGACGACTCGGTGGTGTCGCCGTGAGTTCCTGTGGCGACACGGGCATCACCGCCGGATCCGTCTCCAGCGGCGGTGTCCGCATCACCACCCGCCGCCTGCTCCTCGGCGGCGCTGTCCTCCTCCAGCATGGCCGTCTGCGCCGCAGAAAGAGGACCCTGGACATCAGGCTCGAAGACTACTTCAAAATCTTCAACCATCTGGACCTCACAAAGCTACCCGGCAAGCCGGCTAGATCAGGCGGCAGCCGGAAAAGGAATTGGAAGCAAAAGAAGGGAAAAAAGCTAACCTGAGGAGCGCGGTCCGAGCGGTCGAGGGGCTCGAGCCCGAACACCCAATCATCCTCAAGCCTGTCGGTGATGAGGCGGGAAACCCACGCGCTTAATCCCTCCTGCGTCGGGATGTTCAAGGAAGCTCGAGTAGGATCCCGGACGCCGGAGTAGAAGCACATCTTGTGCGAGCGCTCCTGCAGCGGAAACATCCGCCTGGTCGTCCAGGCCATGGTCAGGTCCCTGGACGTCAAGCCGTCCGCCACCAGCTTCTCCAGGCGGGTGAACAGGGTGGCCTGCAGATTCTCGTCGACTACCGGCTTCCGGCTCCAGGACCTGTCCGCCGGACGCGTATTGGCGAAGGCGGGGAGTTTGATCCGGTTAGCCTCAGTGGCGTTCTTGACATAGAAGTATGTATTCTGCCACTTCTTGATGGACTCGGGCAGATGGATCTTGGGGAACGGCGTGTTCTTCGCGCTGATGGAGACGCCGCCGCAGTCCCGTGGCAGCCCAGCGGACACCTGGGACCGCAAGAAGAAGAACATCCCGAAGAGCTCCATACTGGGCCAGATGCCCAAATAAGCTTCGCAGAGCGTGACGAAGCAAGACAACTGCGTGATGCAGTTAGCCCCCAGATGGTGAGGCTGCAGCCCGTAGAAATGCAGAAACTCGTTGAAGAACGAGCTGATGGGGAGCCCCAACCCCCGTTCCACATGCGTGTAGAACATGACAAACTCATCCGGTTTGGGGCTCGGCGAGATCTCTCCAGGAGGCGGGGCGCGAGCCTCCACATCGCCGCTCTTCCCCATGGACCCGTTCCGGTGAAGCTTCAGAAGGAATTTATTGTCAATGGTGGAACCCATCCAGGCACCCGTGCTCGCCATTGAAGTTCTGTTGCCCGTGGTGGAAGAAACGGAAGCAGAAGCAGCGAGACGGAGGAATCGGCAAGAAGCAGGAAGGCAAGAACAGGCGAGGAAGACGAAGCGGGAGAGAGGAGCGAAAACTCCGAGCCTTCCCCCTCTTTTCCCCTTTAAAGGCGGGGCAGGCGGAACCGCACCGCTCCACGCGCCACGTGGGGCGCGGGCAGGCCGTGCCGTCCGCAAACGATCCCACTAGCAGGCAGTTGCCACAGACGATCCGGACTACCGGAGACCGGCTACCCCAAGCCGGACGAACCGCCTCCGGCCACCGTCACCTTATCCGGCGAACTTCAAGCCGGACAACTTCAACTACAACGACAAACAAAACATTGAAGCTCGAGAAGTCTACCCGGCAAGCCGGCAAGACTCCACGATCTCGGGGGCAAGTGTCGGGGATATGAACCCCGGATATCCCTAAGAGGTCCATTTCTTCAAGAACTGCAAGGGCCGGCTACAGCGTGCCGCCTGAAGCCCGCCGGATGAAGCAAGCCGCTTAGCCTACCCGGAGGCGGACGGCCGGCTAGAGCAGCCGGCCTCTACCAACCGACCAGTCCGTACTGGTAGGCCCAGATCGTCCAGCTCTTGTCGGACGTTACAGCTACAGTGTAATGATGAGATAGTACCAGCCGGCTCCAGAGTAGTGATGTCATAGGGGCAATCATGTAATCTCCTTGTAACCTAGAAACCCTAACCAAAACCCTAGACGCTGCCTATATAAGGCGTGCATGGGCCTCCTGCGCGAGGCACGTCGAACAGGACACACAGATACGTAGATCATCGTCTTCCACCTCTAGCCGGCTGGACACTTCTAGCCGGCACTACCGCCATACAGCTCCAGGAGCAACCTTGTAGCTCGATCTGTGAACAATCAATAGAAACAAGAAGAGCAGGACGTAGGGGTGTTACCTCCACAAGGAGGGCCCCGAACCTGGGTAATTGACGTGTGTTTGCATGTTGGTTGCCCAATCCCGCGCGAGCATCCGGTCGTCGCCTGCCCCATACTCTTTTCCATCTTTGATGGATATGCCGTGCTACCCACCACGACAGGGACTGAGTGGATATCGCGGGATGGTGGCAGTAAAGGAGTTGATGCTGGCGACGTTCTACTTCTACATTTATCTTTTTTATTAGAGGATTTGAATGAGGTTTTGTAATCGAATTAAGTGTGATCTTTAAATTAGTTTGTCTCTCTCCCGTGAGACGGTCATTCCTCTAAAAGACAAGTGTTTGTTCTATTTTCATGAGTAATCCTTTTTGTTGATCACGTTTCGATTATAAGATCGTTGTCCTTATTTCAATCTAGACGATAATTAGTTAAACATTTATCAAATATGGAACATACTAAAATATCCAAGACTTAATAATGACAATCATTTTTAGTCGTGCTAAACATTGTGAAGAGCATTTTGATGTCTTGCAATTGCGCCTCATTGAGGAGTATGACTAAAAGCCACCCTTTGGAAGAGTGCCATGAGTTGCTGAAAAACACAAGTGTTGGTTGAATTTCTTCAACAAATATTAGATGTCATTATTTTGTGCGCTCCATCATAAATGAAATGATTAAATAGGTGTATTTATTCGAGTTATGATATTTGATAAGATCGAATAAAATTCTGGAGTGAAGGATATCAGGTTAACAAGAAAATTAAGTCCTTCTGATTTGGTCAAAAGTGACTGACATTTGAGTTATTGTTTTAGTATGAAGACTTGTGCAAAGTGTTTCACAAATTGCAATATTTAGAATTTATTCAAAAGTGTTTGATGCGCCCTAAATATTGTAATCACACTTTATTAGATATTGTGTGGTTGTACAGATGGGATTTCTTATTGTGGTTTATTAATAACATTTTGATTTGTTTTAATAACACTCCGTTTAAATAAGGATCTATATATGATTTGCATAAAACGATTCCATATGAGTTATGAGAAGTCGTGGTTTCGGAAATTATGAACTAGAGCGAATAAATTTTTAGTACATTCATATGAGACTAGATTCCAAAGCACAAAACTAAAAGGGGCAAACCATTTTTTGGTTGTGCTAAGTATTTTAGTGGTTTATAGTGAAAATGTTTCATTGATAAAAGAATTGCTGGAATATATTGAGAAACTAAAACAAGGTGGTTGACCTTACTTCTAATGTATCAAGTAGCACGTTTTGAAAAGTGCTATGTTGTTTTAAACTTGATACATAAAAGGAGAAATTGATGATTATGATCATTGATTTTCGAATTAAGTTTTTCTAAAGAAAGTAGGATTCAAGAATGTAAAATTTTGTCAAGTTACAAAATAATATTCATGATTTACTTGTCATGTTTAAGAAACAAGACATACCTACGAAACTACAAAGAAGAAATAGAATCCTTAATACGAAAATGACTGATAGTCATCCGATGTTGAGTTTAAATCTCGAAGTAATTGTTGCTTGATTTTGTGAAAGAGATGTTTCACATATTTATTCCTCAAAAGGTTTTTAGAGAATAAATAAAACTTAATGGACGTAAAAGCACAAAAGGTAAAACTCCTTAACATATTCAAAGTTGTTAACTACATAGTGTAGTTGTGCTTAAGTCTGAAGGATTAATACTAGCAAAGTACTAGTGTTTTGTATATGAGTTCTCGATTTTAAAAGTTAATTGAGAGTTTTGGAGGTGTCCAAAATGTCGAGAAAAATGCATGAGTATGATCTAATTGAAATATGTGGTGAAATAAATCAAGTGAGAGCATGAGCTAATTTCCATGATCAAAATATGTGGTGACATATGTTTGAGTGGGAGCTAGTTGATTGTTGTTTTTCAAATATAAGGATAACATATTTTTCAGTGGGAGCCAATGTGGTTTCGCAATTTAATATGTATATTGTATATTTGAGTGGGAGTTTACAACATCTTGTTTACATGAAATAGAGATTTCGTGAATGTTGTAAATAGTTCAGGAACCAACGTGTAACTTATGAAGTTAATTTGAACGTCAAATATCTGTGGAGATAGATGTATCTATGGTGGATAGATATATTTGATAAACATTAAGTCAGGATGTTTAACCTAAATAAGATTTTGAAGGATTTCAAAATGGAACAAGCGAAGAAGAGTTCATTACTTGTAAAAGATAGGTAAACCATCAAGTTTAATTTTAGTACAAGAATAATGGTTGAAGGATATGTTTTAATTCTCTATGATTTGATTGTAGATTTTAAACATATGAGAACCATATTTTGTATTTGACGAAATGTGACCCAAGTTCTTGGTTAGAAGAACATGTTAGGAGTGATAAGTCACTAAACATGGAGATGAGATAATTGAATCTAGAGATTGGTAGACTTGGTTGAAGTCATGACACCAAACTAGATTAGAGATCCCGTAAGTGCAGAAGGGCAGCGAAAGCGTGATTGAAAATATCGAAGTGTTTTGTAATGCGCTGTCGATTTGTGAGTCTACAACATATAGGAGTATATGATTAATTCAAGGATTAAAAGATGTAATGTTTTGGTTTGAGAAATTTTGTTTCAAATTGAGTGAGTTCCGGTGCACATGCTATGTGAAAGTTAGTTTGACAGATCATATGCTATGTGGGCATGAAAGGAAATGAAAATTTCATTCTGCAACCAAAAATATTAGTGTTCATCATGTGATAATGAAGTAATGTCAAAGCAGGTTTCATTGACTGTTTTTGCAAAGAGCATGTAGAACTGTATGGTACAGAACTTAGAGGATAGAACCTCTTCCACGAGCAAACATGATCAGCACTGAGACTCCATGCGTGTTGGATCGAGAAAATGTAAACTAGATTATTGACTCTAGTGCAAGTGGGAGACTGTTGGGAATATGCCCAAGATGCAATAATAAAATTGTTTATTATCATATTCATGTTTATGATAAATGTTTATTATCCATGCTATAATTGTATTAACCGGAAACATAATACATGTGTGCAAATATAAACAACAAAGTGTCCCTAAGAAGCCTCTAACAGACTAGTACGTTAGTCGAGAGATGGTTAAGGTTTCTTAACCATGGACTTGTTATAGTCACTTGATAACGGAGTCATGTCATTAGGAGAATGATGTGTGATGGACAAGACCCAATGATAAAACATAGCAATTGATCGTGTCACAAATATTTGTTGCTAGTGTTTTAATATGCCACGTATAGTTTCCTTAGACCATGAGATTATGTCACTCCCGTTTACCGGAGGAATACTTTGTGGACATCAAACGTCGCTTCGTGACTGGGTGATTATAAATATGGCTTTCAGGTATCTCCGATGGTAGGATGTTGGGTGACATGAATCAAGAGTGGGATTTGTCCCTCCATGTGACGGAGAAGATATCTCCAGGCCTTCTCAGTAATATAGCATCTAGAAGTTTGCAAACATGTGATTAAGTGGTAATCACGGAGATCCTATATTATGGACGAGTAAAGAGAACTTGCCGGGAAACGAGATTAAACTAGATATGGTGATATCGACGATCAAATCTCGAGCAAGTAAAATATCCTGAGACAAAGGGAATCGTATACAAGATTAATTGAATCTCCAGCATTGTGGTTCAACTGATAAAGATCTTCGTCGACTGTGTAGGAATAAATATGGACATCCCGGTCCCGCTAATGATTATTCACCCTTCTACATTTTCAATGAAATGAAACGCAAAGGCATTTTGCATTTTCTCGAAAAAAAATTATTGATCGGATCATGTCTGCACGTTCTCGAACCTGTAGGGTCAAACACTTAACGTTCCGATGTAGCTATGGTTTACGATGATATGATTGATGGAATAAACGAATGGTGATTCGGAGTCTCGGATGAGATCCTAGACATCACGAGGAGATCCGGAGAATAAGATTCATATAAGGAAAGTGGTTTCCGGAGGTGTCGAAAAGGTTCCGAATTTTTCTGGCAGGGTACCGGAAATTTCTAGAAGGTTCTAGAAGTGTCAAGAAGTGGGGCCCACCTATCGTGTGGGGTCTGCATGGACCAATGGGTGGTGCAGCAGCCTGGCCCATCCGGCCACCACAAGGAAAGGGGAGGCCAAACCCTAGTGGGACTGGGCTTGGGAGCCAAGTCCCACCGAGGCCGCCCCCCTCCTCCCCCCCTAAAAGGAAAGTGCCTTGGGGGGCAAGTTCCTAGGCCGGCCGGCCCTAGGACTTGGCCGCACCCCCTTGGCCTCCTCCACCTATATATAGGTGAGGGGTGCAGCATAAAGGGGTTGCCCAATACCCTAGCCGCACCACCTCCTCCTCCTCTCCCTCTTGCTTGGCTTGGCGAAGCCCTGCTGAGATAGAACTCCACCATCAACACCACCACACCGTCGTGCTGCTGAGATCCATCTAGCCACTCCCTCCTTGCTTGCGGGATCAAGAAGGTGGAGTCTACATCGAGCCGTACGTGTGGATCACGCGGAGGTGCTGCTCGTGCGGTGCTTCACCCGATTGGATCTTCAAGGATAATACATCTCCTCGCGACTATATACGTCTAGTTGCGGGGATCGACTAGCCAACCCCTGCACCGACAAAACGTTTGCTCGTTCTTCAAGGGTAAGAGATTGGATCTCCTTCTCCGCTACTTGCATCAAATAGATCTAGATCGTTGGGTTTCTTCCGCTTGTGTCGTAGGAAAAAATTTGTTTTCTATGCAACGAACCCTTCACCTTTCGTTTCTCGGTTTTGATGTTTTGCCTCATACCAACCTCTATGCCCCTCGTAAAATCACAAGAGGGGTATTATATAGATGATTTTAGGTAAAGGAAAACCCGGTGGCGAAAAAATCAAGACAATCAAACACTCGTGGTGAGATGGACCCACCTCAACGTGTCGGGTAGGATGTGGCCCACCGAGGGCCTACTTGATCCCCTCATTCTCCTCCTCGACCCTGTATTCGGTTGGTGCTCTTCGTTTTGTAAAAAACAATTCGCAGATTTCCCATATTAATTTGGTTCCAGAAGGTTTATTAAACCTAAAATTGCGAAGGGGAGGGGGGGGGGGGTTGGTGCTCTCCATCGTTAGATTCTTTGAGAAATCCCACTTATCATTAAGATCATCAAAGGAAACATACTACCTCTGTCCCAAAAAGGATATCATTTGTTTGTCTAAATTTGAATGTATCTAGACATTGTTTAGTTTCTAGTTACATTCAATTTTAGACAAACAAATGACATCCTTTTTGGATGGAGGGAGTACTAAATATTGCAAATATCAGAAATATTAACATAATACTTCAAAATAAATAGATATGTTTTCCGATGTATCAGTTTTGCATCGACAGTTGACGCGGGGAGTTGTCTTTTCGGTAGATGTGGTGTGGTTGCAGGTTTGGTCTTCCAATCTTTTCTCATGATAATTGATGTTCATTGGTGTGGTTACAAGTTTGGTCTTCCAATCTTTTCTCATGATGGTTGATGTTCTGACGTGTGGATCCTTTAGGCCTTAACACGGTGATTTTTATATTGTCTTTGACAACAAGATTTGTCCAGCTCCGGTGAGGAAGAGACGGTACGTGGGACGTGCCCTCAACTTGCTCCATTTGCTTGTAGTCCTCCGTAGGTGGTGCAACGATTTCATAATTTTAATTACTCTCTCTCTTTTAAGTTATAATATGTCTTATACATAATAATTTATACTACATACTGATCAAAATGACTAAATCAACACATTAAAACGAGTCTAGATACATCCGAATCAGGAAAACACTAAAACATTTTATATTTATAAACGGAGGGAGGGAGTAGATCAGAAGATTTTTTGCAAGAAAGAATGATTAAACTGTGAAGTAGCTAAAGATATATAACGGTGACTACCGCTCACGCCTAGCATAATCAACATTGCGACTCGTAAGATTGCGTTACCGGCCATTTGTGCTTTTTGAAGGCGAATGGGAATTATGGGATCCCAGATCGTGAGGTCGATGTTACAACTTGTTTTCCAAGAATGGATCGGAGAACGTTAGCTGCTGTCGCTTTCAAGCTGACTGGCTGAGCGCAGACAAAATGTCCAAATCCCGCAGCTGGCCGACGCGTCGTTCCAAGCTTTTCTTCATCCCCAAGTGAAGTGCAGGAATAGAATAACGCAAGAACCACGTGAGGATGGATCAGAGCTAGGCTCACGCAAGAGATGTCGCCGCTGGAGGCAGCGCCTACGACTTGAGATTACCAAGTTTTTTGTGTGCCCGTAGATTTTCTTAGATAAAGGTAAGCTTGGGCCACGTGGAAAAGATAGTGCTTAAAATTTTGCCTTTTTAGGTCACTGAATTTTTTGTTTGAATTATTTTGATATTTTGAAATGTGATTTTTACGTAGTGAGAGTATCTACACCTGTGAGTCAAAGTAGATTTCCCCATATCATTGCCCATATTTAAGAAACTTTTTATTGTGGCTTTCACAAAGGTATTATATTTTTTTCTCAATTTGTGTAGGCAAACTTATTCAAGTTCTCATGGTTCATTTTTTCGAAATGGGGCATTACCCTGGCATCTGCATCTGCCTTCTTCATTGCAAAGTTTTAACAGAAATATCCAATCCCAAAGTGCTTATACATCTCAAGGATCACAAACAGTGGCCACACGAATAAGCCACCGAAATACAAGAGAGAAAAGACAACTGCACATATTGTAGCTAGTTGAAGATAGTCCGAACAACCGCCACCAACCGAGTGCATTCAGAATCGAAACGTCCTCGCTAGCTTGCTGGGAGAAGTTAGGACCACAAGTGGATCCAATGGGTAGCCTCGTGAATAACCTGCAAAAATTGTTCACCTCCTACTTTGTTAAAAACAACATCGTTTTGATAATTCCAAATTGCTCAAAGAAAAGCGCACACGCCTATACGACTGCTAGCTTTAGTCTTCTTAACAACCTCGTCTAACCAGTGACCAAACAAATTAGTAACACTAGTAGGTGGAGTAATCTTAAACGTAAAATGAATCAATGGCCAGATTTGGCGACTTAGCTGACAGGAGATAAACAAATGCTCAACCGTCCCATCAGAACCACATAACGCACATTTTTGACACCCTTGGCGCTTGAGAAGATTATCTATGATTAGCAAAACTTTCCTATTAAGAAACCACATGAAGATCTTAATCTTGAGAGGTACCTTCAATTTCCATAGGTACTTCCAAAGAACTCCGGTTGTCCCTTCAATTCCTATGGGGATGTTGTCGACATCCCGCCCCCCGGGGGTGTCACGATCGGAGAAAGTGTGGGCCGCCACAAGATATATCCAGACTCCCGGAAGCCCCGCGGGGGGGAATGAGGAAGCGGCCTCGCCCGGGGGCTCCGCCGGGAAGAAGAAGCAGACGACAAGACGACACTTGGCGCAACCCACCTACGGCCCGACTGTCCGGCTAGTAGGGTGGTCGGCTAAGCAGGAGCCAACCATATGCCTTAGGCGCCCGGTTCAGGGGCAGTCCGTCGCGTGGAAAGCGTGAAGACGAGCTGGCAACCGGCTGCCCCCAGGCGGTGACACCTGTCCCTCGAGGTGGCACCATCCCCGCCAGGTGTCACCCATGCGGGCGCCGGAGCTGGCAAAGGGTGCCAGCGATATAAAAGGAGGTCCACCTTCGGCAGAAAGGGAGGGAGGAAGGACGAGACGAGGCGAGAGGCCACAGACAGTTGGCAACCTCAGGCATTAGTTTCGAGAGAAGGCAAGAAGCATATAAAAGAGAGAGAAGAGCGGTAGTCCCCGGGAAGGAGAGCCAACTGAGGGCAAGAGAGATATTCATCCACTTGTACTCAGCTACCACCACCGATTCAATACCAGATTAGATATGCAGGACGTAGGGCTTCATCTCCGGATGGCCCGAACCTGGGTAAAACTCTTGGTGTGCTTTTCTTCTTGTGTCACGCCCACATCATCATCGACATCGTCCACGACAACGGGTTTAGCAGAGGCGATGCAGGAGATCCCCAGTGCCCACTACCGAACAACGACAAGGGAGCACGCCAAGCTCTCCGGTGTCCGCGTTTCGACACGTGACATCTGGCGCGCCAGGTAGGGGGTGCGCTCGGATATCTGCGCCGCCTTCTCCTTCAACACCAAGCTTTCACAAGATCCAAGGTTGGTGCACCAGCAGAAGGGTGCACCCTCAGGTCCCCCCGGGCTAGCCAGAGCCCACGCTCCTCGATCTGGGGTGCACGAAGACCGGGGTCCAGCAAGTTTCGTCCAAGCTGGACTGAACGCCGCTACAATCGACACAGGAGGTGTCGTCGCAACCAATGGCGGAGCAGCCCATTTTCACCCCATGCTTCGAGGGCTGCCCCTAACGGAGGAGTACTCGCCCTCATTCGCGTATGTGGCCATGAGTGGTTGGGCTCCGGCCCTGGAAAGATGGTACACGGAGCCCTACTACCACCTGTGTGATGGACAAGGCATGATTTGGGGAAGCGCAAGGACGGCTCCCAGATCAACGGACTCCCGAAGCATATGCTCGCATCGTGAGGGCGAGTACTCGAGGAAAAAGGGCAGGCTCCTCAAAGGCAAGGGCGGAGGAGCGAGGCAGTGATACGTCTCAAATGTATCTATAATTTTTGAGTAATCCATGCTAGTTTTGTGATGTTGTCACATGTTTTTACTATCATATTACATCATTTTTATGTATTTTGTCGGACTAACCTATTGACAAGATGCCCAGTGCCAGTTCCCTGTTTTTGTTGCAGAAAGTTACTTCTGGAAATATTCTCAGAATTGGACGAAAATTTACGGAGATTTTTTATTGAAGAAATGAGAAAGGGAGCCAGAAGGGCGACTCCAGGGGACCCACACAGGCCAAGGGCGGCCCCCTGCCGCAGCCTAGAGCCCACCCGCGGGTGGGACCCGCCCCTGCCCTGTGGGGCACCCCTCGGCCGCTTCCGACGCCTATAAAATCACATCCGACGCAAAAACCCTAACCCCCGAAGGATTTTCCCAAATACGCAACAGAGCTCCGCCGCCATCGCTGACAAGTTTCGGGGGTTCAGAAGGTCCTGTTCCGGCACCCTGCCGGGACGGGGATCGACCGCCGGGGCCATCTCCATCAACACCGCTGCTTCCCGCGATGAGGAGAGAGTAGTCCCTCACTGGGGCTGAGGCTTATACAAGTAGCTATGTGGTTATATCTCTCTCCCATGATGTGATCTTCGTTCTGATCATGAGCTTTGTTAGTGTAGTTGAATACATGATGTTTCCCTATGTGTAATGGATATGATGTTGCTCAAGTGGTGTTATTTAGTACAATTTCTGGAGCCACCGTTGTGATCATGGTACCTCGGTGACATGATGGGTGCCGTGTGTGACTCTATGGATAATAGATTGGAAGGATCTTCATCATGAGTTTGTTCTTTATTTGTTGGATTGAATAGATCATGAGGTTTCTTGATGCTTGTGTTATTGAAGAAAGAGACTATTGAAGAAATAGATTGTGATGTTTGTTAGTACTATCTTTGGATGCGGATAGTGACAGCATGAAGTGTCCATAGATGTGGAATACGAACTTTAAGGTGTGCTTTTCGTAGCCCTACGCAATTCTCATCCTATTTGATCCACAAAATAATTATCTCCGAGTAACGTCTACCATGCATGTATTTTTGTGGAACTATTATGTGTTTAATTGTGTTAATGATGTTGAGAGTAGTCACTAGTGAAAGTATGAAGCCTATGCCTTGTTTCCAAGCATTGATACACCATTTTTAGTCACTTTTATCACTTGTTTGCTTGCTGCCATTTTTATTACAGAATTACAAAATCACCTTTTACCATCCATATCACTTGCATTTTACCATCTCTTCGCTGAACTAGTGCACCTATACAACTGACAATTGTATTAGGTGTGTTCGGGACACAAGAGACTTCTTGTATCTTAATTGCAGGGTTGCTTGAGAGGGATATCTTTGACCTCTACCTCCCGTGGATTCGATAAACCTTGGGTTACTCAGTTAAGGGAAATTTGCCGCTGTCCTACAAACATCTGCGCTTGGAGGCCCAACAAGTCTACAAGAATAGAAGTGTGTAGTAGACATCAAGCTCTTTTCTGGCGCCGTTGCCGGGGAGGTGAGCGCTTGAAGGTATCTTCTTTAGATTTTGCAGTTATATCTTTTTATTTCTTGTTTTTATTTCACTAGTTTGGCTTATGGAACGTTGTTCTTTGAATTTGCTTTTTGAGAGTGACCTCTCCACCACTCCCATGGTGGATAAGGTTACTCCACATACTGAATGTATTCCTTTTAAGATACCGATGGGGATAATTGATCGTGTTATGAGCATTTGCTATGCAGGAGATGGAGCTATACATCCTAGTTATCATCTGCTTTATATCAAAGAGTTATGTGAGTTGATTGAGATTGCAGGTGTATCAAGAGAGGTAATCATGAGGAAATTATTTTCCTTATCACTTAAGGAGAAAGCGTTGGAGTGGTATAGGCTGCTAGACAATTCTCACTTGTTGGATTGGAAGGAGCTTATGTCTCTCTTTTATTCTAAATTTTATCCTCTTCATGAAATTCATCGAGATAGAAATTATATCTACAATTTTTGGCCACATGACGGAGAGAGCATTGCTCAAGCTTGGGGGAGATTGAAATCATTAATGCTTAAATGTCCTAACCATGATCTTTCCAAGGATATTATTGTTAACAATTTTTATGCAAGGCTATCTCATCATGACAAGGAAATACTTGATGCTTCTTCTATGGGTTCTTTTACAAGTAAGAAGATTGATGCTAAATGGGATCTTATTGAAAAGATTCAACAAAACATTGAAGATTGGGAGATCGACAAAGGTAAAGAGTCAGGTATAAATTATGAGTATGATTGCATTAAGTCTTTTGTTGAAACTGATAGTTTTAATAAGCTTAGTGCTAAGTTTGGACTTGACTCTCATATAGTTGTTGATATCTATAAATCTTTTGCTTCTCATATTAATATTCCTAAAGAGAAATGGTCTAAGCATCATGAACCTTTCAAAGACATTTGCAAACAAAATGAAATTGTTAATGATGATTGCAATATACATGATCCAATCTCTACAAATAATGTTCCATATAAGCATGTTAATTTTTGTGGAGTGCATAGACCTTGTGAAAGCACTCGGGTTGAAGAAGATAAATATTGTAAGCAACATAAGCATGAAAGAACTAGCAAATGGCTTAAGGATTTATATAAATTTTCTAGAGAATTAAATTACCTCTATCCTTTTATGTGTGAACTTTGCAATGAAGAAGGTCATTTTAATTTCCAATGCTCGTACTTTAATGATAGAATTATTAGCCAGTTTTGTGATAACATGATCACCTCTAGTCTTTATGATGAACTTAATTTATTTTTGGGGTGTGAAGAGTTGTCAGAAAAAACTTCTTGGTTAGATAGTAGTACTTTTGGGAAAAATAGCATTCTCAAGGGAGCTTATCATTATTGTGTTGTGAATTGCCGTGACAATGCTTACATTGCAAAAATTAGAAAGAATATCACTTCACCAAAGTATAAAAGGACATATGTTTGTTATGTTGCCAATAATGAAAGGGAGAGATTCTCCCAAGTTTCTCCTGTCTTTTCTAATAATGAATCAGATTATGTGGAGAAGCTTCCTTTCCAACCACTCCCTCCTAAGGTGGTGAAGAAGAAGAAGAGAGGGAGGAGTAAAAATAAAGAAGAAACGGTATCATCCCCTAAGCATATTTCTTCCATCATGGTTGTTCCTAATGAGCATGAATCAAAAATTATTGAAGATGATCCACTTAATTGTATTCATTATTATCTTGATGTTAAGTCTATAGGCACTATTGAATAAGATTATGTTATGCTTGTTACTTATTGTGATGATCATGATTGGGATAATAATACTACTTATGATCTTGAAAATCTTTTTGGCACCGATTTTGAAAATGATGATATTGATAATTGTTATACTGTTGGTAATATTCATGTTTCTTCTAATCATAATGTGGAAAACCCCAAGCTTGGGGATGATGGGTTTGAAAATCCTTTTGGTATTGAAAGTCATGATGATTTGTTTACAAAAATATATGCTTGGAAAGATGACTATCCCCTTGCTTATGATGATATTATGCCTCCAATTTTTGATGATTATTGTGATGATAACTATGCCATAAAGAATGATTTTAATCATCCCTACGAGACTCATCATAATTATTACTCTCCTACTGAACATTATCTTTCTAATACACAATTAGTCTATCATGTCCAAGTTCTATATGATAGTCCTACTCTCAATGCTACTAATAATAAAGATTTTACTTATGTGGAGAGTAATAATAATACTTTTATGCATGTGAATCATGAGAAAAATGATTTATGTGATGGTTATGTTATTGAGTTTTCTTATGATTCTACTGAAAGTTATTATGAGAGAGGGAAGTGTGGTTATATAAATTTTAATCTTATGAAGTTTCCCCTCTTTATGTTGAAGGTTTTAATGTTGCACCTGCTTTGTCTTCCTATGCTTAATGCTTTATGCGCCAATGATTTATTTTCTTACAAGATGCCTATGCATAGGAAGAGAGTTAGACTTAAATGTGCTTGATATTTGCTTCATGATGCCCTCTTTTGCGTTCCAACTCTTATTCTTATGAGATATTCATTAAAATTATCATGCCTAGCTAAAAGGCTTAAAAGAAAAGCGCTTGTTGGGAGGCAACCCATGTTTTCTTTTCTTTCAGTTTGTTTTTGTTTTTCTTGAGTCATGAAGTTGTTGCCTCTGTAGAAATTTCATTGTATCTTTTTCTTTTGGTTTTTTGTGCCAAGTTTAGCCTCTAATGCATTGAAAGTGCGAGGTGTTGTTTTGCTGTCCAGAAACAGAATTTTGTCCTTCACTGTTCGAAAATCTAAAAATCCTGAATTTTATCTTTTTCTGAAATTTTTAGACAGCAAGCCTGATACTTTTAGCTATCTTTCGTTAGTTTTGACATTTCTGATTTGAGCTACAGGAGTGCCTCAAACAATTCGATCTTTACAGACTGTTCAGTTTTTGACAGATTCTGCTTTTATTTGTATTCGTCTCTTTACTATCGTCAAATGTGATACTCTAGAAAAGGAGTGCCACACTGAGGCTTAGTAAATAGTAGCTAATGCCCAATAAAGTTGTTTGCAATTTGTCTTGAGTTGAACACATATGCATTTTAATTTATGAGCACTAACCCTTTAATCAGTTTATGAGAAGTCTTGTGTGAAGGGAGTTTTTAAGTTCCAAAGGAGAGGATAATGAAGAAATTGAAGATGGATCAAAGCTCAAGCTTGGGGATGCCCCCATGGCACCCCTCTGAATATCAAGAACCATCAAGCGTCTAAGCTTGGGGATGCCCAAGGCATCCCCTCCTCTTCATCGACTATCATAAGGTCGTCTTCGTTGAAATAAGTTTTTATCACTTTACATATTATGTGCTATGCTTGGATCGTCTTTTTACTTTCATTTTTGTTTGTTTGTTTGCTGGTCATATACTTGTTGGATCCTTGCTTTGTTTGTGTGGGGGAGAGACACGCTCCGCTTTTTCATTTGAATAGTATTCTTAGCTACTATTTGTTTGCTAGTAAGCTCTCGCTTTTAGCTTTTATCTTGTTTAGAGCTGCTAGAAGTTGATATTAAACTCAATTGTTCTTCACTTATATTTGTTAAAGAGTTGTTTTGGTTGCTTGGTTGATTTTTTAGAATGATAAAATGCTATGCATGTGATATTGGAATGGAACGAAAGCCTGCATAGTATTGTAGATCATTGTGTGGATAATTGATACTTCTCATTTGTTTTGAGATATTAAGATGAATGCTTAAACTTGCTGGTTATTTGAGTGGAATTGATTAGTAAAGAAATACTGTTAAAAACTTGAAACTGTGTGGTGTTTCGTAGTTGTTAATTCATTAAGCTAATCTTTCCATCAAAAGAATTGATTGGTCAACATTGGAGACGATGTGGAGCTTTTATGGTTATGATTGATAAATGTCTTATGCTACTCTGTTACCGGCTAATTTTAGATGTTTGCTTCAAATACCTTCTTTGCTAAGCTCAAAAATTCGTACTGAGTGTATGGTTCACTCGTGCATCCAAATCCCAAAGCCAAACTATCTTGCCAGCGGAGTCCACCATATCTACCTATGCATGGTATTTCCTGCCATTCCAAGTAAATTTGTCATGTGTTATCTTTAAAAATTCAAAATACTCCTTTTTGTGCCTCTGTTTTTAAGCTCATGAGGGAGCAGTAGAGAGGTAGATATAACTCGTGACGAGCAAGGTCATTCCCCCCCCCCTTTCACCCGGTGTCGATGGATTACGTCTTCACTTGAATCAACCCTAGAGAAGCTTAAGCAAAATATAAATATAACTCACCATTCTCCTCCGCGCAATGCAAATCTGAGAAATCAGCTCAAACATTGGACAGTGGTGAAACTAAGGAGAAAGAAGAGCGTACTCGCTCCTCTAAAAACCAGCTGCTCTCACAAGTCTAAAAAACCTTGCTTGTTATGGGGGACTAGATAGCTTCTCTGTTGTGAAGTCGTTGACGAAAGCATGCATATCTCAAAATTGTTTTACTTCTGTTTCATAAAAAAAACAAAAAGCTCTAGCACATGACTAATCCCTGCTTCCCTCTGCGAAGGGCCTTTCTTTTACTTTTAATGTTGAGTCAGTTTTCCTCTTCCTTCTATCTCCACCAAAGCAAACATCTAGCATTGACCCTAGGTATCATTGATCATATTGCATTGTCAGATTAAACATGAATCTTTATATTGACTTTACCGTTGGAAGTTGAAGTTTTTTGCTAAAACTTGCATCTTCTTTGTTTTGATTCTCAAACACTTTTGTCATGCAATTGTTAACTTTGAGACAAATATGTGGATCACATTACTTTCATGTCTTTAACGTACTATTTATGAAAGGTTTTGCTTGAATGATTCAACTTGGTTATTCATTGCTTTCTTGCTATCAACTATAGACAATTGTTTTGCATCACTTCATTCACATCCTATGCTTTACATTACTATCTTGATCATGTTTGTGTTGGTTGCATGTCTCATCAAAAATTATTTTGTTATCACTTACCTACTCGAGGACGAGTAGGAGTTAAGCTTGAGGATGCTGATACGTCTCAAATGTATCTATAATTTTTGAGTGATCCATGCTAGTTTTGTGATGTTGTCACATGTTTTTACTATCATATTACATCATTTTTATGCATTTTGTCAGACTAACCTATTGACAAGATGTCCAGTGCCAGTTCCTTGTTTTTGTGTTGTTTTTGTTGCAGAAAGTTACTTCTGGAAATATTCTCGGAATTGGACGAAAATTTACGGAGATTTTGTATTGAAGAAATGAGGAAGGGAGCCAGAAGGGCGACTCCAGGGGACACACACAGGCCAGGGGCGGCCCCCTGCCGCGGCCTAGGGCCCACCCGCGGGTGGGACCCGCCCCTGCCCTGTGGGGCACCCCTCGGCCGCCTCCGACGCCTATAAAATCACATCCAATGCAAAAACCCTAACCTCCGAAGGATTTTCCCAAATATGCAACAGAGCTCCGCCGCCATCGCCGACAAGTTTCGGGGGTTCAGAAGGTCCTGTTCCGGCACCCTGCCGGGACGGGGATCGACCGCCGGGGCCATCTTCATCAACACCGCTGCTTCCCGCAATGAGGAGGGAGTAGTCCCTCACCGGGGCTGAGGCTTATACAAGTAGCTATGTGGTTATCTCTCTCTCCCATGATGTGATCTTCGTTGTGATCATGAGCTTTGTTAGTGTAGTTGAATGCATGATGTTTCCCTATGTGTAATGGATATGATGTTGCTCAAGTGGTGTTATTTAGTACAATTTCCGGAGCCACCGTTGTGATCATGGTACCTCGGTGACAGGATGGGTGCCGTGTGTGACTCTATGGATAATAGATTGGAAGGATCTTCATCATGAGTTTGTTCTTTATTTGTTGGATTGAATAGATCATGAGGTTTCTTGATGCTTGTGTTATTGAAGAAAGAGAATTCAAGAAATAGGTTGTGGTGTTTGTTAGTACTATCTTTGGATGCCGATAGTGACAGCATGAAGTGTCCATAGATGTGGAATACGAACTTTAAGGTGTGCTTTTCGTAGCCCTACGCAATTCTCATCCTATTTGATCCACAAAAGAATTATCTCCGAGTAACGTCTACCATGCATGTATTTTTGTGGAACTATTATGTGTTTAATTATGTTAATGATGTTGAGAGTAGTCACTAGTGAAAGTATGAAGCCTAGGCCTTGTTTCCAAGCATTGATACACAGTTTTTAGTCACTTTGTCACTTGTTTGCTTGCTGACATTTTTATTACAGAATTACAAAATCACCTTTTACCATCCATATCACTTGCATTTTACCATGTCTTCGCCGAACTAGTGCACCTATACAACTGACGATTGTATTAGGTGCGTTGGGGACACAAGAGACTTCTTGTATCTTAATTGCAGGGTTGCTTGAGAGGGATATCTTTGACCTCTACCTCCCGTGGATTCGATAAACCTTGGGTTACTCACTTAAGGGAAATTTGCCGCTGTTCTACAAACCTCTGCGCTTGGAGGCCCAACAAGTCTACAAGAATAGAAGCATGTAGTAGACATCAGGCAGCCAGAAGGTCAGGACACTCAGACCAGGTTTGTGACCTGATCCGACTTATCAGAGGATGGGATGAGCCCTTACCCGAGTTTGTGACAAGATTCCGACAAGCAGCGAGCCAGGCCCCTCGCATCCGAAGCAGGACAATATTGGCCATATTTGAAGGCAACGTTCGGCATCCGCAACTGCAAAGAAGACTCCGCTCTAGACTCATCCGTCCTGCTGAAGAGGTTTGGCAGATCATCGATCAACTCATCCAAGAAGAAGATGCAAGAAGGCAGTTATGACCATTCTGTTGGAGATGCTCACGTTGGAAAGAGGGGACAGCCACCGGCGGTTGTCCCGTTGGATTCAAGGAAACCCTTGCCAAAGGACAGCGCACCTATCCCAGGACAGGACTGTTGTGGATAAGGACGGGGTATCGGGAAATCAATGGAGCAGCTCGAACTTGATTGAGCACCCATGAAAGTACCATCTCCAGGCGCTTGTTCGATGGTGAGGCGTGGCGGGAGCGGGTCCACCCCCACAGGCGTAGGGTGCCGAAATCGCATCGTAAAAAAAGAGAAGGGCCGCAAGCATGTCCGAGAGAGCCCCGTGTATAAATCACTGGGTGTGCCCGATTCGTGAGCTGGAAGCAAGGTTGCCCATGTCGTAGGTGCCTGAGTCGCACAGCTGGATAGCATAGTGTGCCCAAGTCTCACTTGGAAAAAATGGCTGGGCTGGGGAGGCCTGTTACCACGCTCATGAATTACTGGTTTCTTCGCTTTCCCGGGAAAGATCTTTTGACATGTTTTTTCCATTTTCAGTTGAGATCCTAAGGGTTGCATCGGCATCGCCTACACCCCCCGGGGTGACTTTATTCGCCCATTTTCCATTCGCCAAAAAGTTGATTCTGGATTGGCCAATCCTATTCGTTTGTAACATCAAGTTTTTCAACACTTGTATTTTTGGTATCTCTCGATCGAATACCCCGAGCAAGAGATTGGCGCAAGGACAGCCGGGTGCTTACTCCCGGGAGAAAACAAAGGAAAGAAACGACAAAGTATCAGAAGCACAAGGGCCCTTTCTGCCGAGGGAGTCATCACATTACAAGGTTGGGACTCCGACACGCAGACCTCACATCCCGGGGGACGGCGTGAACGGCTCTCGACCTGGGGAATCTCTCGATTGCTTGAGAGCCTGGTGTAGGGAGACGTTCTCCGCCTTCAAGGCGTCCAAAGCCACGCAGTTCACCCGCTTCTCGTTCTAAGGAGCAGAAGAAGAAGTTAGACTAAAGGAAAAAATTACATAAGCACATGAGCAAAGATAAAGGTCCACACACCTCGAGGGCCAAACTCAGCAGCTCCATAAGATCGCCGGGCTGACCCTTCCGCAACTTACTTTGAAGGATATTGAGGATGACAGAGCTAGCAAGGATATCCTGCGAAGGATACATGTGAGCAGGGCCTTGAGAAACGGGGTCCAACCAGGACGAAAAGTCCTCCAGCCAGTAGGATGGGCGAGGAAGGAGCTGCGATCAGACACCCTCATTATTGCCAGCAAAGAAAAGAAGAAAAAGAGAATCTGCGAGAAAAGATTTGACTTACCAAGGGGGCAGCTTCACAAGAACAGACGGCGGCGCGGTCCACCTACAGCGTCTTACCCACTCGGAGTTCAGACACCGACCGCACCCAGCCCGCCAGTTGATGAAGAGCCAGCGGCAGAGTTGATATCTGAGTACAATCTCCAGAAGGAGACCAGTCACAGATCGAGTGGACACGGATCTGGAGCGGTTGTATGCGGCGAATCTTCCAAGTAGTGAGAAGATCGAGACCAGTCAGGCCCTCTGCCACCAGTCGGGTCAGGCATTTGTTCAACACGTCCAGAACATCAGGGTCGTCAAGCCTACAGAGATCCTAGTTATGCCGGGAAGGAGGAAGCCCTCACTGAAACAGGGGGAAGATCGGAGCACCATGTGCCACCGGGAGCTCAGGGCAGTAAAAGAAAGTACGCTCCCAACCCACATTTGCACCCAACAGCTTGAGATCCGGGTAGTCAGATCGGCGAGGTACCACCTTCACCACGCCGCACTCCAACTCGGCGTCCCCTTCCCCATCAATCCTTCCCATAAGGAAGAAGAGGAAACACCACCACCCCAGATGAGGATGTATGCCAAGATACCCCTCACAGAGAGTGATGAAGCACGAGATGTGGGTTATGCCGTCAGGAGTCAAGTGGTGGAGTTGAATCCCGTACAAGCGGAGTACAAGGCCCAGGAAGGGGTGCACCGGAGGAGAAAGCCCCCTCTCCAGATGAGAAGCAAACATAACACACTCATCGCCGCGGGGACGTGGGGATGTTTCTGCAATCGACACTCGCCACGGACAGCGCTCCTCGCTGGGGATGCACCCAATACAGGCCAAGTGACTCAGCTCCCCCCGGGTGATCGAGGATCCAGTCCATGGCAAACCACCCTCTCTCGACGCAAGACGGAGCTCCATTAAGATGGCAAACGCAAAGACCGGGATTCACACGAAAAGTAGAAGATGAAAGGGGAAGGATGGGGGACACGGTCGACATGATCCCCTATTTTATACACAAGTCGAAGACGAACCGCTCGGGGCGCCGCCCGCACGACCCAATCGCTGACCACCCCGCACCACGTGGCAGACTGACGCTGCACGGGACACGACAACATTAAAGGAAGCATCGGGGGAAGATTCATCCTCTTACACGGAGACTACTCGAGTGCCTACACCACGGCGGGACAATCCCGCGCGCAGCAAGATGGATCTGCCAGACGGTCCCACACTTTGATAAGGCGTGGCTCGACAGCCGAGGAGTCGCTGATGCCGGGCCATGCCCGAGGGCTACTGTCGACACCCTGCCCCCGGGGGATGTCACGATCGGAGAAAGTGTGGGCCGCCACAAGATATATCCAGACTCCTGGAAGCCACGCAGGGGGGAGTGAGGAAGCGGCCTCGCCCGGGGGCTCCGCCCGGGAGAAGAAGCAGGTGACAAGACGACACTTGGCGCAACCCACCTGCGACCCGACTGTCCAGCCGGTAGGGTGGTCGGCTAGGCAGGAGCCAACCATACGCCTCAGGCGCCCGGTTCAGGGGCGGCCCGACCCATGGAAAGCGTGAAGACGAGCTGGCAACCGGCTGTCCCCAGGCGGTGACACCCGTCCCTCGAGGTGGCACCATCCCCGCCAGGTGTCACCCATGCGGGCGCCGGAGCTGGCAAAGGGCGCCAGCCATATAAAAGGAGGTCCACCTTCAGCAGAAAGGGGGGGAGGAAGGACAAGACGAGGCGAGAAGCCACCGACAGTTGGCAACCTCAGGCATTAGATTCGAGAGAAGACAAGAAGCATATAAAAGAGAGAGAAGAGCGGTAGTCCCCGGGAAGGAGAGCCAACCGAGGGAAAGAGAGATATTCATCCACTTGTACTCAGCTACCACCATCGATTCAATACCAGATCAGACATGCAGGACGTAGGGCTTCATCTCCGGATGGCCTGAACCTAGGTAAAACTCTCGATGTGCTTTTCTTCTTGTGTCGCGTCCACATCATCATCGACATCGTCCACGACAACGGGTTTAGCAGAGGCGACGCAGGAGATCCCCAGTGCCCACTAACGAACAACGACAGGGGAGCACACCGAGCTCTCCGGTGTCCGGGTTTCGATACGCGACATATGTACTAAGAACAAAAGTGGAGAATATAAGAGTTCTCATGCTTTGACATGAGAACGCAAGTTCTCATGCTCTGACATGGGTGTAACTACAACAACCCTTATAAATGCGAATAATACGTTGTGCAAACTAATAATACCCACCTAAGAGGGTCACACCCAAACCTACATGACGCCTACACAGACAAAGGTACATAGTCAAGAAATAAACGACAAAGTCAAAGATGAAAGCATGAAGAAAAAACTTATCAGGTGGATGGATAGATGGGCCACTTCACCATGGATCATGTACCATCCCCTCTCTCATGAAAATCCCTCGTAGACTGATGTGCCAAGTTTCACTTATTTATCTTTCTCACCTGTTACCACCAAGTGTAGTCTTGATCATTTGTCAAGAATCGCTTGCCCATATAAACACACCAAGCAACTGAACCTCATTCACCAAACTCAATACAAAAAGAAGAGAGGGGTTGAGCTTCAAGACCCGCTCTAATTTCGGACCCGTACGACTCGAACTCACATTGATGAAGGGTATTGGGCTCCACCCGTGGGAAGTCCTATATGGTACAAGGTCCATGTGTAACACCATCGCCACTCTCTTAACATAGGAGTAGGTGATGCTCAATGGGGGCATCTGTATCCACGCTTGACATTCACTAAAAGACCGTTGTACACAAGTGAGAAGCTTTGTATATACACTCTCTCACACGACTCCGTTGCTCGACACACCCTCTTATAAAACAGTGGGACTAGCACGAGACCTGAGCCCCCGACCCTCTTATAAAACAGTGCATTAAGGTAAATTTACTGCTGAAGATGAGAATAGGCTGTCTAAAAATTGGATATTATCTTAGTTGCCCCCCTCGTGTGAGAATTATTTGGGTGGGCTCCATTATGGATATATATCCTGCCTCCGCCCCTGCCTTCTATTCCCTCCTTGTTCAATTAGAATAACAAACATATACACAAGAAGTTTGGTTTGGCTAAATATCTCAGACTAATGTTTTTTATAGAGGGACCATCTGAATTCGCAACTAATTTGACAATAGGAGCACACATCGTTTTTAGAACAACTAATGCTTTTTTATTTTGTTTCCAGCCTCTCGTACAGTCGAAAAGCAAGGAAGAAGAAGAATATGCAGACAGAAGAACAAAAGGGCAAGAGCAATATTGCAACCCTATATCTTAACCCAGATATACGCAATCTAATCCAGTACAAAGTCGCAACGTGACTTGTTAATAGTGGGAACTAGCCAGAATGTAACAAATCTGTGACACAAAACCGCAGGCTCCCGTGGGCCCACCCGCAACTCCACGGCTTCACCCCGCTTTCCTTTTCTTCATTCCTGTGGGTGACAAAATACTGAACACCTCTCTCTCACCTCCGCCCTCTGTTTGTTTCTTTGTTTGCAGCCTCTCGATCCCTTTCTCCTTCTTTATAAACGCCATCCGTTCCACTCTGAGATTTCCCCGATTCGCCACGAAACCGCAGAAAGACAAGAGACGGACAGCAACCGAGAGGCGTAATAGTAGTGCTCCGGCCCATTTCGCCTTGAGTTGATCTCGCCATGGCTGCCACCGTCGCCGTGGAGAACTTGAACCCCAAGGTGAGACCCTCTCTGTTCCCTCCATCTCCTATCTTTTTCTTGTTTCTTTTTATTGGGGGATTTCGATGAGGTGGGGGACGGCTTGTTGCGGTGATCTGTGACTGTGAGTTGGGTAGGCTGGCGCGGCGTGCACTTGATTTGGATGCGCTGGGCTCACTTTCTTCTTGCCTCGAGGAATACTACATCGGATCCTCCTTCGTATCTGTTTTCCAGTATGCAGTAGACTGGATTATATTTTAGTTCTTATGTTTTTTTTATCTCTGGAGGAATTTTAGCAAGGCTGATGAGATTTCAGGAGTGACTTAGATGACACGACGAATGATTCTGATTCGATCGTGGACCTGTGGTAGTTGATCTGCTTGATTATTCCGCTCTGCTTTTCTGGATCTAGTAATTCAAATGAAAAATGAGTTTTTTGTTGTTTTGTTGAGAGAACCCTAAAGATGAGTTGGTTTTAATTTGGTCCTGAACTGTCGAGAAAGGAAAGCGAGCTCTTAGCCTGCAAGTTATAATTGTTCAGCAGTTGAATATAACAAGTCTAGTGTTTTTGCCTTGATGCAGTCAGTACTATTGAGCTGCCTTCATGCAGTTTTCGTGTCACAGTGGCAGTGCAATGTCAGCGTCATTCTTTGTCTAGCAGTACAACACAATGACATGTTGGTACTGAATCACCATGTTGTTGTTTCGGTTAGAGCATACATGCTGCTCAGTTGCCAACCTGTGACTTGTGAAGATATTCACATGTTGAAATGTTCTTGTTGGGGTGACAGGGCATATAATGAACTGACCACTTGTCTGCGTGTGTATATATTCTTCCGCATGAGGTTCTTATTTGCAGCTACATGATCATTTAACAGCCTACCATTCCATCCACGTCTCTGTCATGCACTACAAAGTTGAAACCCTTTCAGTTCATCACATTTCCAGTCTCAAGATGCACGTTCCTTCCATTAACCGGCATTCTTCGCATATTTGTTTAGTGGCTCATTAATTTTGTCCAATCACTTGATCAACTATGTGCAAGTTCTGATACTGAGGCACCTAGCTAATTCTTTTATCAATGGTTCAGGTTTTAAAATGTGAGTATGCAGTGCGTGGAGAGATTGTTATCCATGCTCAGGTATTTCAATTTACCACTAAGTGTTATTTCAGTGATTTAGAATCTGATGTATTCAGATTTTAGTTGGACTCGTGTTCTAAGATAATCACCTAGCCTTATTTACAAGCAATTGTTCGGTATTAGTAGTATTTTAATATGCTTTAACAACACAGCAAGCTACCTGGCATTTCCTTGGAGACGCCAGTTCTTGTGCCATTAAGTTTTGCTTAGAATTGCTTAACTAGGGTCGTTTTGTTTTGTTTCAGCGCTTGCAGCAACAGCTACAAACTCAACCAGGAACTCTACCTTTCGATGAGGTACTTGACCATAGATTCCACAGACTGATCTAACAGATATCTTTCCACTGATATGTTTTACAATTTTCTTAGCTCATTCAACTTCTTACATGCAGATCCTCTATTGCAACATTGGAAACCCACAGTCTCTTGGTCAGCAGCCAGTTACATTCTTCAGGGAGGTATGCTAATTTTTATCTGCAGAGTTTATTGTTCGTTTTCCTAGATACTTATGTGGTATAACACAGGTTCTTGCACTTTGTGATCATCCATACTTGTTGCAAAGAGAGGAAATCAAATCATTGTTCAGGTGAATATCCGCATCTTTATACTTCATCAGCATGAAACGAATGTACAGAAAACTTCGAAATAGGGCAGATATCAAGCAGATACCCTTAACCAGGTGCTATCATACTAAATTTTTGTTGGACATTCAAATGAACTTGAATGATTCCAAAAGCACAATTCTTAGTGACCTGCCAATATACAAACTTGCAAGCCTAATCTCCATAGGTTTAAAAAATTAAACCTTACTGGTGTACAGTAAATTTTGTTTTACATCACAGTGAAATATGGCAGTCAGTTCAAATGAACTTGAATTGCTAACTATTTGGGTTCGGACTTAAATATCTATATTATAGTGGAATATATCTATGAACAACTCCACCATTTCTTCCAGAGTTTTTTTGAAGCTAAATTGACCCCCCTTCTCTACTACTTCGTATTTTTTTATCAGATCACCAAAAAAAAAAACTTTGTATTGTTTATCAGAAGATTCCTAGAAGTTTAGAACTAATCCATCTATCTAACCTAAGTGTGAGATTCTTGCACATGGCACCTGATTCTTCATCTTGTTGCAGTGCCGATTCTATTTCTCGGGCAGAGCAGATTCTTGCCTCGATTCCTGGAAAAGCAACAGGGGCATACAGTCATAGCCAGGTAATCGTCTACTGTTGTGCATTTTGTTACCTGCCACCAGGAGGAAAAGGGGGAATGTTGACATAGTTTGTTTTTTCTCATTTTCCTAGGGCATCAAAGGACTTCGTGATGCAATTGCTGCTGGGATTACCTCACGAGATGGATTCCCTGCTAATGCAGATGACATCTTTCTTACAGATGGAGCAAGTCCCGGGGTATGAACTGTACATCGTCTTTCAATTGCTAGACAATTTATGAACACACATGCATGAAGTAGTCAAGTCTTGTATCATATTATTGTTCCTTGCCAGGTGCACTTGATGATGCAGTTACTGATAAGGAATGAGCAAGATGGCATTCTTGTTCCTATTCCTCAGTATCCCTTGTACTCGGCCTCCATAGCTCTTCATGGCGGATCTCTCGTATGTACTCTGTTTACCTGGAAAAGGTAGTTTAGTATAGTAGCGTTTCATGCCGCACAAATTGACAGCATTATCTTTCAGGTCCCATATTATCTCAATGAATCGACAGGCTGGGGTTTGGAAATCTCCGATGTTAAGAAGCAACTCGAAGATGCTCGGTCAAAAGGCATCGATGTTAGGGCTTTGGTGGTTATCAATCCAGGAAATCCAACGGGACAGGTTTGTGCTCATTATTTCTCCTTTTGGATGTGGAAAACATCTTGGTATGCACACCACGTTTGTATGATGTACTTTTAGTTGCTCTGCAATGTGCACGAAACATTCTGTAGTTGTCAGATAACTAAAAAAGACAAAAGATCAATATTCAGATGACTCATTTATGTATATAGGTTCTTGCTGAGGAGAACCAATATGACATAGTGAAGTTCTGCAAAACTGAGGGTCTTGTTCTTCTGGCTGATGAGGTGAGTGATTGTTGCCGAGAAAACACGCCAACGAACTTTGGGCTGCTCATTTCTATTTATTCCGTCGTATGTAACATTAACACCGTTATCTATTGGTAGGTATACCAAGAGAATATCTATGTTGACAATAAGAAGTTTCATTCTTTCAAGAAGATAGTGAGATCCTTGGGATATGGCGAGGAGGATCTCCCGCTAGTATCATATCAATCTGTTTCTAAGGGTAGGTACAATGATCCAGTTGCTTATTCTTCTATTCATATCGATGCTGGCGTGTAAAAAAATATTTTGTTGCTGCCACCAGGATATTATGGAGAGTGTGGTAAAAGAGGAGGTTACATGGAGATTACTGGCTTCAGCGCTCCAGTTAGAGAGCAGATATACAAGATAGCATCAGTGAACTTATGTTCCAATATCACTGGTCAGATCCTTGCTAGTCTCGTCATGAACCCACCAAAGGTCAGGGGCCTTTTTAAAATTTCCCGCCCTGACAAAAAATGCAAAGTTCTCCACCTAAATATCATTGTTGGCTTCTGCAGGCTGGGGATGAATCGTACGTTTCATACAAGGCAGAAAAAGATGGAATCATAGCGTCTTTAACTCGTCGTGCAAAGGTGCGTCAGGGTCCCGTATCTCTGGATAGCTCCAAATGACTTGTTAAATCTTAAAAAGACTTGAATTTGTTGATGTGGAGCTCTTGATCGCAGGCACTGGAGGATGCATTCAACAAACTTGAGGGAATTACATGCAACGAAGCTGAAGGAGCAATGTACCTGTTCCCTCAGATTAGTCTGCCACAGAAGGCAATTGAGGCTGCGAAAGCTGCTAACAAAGCGCCTGATGCATTCTATGCTCTTCGTCTCCTGGAGTCAACTGGAATTGTTGTTGTCCCTGGATCTGGGTTTGGCCAGGTGAGTGAAGTTAGTCTTGATACAAAGATTATTGTGTAGTTTTGTGCCTGTAAGTATTGGCTTGGACATATATAAAGCCAGCATAATAAGATTTTTCTGTCAACAATTAAATAACCTAATTTACAAAACCAACATTTCTTTCTGTTGAGGTAGTGCAACATATATCTGAAGGTAATTCAAAATAAGCATGCATGAACTGATATTTTAGGCCGTTGTCACCTAAAGCTATTTTAGAAATCGGGTTAGGAATAATATACATTAGATCTACTTCCTGCAGTTGCCTTTAACCTATAAGCCATGCAAATGCTCATCGATGCTACGTTCTTGTATTCGACAGGTTCCTGGCACATGGCACTTCAGGTGCACGATCCTTCCGCAGGAGGAGAAGATCCCGGCGATCATCTCGCGCTTCAAGGTGTTCCATGAGAAGTTCATGGCGGAGTATCGCGACTAAACTGCTGTAAAGATGTTACTATACAGGACCTCATGGATTTTATAGTCCTTTTCCCACCCCTGGACAGCAGCATCCTGTAGAAGAAACAAAATAANTTCTTGATTATTCACGGTGTATCGGTTACAAACTTGCTCCTTGAGCTGTATATGAGCGTCCGACTAGGGCGGCCGAGTAGAGCAGTCTAGGGTTTTCCTCTAAGGCGAACTGGTCGATCACCTCTATCCCAGTCTAGGGTTTCCAGAAAAGCCTCCTCTTCTATCTGGCCGCACCCCCCTTATATAGGGCTGAGGAGGTGCTGTACATGTGTGGGTCCGGCTCATTACACACTGACTAGCGGGGCCGGCTAACCGACCCGGAACCGGCGGGTCCGGCTACAGTCTTCTTCCTTCCCACGGTGCTCTTCCATCATGCACAGTGGACGCCGCACGGTTTGGAGGCGCCGCTATCAGGGACGTGAGGAGCCAGGTGGCGCGCTTCCTGTCCTGCCGGCTCCGCCTTCGCCGGTTCCGGGTCGGCGGGGTCTTCGGTATGGCCTTCTCCTTTACATCTTGTCGGTGTGGTCAGCGTCGTGCAACAACTGTACCGGGCGTCGTCGTTGTCAGGTCTTCCGTGGCTGGCTGGCAGGCGGCCAGCCGGACAGATTATCCAGCCAGACAGGTGGGCAGCCGAACAGATTGTCCAGCCGGATAGGGCTTCAGGGCAGCCAGCCGGCAAGGCAGATGGCCAGCCGGCCAGGTCTTCACGGCAGCCAGCCGGCCAGGCGGATGGCCAGCCGGCCAGGTCTTCACGTCTTCGGGCAGCCGGACAGGTTGGCCAGTCGGATTTGGCCAGCCAGCAGGAGGGCCAGCCGGATTTGGCCAACCAGCTGCTAGATCTTGTCGAGACGTGGACTTTGGTATATCGGGGGATCATCTCCCCGACACTAGTCCTCGAAGCTGTCGTGGTCCTGCAGCCTTAGCAGGAGGGCCTCGGCAGGTTTCCCCAAAAATTAATGCATGAAACAAAGTTAGTTGTGAAGATACATTGAACTTTTAACATGGCTGTGTGATAAACCGAAAGGTTGGCACTTTTACTTTCCATCTTTTACTTTATTAGGTGCCGGCTCGCCCTCGTTTTACCCCCTTAGCCATTTTCTGTGCACCCGGCCGGTCATGACCGCTGCTCTTGCCGGCGTGTCAGTCGGGTTGCGGTCTGCAGCACGGATCCGAAGAGTGGGCCGGCTGGTCGAGTACACAGTGAGACTTTAGGAGTTTGACTTAGGCGAGCGAGGCACAGGTTCTTACGGCGAGCCGAGGATCTTTCTTTCTTATGTTTTCACGCGTGAGCCTTCCAGCTTTTGCTCTGGCCGGCGAGTCTGCAGCGCGGATCCGCAGAGTGGGCCTCGGGCGTCCAGCACGCTACTAAGCCATCGTGAGAAGGAACGACGGCCGGCTAGCCGTAGCCGGACGAAACACGAAAAACTTGCACTGATACGAAGGTAGCCTCCGGACTTGCTAGCAAAGCACTTGCAAAGAAAACGAGGGGGTAATCCCCGAGTGTCTTTCGGACTTATCCGCCTTAAACGTACGATGCAAAAACTTACGGGACAATACTTACATTCTTATTTGTTGGTGCGGACGGAGACGGGGTGCTGCAGCCGGTCGGGATTCGGCCGGCTAGGCAGCCAAACGGAGCCGGATCGGCCCCCAGCCGACTGGGTCTCAAGACGCGGCTGTCCCGGAGCCAGCCGGCCCAGCAGCGAAGCAGAGGCATCCGGCCTGTCGATCGGGCGTTGTCCAGCCGGTTTTTCCTTTCTTTTCTCCTATTCTCTCTTCTTTCTTCAGCCGAGCTGGCTTTTCCTTTTTCTTCTTCCTTCCTTTCTTCTTTTCTTCTTTCCGCCGGCTCCCTCATCCGACTCCTCTTCACTCGGACAACCGGACGGCGGAGCAGCAAGGCGGGGCGGCGAGGACGCCGGCCGGGCGAGGTGGCATAGCCAGCCGGACAGGCCGTGCGGGCGGATGCGGCCACGGAGGCACGCGGGGGCCAGCGCGGAGGCGGAGGCTCGGACAGCCGGCCACGGCCGGCGGAGCCGGGACGGAGGCCAGCGCGGGCGAGGCCAGCCGGCCATGGGCAGACGATGGAGGAGGAGCCGGGCAGGCGGAGGCGAGGCGGGGCGCGACAGCCGGCCACGGCGAGCGCGGAGCAGCCGGGCGCAGAGGAGACCGGCGGCGCGGGGGTTGCGGTCGAGCGCGGGCTGACATGCGCGGAAGGAGCCGGGTCGCAGGAGCCTGGAGAGGCCTTCATGGAGATGAGCGACGGGCGTGGACGGAGTAGTGGTGCGGGTGCCGGCGGATGCGCGGGCAGACGAGGGCGACGCAGAGGATGCCGGTGGGTAGACAAGGACGACGCAGGCGCGAGCCCGGGGCGGTGATGATGTCGAGCCCCGGAGTCCCCGAGTCCCCGAGTTTCTCTAGGAGGAAAATCGGATGCGGATGCGGGAGCTGGCCACGGCACGTAGGGAGCGGCCGACCGAGTCGGGCGCGGGCAGACGAGGGCGATGTGGGCGCGAGCCCGGGGCGGTGGTGATGTCGAGCCCCGGAGTTCCCAAGTCTCCGAGTTTCTCCCGGAGAGGAAGACAGTTGGCGCCTTGAGACGGCGACGTCGATGATGGTGAAAGGGGTCCCGTGCAGAATGTGACTCCAGCCGCTGTTTCCTGCCCCACGGTGGGCGCGAAATGTCGTGGTATGGACATATGCCTAAGGGAAGGCTTGAGTGGTGTGGGAGCAGCTAACACAGCCGGCGGCATCTGCAGGCGGGATTGGGCACAAGCATGCACACTAACACACGATGTACCCAGGTTCGGAGCCCTCATGGTGAGGTAACACTCCTACTCCTGCTGTGTTCTTGCTTATTCACGGTGTATCGATTAGAAACTTGCTCCTTGAGCTGTATATGAGCGTTCGGCTAGGACGGTCGGGTAGAGTAGTCTAGGGTTTTCCTCTAAGGCGAACAAGTCGATCACCTCTATCCCAGTCTAGGGTTTCCAGAAAAGCCTCCTCTTCTATCTGGCCGCACCCCCCTTATATAGGGCTGAGGAGGTGTTGTACATGTGTGGGTCCGGCTCATTACACACTGACTGGCGGGGGCCGGCTGCCCGACCCGGACCCGGCGGGTCCGGCTACAGTCTTCTTCCTTCCCACAGTGCTCTTCCATCATGCATAGTGGACGCCGCACGGTATGGAGACGCCGCTGTCGGGGACGTGAGGAGCCGGGTGGCGCGCTTCCTGTCCTGCCGGCTCCGCCTCCGCCGGTTCCGGGTCGGCGGGGTCTTCGGTATGGCCTTCTCTTTTATGTCTTGTCGGTGTGGTCGGCGTCGTGCAGCAACTGTACCGGGCGTCGTCGTTGTCGGGTCTTCCGTGGCTGGCTGGCAGCCGGCCAGCCGGACAGGTGGCCAGCCGAACAGATTGTCCAGCCGGACAGAGCTTCAGGGCAGCCAGCCGGCCCGGCGTATGGCCAGCTGGCCAGGTCTTCACGTCTTCGGCAGCCGGACAGGTCTTCACGGCAGCCAGCCGGCCCGGCGTATGGCCAGCTGGCCAGGTCTTCACATCTTCGGCAGCCGGACAGGTTGGCCAGCCGGATTTGGCCAGCCAGCAGGAGGGCCAGCCGAACAGATTGTCCAGCCGGACAGAGCTTCAGGGCAGCCAGCCGGCAAGGCAGATGGCCAGCCGGCCAGGTCTTCACGGCAGCCAGCCGGCCCGGCGTATGGCCAGCTGGCCAGGTCTTCACGTCTTCGGCAGCCGGACAGGTTGGCCAGCCGGATTTGGCCAGCCAGCAGGAGGGCCAGCCGGATTTGGCCAACCAGCTGCTAGATCTTGTCGAGTCGTGAACTTTGGCATATCCCCCCCCCCCCCCCCCCTTGCGCCGTCAAAAAAAATTCCACACTTATAGTAGGTTGTCACTTCTCTTAGAGCATTTTTATAAAGTTTTTCTTTGTAATTATTTGGTGGCATGTGTTCTTGGTATTTCTGCGAGTACTCTATTTCTGCAAGGGCCGGCCGGTCACAAAACGCACATTATAGAATAGTTGGAAACCACAAGATATTTCCATTCAATTATTTGGTGGTACGCGTTCTTAGTTTTTTTTATCCTGCAAAGACAGTAAAAGACGCAATTTTACAAGAGCCGTTAAAAACAGCAAGATATTTTCCATTTATTAGTAAGTAGTGCCCTGGGCCTGCGGAAACTCCAAAGTGTGCCCGAGCTTGCTTGCTCTCTCTCAATAGTGCCCATAAGAGATAAGACGTCAGCCCCTTTAATGCAGCTTGTACTAGATTTTTGTATTAAGTCTCTTTGTAATTAATTAATCTCAAATCTACTAGAAATTAAAATGATAATGTGCTAGAGCATTTTTTGCACGGCGAACATGAATAGATCCCAAATTTTAAATTTTGAAATGTAATCATAATTTTTGTATGATGAACATGAGCAAATCCTAATTTGCAAACACTGAAATGTAATCGTCATTTGCATAGTGAACGTGGACAATTCTCATTTCGCAAATTATGTAATATACTCGTCTTGAACCAAAATCTACTAGACAGATAACAATGTGCTAGGCCATTTTTTTTTGCTCCGCGAACATGAGCAAAAAATCAATTTGCAGATTGGGATTTGAAATCATCATTTTCTAACTTAATACTAAATCTGTTAGACAAATTTCCTGCATACACATGTCTTAACATGCAGAGCATTTATTGCACCTGAGTTTAAAAATATCCATTTAATCACAGCCACTCATTACATGCAAGAGCAAACGCGCCCGAGCGTCATTCGTCCGCTCTCCCTGGGCCTGTCGTTTGTGCCAGCGTTGATGATGAAACCAAGAACGTGCAGACCTGTCCGTGAAAGATGAGACAGATCGACCTGCCCGATCCATCATTTTCTATCGCGGATCGCTTGGTAGTAAAGGAAACACCGCTGGCCTCTCTGAGCATTATGAAATGCACGTTACTAAGCGGCAAGGAGTACGTACGTCCCACTCCGTGACCCACTCGGTTTATATATATATAATTAACGACGTGCTAACTTGGACCGGCCGGAACACCTGATATAAGTAGGAGGGAGGCAGTAGTCCTTTGTGAGACACGAAGCACTGCCGGCCCCTACGTGTACGTGCATGGAAGAGCGAGGCGGTACGTGCTACTGATATATCCAGCTTTAGGCCCGCCCGCCCGCCCAGTACTCGCGTGGGAGCACGTCTGCAGGCAGGTAGCGTGAAGCCTCGCTCGCTCGCTCGCTCGCAGGAGGCAACGGCGGGATCCCAATAAGGAGGCAAAGAACCAATGCGGCTGCCTGCCTGCCGTGCATGGTACGTGACCAGCTGATGAAACCCAGGCGAGCATCCACCAGCAGCACGTGATCTGGACATCTCACGTGCACCGCCACCACCCAAATCGCCGGAGGAACTAATTAACCCCAAAGGCGAGGCACAGTACGTAGCATCTTTGACCGGAAACAGTGCACGCATGGCCGCATCCTCCTCTCATCTTCTGCCTGGCCGGCCGGCCTTAGTTAGTTTAGCTAAGTAGGCTGGCGTGGATGGATTAGGCTGGCTGACCCCATGCGGATGGCAGTAAACAAATGCATGGTACCACCAGGCGGGCGGCCACCCGGGACCTAGCCTAGCGTAGCGTCGTCTCTGCTGCGGTTCGTTATCCCTTCTGATGGACTGCATTACCTATGTGCAAGTGCTGCAGCCTGCAGGCTATGCTTTGCTCCGAGACCACGGAAAGTGGCCGAGCGTGGCTGTGCCGCCGCATGTGCCGGAGAGCGACGCCACGTACGGAGGGGGACGTGCGTGCGACCTCGGCCGAGGCATGCGCAAGGGCCACGTACGCGACCGATCTTAGGATTAGCTAGCGCTTGGTGTTCTTTTTTTCTTGATATACTGTATATCTGAGCGGAAGCTGGTGCATCCATGGACAGATGGTAATGAAGATCCGTACAACAAATTATAGACGAAGGAATCAAATATACAGTGAGTCGCCGCGCGTGAGATTTTTCGGTGTAACTAAACCACCGATCTGAATTAGTACGATGTGCCGTGGAAACAAGTGATCTTGAATTTTTGACAGAACGGACCACTTGCTCGGATGAAATGTCAAAAAGGACCACCTCCCGAACGCATTGTCAAAAATATCGTGGCGGCACGTTCCCCAGGCGACACGTGGAGCGTGCCGCCACTGCCGGAGGCGGCACGTACCGGGACGGGTTTCGCATGCATCACAAAACGGAAACCGTAGAAAAGTGGGCCCTGCCGCCACCCACGGAGGCGGCACGATGACGTGGCGCCTGCCGCCACCCACGGAGGCGGCACGATGACATGGAGCCCTGCCGACACCCCCCTGCCGCTTTCGGCGCTGATTCCCGCCTGTCGCGCGTACAGGCGCCTGACGGCGGTGATTCCGAGGCCGCAGGGCTATTTTGAATCCATGCGTCCGGGAATCTAGCCTCCTGCTCCCTCCTCTCTTTTTATATCGCATGCTTCTGCGCTGCACCCTTCTATACTCTCATTCTTCGACGCCGCGCTGCTCTCTCGTCTCTCCTTGTTACTAAGTACATATATCAGCAGAGCAAGCACACCTGATAGCCACTTAGTCTTGTTATTGGGAGGTTTTAGAGATAGAATTTCCGGAAGAAGTTGAACATGAAGGTACGAACCATGGAATGTATAGATCTATTTTGACACGCATTGTATAAATTAGTTAGTTTTTTAGCTCGCAATTAGCTACCCGATATGTTTTTTGAAATACTTCAGGCTGAGATATGTCGCACATATAATTCTAGTTTCGAGAGATGTAGTTGAAGAATTTATAGATCAAAGTTCTTTTTCGCATGCACAATATTTTTAATAATAACATTAAGTCATAATTAGAATTTGTTGGTAAAATATAGAATTTAAAGTACGAATGTTGGACACCTTGTATTTACAGATATTATACACCCCACACGATATTGCTTATAAATTTTTAGCTAAGTTGTATGTTTATAAATTAGTTAGCAATAATAATTGCCGTGTCCAATATTTATGATCAGATGATATGGTGACTATTTAGGCACACATAATTCAACTGCTAATATTTATGTTCGCGTTTCATTATGGGGACTATTTAGGTGATATGGTGACATAAGCTAGATAGTGTGACGCGTAAATTATTTTTGGCACAACATCAATCTGTTAGGTATAAATGAAGTCGTGGGATTTATGTGTATGTCGTATAATATTTGTCGATATGCAGTAATAATGATGTATTGTTCACATGATAATAGGTGGATTATGTTGACAAATTAATGGTGATATGTTGATGATCGTGGGTATTATTTGGAGATATTCTGACACATAAATTATTTTGGAAGGACATCTATCATCAATTTGAGGTATAAATGACACCATCTAATTTACAAAAGTATTGTCATGTGAATATTATTTTGAAAATATATATTAGGTATGATGGAAATTTTGCGGGTATTAGTTGAATGATGTTAGTGGTCTCGTTAGTAAATTTAGTTGATGGCACTATTTTTTCCAAGTTTATAATATATTTTCCTTATAAAAAATATTGGTACTATTATTTTTTCAGTATTATGGATATAATATAATTAAGGTAGGAAGCTATTAATTCCGTTTCTGTAAATTTGGTTATTGGGTAGGTACAATGGAAAATTTGTGTGTGTTCTATGGGGACGTCGTATGCGACGATATTAGCGGTGTGAATGTATCAAACTGCGAGTCAATGAATGTTGTGATTAAAAGAATGGTGACTAAAAGTTTTGCGGATGTTAGAAAACGCATCCGCGTGAATTTTGGTCACGCGATGCGTGGGATGAAGATGACCGTCGAGGCCTTCGTCTGCGTAGGAGGGACAAATGAGGAAGTTGCCCGCTGGGGTCTGCGGGAGGTCAAAAATGAAACTCATTGGCAAAAGTATATGACCTTTGCAAGCACACCTGATTCCGCCATGTTTGGTGAGCCGATGGTGTATGTGCAGTTTATTTCTCCTACTGATGAAGCCGGATGCAGTACCAGTGCGGCTGAGGTCGAGCTGGCCCTCACCGCAGACCCCAGCACCGCCCCCTTGGAGCCCACGACCGTCGATGTTGTACCGTTGGCGGTCGTTGACCCTGGATATTGGTCTGCGGTCGTTGACTTGAGCGAACATGTTTAAGGACTGCAGGAGGCGCTAGATCATGACGATGACGGTCACTCTTCTTCGTCATCGTCCTCAAACGAAGAAGGTGATGGTCCTCGTCAGAGGACGGTTGCGGCGCCGATGGATCCTAAGTTCTTAGAGACTATGACCATCAGCAATGAATTCCGCTCTGTTCCGGGCCTTGGAGAGGCAAGTCTGATGGTTGGGCAGACATTCCTAGACAAAGACTCTGCTGACCAGGCCATTAAGAAGTATGCCATGAGCATATCTCATCAGCATAGAGTGAAGCAGTCTGACAAAAGTCAGTTGAAGGTGATCTGCATAGATTTCGCTGATGGATGTATGGGGAGAGTGATCGCTCGCAAGAGCCCTGGGGTATGTCAGCCCTGGCATATCTCAAAATAGTGTCGCATAGCTGCGAATTACTTGGGTCTCTTTCTGAGCACCGTAATGTCATAGGTAAATATGTGGCAAATATCATGATGGTGGCGGTGGAAGAAAATATAAACATGGGTATTAAGTCACTGCAAACAACAGCGGAAGATATTATTGGCTTCCCTGTCAGTTACGGCAAGGCTAGACGTGCGAAGGAGGACATTTTTCAGAGGTTGTATGGCACCTATGAGCAGGCCTATGATTACGCCCCCAAACTTCTTAATCAGATAGCAACAGCTAACAAGGGGACTCAGGTGTTTCTGCAACACCGCTTACACCCAGTTAATCAATATGAAAGGATCCTTGACCGTATTTTCTGGGCATTCCCTCAGACTATACAGGCATTCCATCACTGTCGTCCCGTATTATCAATTGATGGTACCTTTCTTACTGGAAAATACAAAGGCACATTACTGGTGGCTATCGCAGCAGATGCAAATAACCAGCTCCTCCCTATTGCCTATGCACTTGTAGAGAGCGAGAACAAAAATAGCTGGTTGTGGTTCCTAAGCTGCGTGAAGGTTGGAGTCGTGAAAAATCTTCCCGGAGTTTGCATTGTCTCTGATCGCAATACGGGCCTGCTGAGCGCAATCGAGAGTATTAAGCAGAGTCCGGACCCTAGCTGGGGGTGGCCCGATCTAGAGACAAGGTGGTGCATGAGGCATCTCGCCGCAAATTTTTACTCCAAGTACAAGAATAAGGACTGGTTCAAGCTATTCAAGAGGATGTGCATGCAGAAGACGATGACCAAGATGAATGCAATTTTGGGGGGAATAAATAGACTGATCGAACATGATTCATTGCCGGCGAGAGAAGATGGGAGGGGTCGAGCTCGGCCGGTGGTTAATCTGTCTGAGTGGATAACTAGGAATTGCCCAGAGTTATACAAGTGGGCGTTGTGTAAAGACACTGGAGCCCGATACGGCATTATGACCAGCAACATGTCAAAGGTGTATAATGGTGTGCTGAAAGGTGTACGTGCCCTCCCTATCACCGCCCTGATTCAAGAAACATGGAACCGGACTCTATCGTACTTTGCAGACAGAGTCCAGGTCGCCGGCGCTCAAGTTGCAATGAACAAGAGATGGTCTGAAAAGATTCAGCTACACCTAAATGAGAAAGCACAAAAATCACGAAGTCATGGTTGTACTCAAGTGGATGCAACTAGGCACAAGTGGCTAATCAGCGTACGATCCAAGTTCGTACATGGCCACCACAGAGGATCAAGAAAGCATTCCGTCACCCTTGGCCCAACCACCTGCGAGTGCAGTTGCCAGAAGCCGAAGCTTTTGGGCTTCCCGTGCAGTCATGTCCTTAGGGCGGCTGCAGAACAAAACATCAGCGTCGAGCCCTACATATCTCCTTACTTCAACATTGAAAATCTATTCAACACCTGGAGCGGTGAGTTCTGGGCCTGGGGCGTGGATATGCACTATAGGGACATGTTGTCAACACAGTTAGAAAAATTTGTTCCTGACCCGACATTGCTTAGAACTGCCAAGGGACGGCGTCGATCTCGGCGTTATAGGAATGACATGGACCATAGCCAGTCAGGGGAACCACGTCGGTGTCGCATTTGCCGGTGCCCTGGACACCCTCGAAGGGAATGCCCCTACCGCAATGTCAACACTACATGATGTATTTAAAAAAATGTGTACTCATTGTTGTAATAACTGTATTGTAATAAATTTGTATCTGTGATGTATTGCAATAAATTTGTATCCGTGATGTATTCCAATAAATTTGTATCTGTGATGTATTGCAATAAATTTGTATCTGTGATGTATTGCAATAAAAAAACTGTGACAGCTAAATGTACTTATATTTCATGCAGGTTATGACGTCTCCCGTGCCAGAACTTTTGCAGGGGCCGTGGGATGCAGGACATCGTTGCCACCTCTGGTTAAACGGTGAGGCGTACATAAACCCTCCTCAGCCATTTAGGCTGCGAACAATTAAACACGGTTGGAGGGTTCACCATTTTTTCGAGCGGCACCTCACGGCTTACGGCCTTATTGCATATTGTAAGCTCTTATCTACCGACGAGAAGTTAATGCTGGACCCATCTCTTCTGTCAGCTCTCGTTGATCGTTGGAGACCCGAGACACACACATTTCACTTACGTTGTGGGGAGTTGACACCTACACTTAAAGATGTGGCATTCTTCACTGCTCTGCCAATAAGTGGTGAGCCATTGGTCCCTGCAGCATATTCTAGTTATTGGCACGACGATGTGGCACTCAGGCTAGGTATTGCTCTGCCTTCAAACACCCGCAATGGAGGGCGTCCAAGGGGTGTGCCTCTAGGATGGCTAGTACAAAATTTTAGTCATATTCCACCCAATGCATCACCTGAGACCCGTATGAAGCACCTCTTTGCGTATTTGTTGTATATCTTCGATACGATGTTCCCTTCATCACACGGTGACATAGTATTCTCCAGTATGATTAAGATTGCAGAGCACATAGTAGACAAGCCTTTACCTGATAACCCAACATACAGCTTTGGTTCAGCTATGCTAGCACATACGTACAGAGGGTTATGCGAAGCCACCTCCAAAAAATTAAAATCAAGACAGATATTGGCTGTGTGTTATGAGTTTCTGCAGTTGTGGTCGTGGGAGTACATCCCAGTTGGACGTCCCCAAATAGCGGAGCGGGATAAAATCCACCCATATAATGCAGGGCAAGGCACACATGGACCTCTCACATTTGCAAGTCGGTGGACACATGTTAGAAAATTTTGGGCCCATAATGTGGCACAGGGTTCCTACCCTGAATACCACCAGGAGTTTGAGCATCTAGAGGAGATGAGCATCACATGGGACCCGTGGACGGATGCTGATATTGAATACGTGTGGGTTGTTCAGCCAGTAACACCATATTGCTTGAGAGATAGTGATTTATGGACGACACGTTGCACACTACTCTTCGTGTGGATAGTTGAGCCATACAATCCAGAGCGTGTCATGCGACAATTTGGTCTTTATCAGGATGTTCCCCCACCACCACCAAGAAGAGTCGACGAGGAAACACATACGTAAGTTCAATATCTATTGTATGTTCATGTTAATTTTGTTTAGCCATTTTAATTAAAATTATTGCATTTCAGCCAAGACAATAAAGGCATGAATTGTTACGACTGGAGGATACCTAATAGGATGTGGATAGAGATGTGGAACAATGAAGCCGCATTAAACATAGTACAAGAAAATAGGTACTTTATCATTTCTACATATATTTGGACTCGTGCATGTGCTAATGAAAATTATACACTATGCAGAGCGTATGATCAACGTACAAAACGCGCATACAATCAATGGTACTGCAGCACGCGTACTTTGCTCGCAGCTCCTCCCCCACCGAGGGTAGCTAACCTCAGTAGGGACGAGCAGTTGCATCGAGGAACTGAACGTTCATCAACTTACCATCGTGACATAACGGTACTTCGAATCATATACATTTACAAAATAATTATGGCAGTCATTAAATCATATACATTATTATCTAAACAATTAAATTATATTTAGATACAAGAATATGAACAAATTGCTCGGGATGCACGGTCCGCTATGCACTTGCGAAACATTAATTCTCAGGAGGGAAAAGGTCTGCTCAGACGTATTTATGATACTGCCATGAAAGGTCTTAAACGATTTGGTTGCGCTCGTGACGATGACGTGGTCACGCGAGCGTACGACATGCCAGAGGCACGGTCGACCAGACCGAGTGAGGCTCGTACCAGCCAGGCACGTCCTGACATGACGGGTACGGCTACTATTCCACGACATGACNAGCGGCTGCTTGCCTCGCTTTGTTCTCTGCTCCCCTGCTCTCTTTGGCTAGCTATTTGGAGAGAAAAACAACAAACACTGGATAGCAGTTTTGACGAGTTATTTCGAGCTTTTAGAGATAGATTTGTCGTGCGAAGTGAAGTAACAAGTTGAAGATCAAGGTACGAACTGTGCAAGCATGGATTTAGTTCGACATGCACAATATACATCAGTTGTTTTTTGTTCGTAATTAGCTATGCGATAAATTATTTTCGATTTTTAGACATTTTCGGGCAGACATATGTTGCACTAATAATTCTAGTTCCGATAAGATGCAGTTTAAGAAGTTGTAGATCAATGTTTTATCATATGCCAATATATTTAGATATCGTACTACAGTATATTCATAAATTAGTTAGCGTAATAATTTCCGTGGCCAATATTTATGATCACATGATATTTATAACCACATGATATAAAAGACGTCATATAATATTTGTTGTTATGCGTTAATAATGATGTATTGTTCACATGATAATAGTGGATTATGTTGACAAATTAATGGTGATATGTTGATGATCATTTTGAAATATTCCGTACCGAGATAGGTCACATTTATAATTACAGTTAGATATATTATAGATCAATGTTTTTATTCACATGCATGTTGTTATTAAATTGTAATTAGTATTATTTATGAAATTTAGTTCAAGAATGTCTTTATGTCACAGTTGTAGTAATGCATGGAAGAATGAGTTATTATTTTAGGTCGTAATATTTGTGTTCACATGATAATAGGTGGATATGTTGACAAATTAATGGTCATATGTTGATGATCATGGGCATTATTTGGATATATTCTGACGCGTAATGAATTTGGAAGGTCATCCATCATCAAGTTGAGGTATAAATGACACACATCTAATTTACAAAAGTATTGTCGTGTGAATATTATTTTGAAAATAATAGTAGGTATGATGGAAATTTTGCGGGGTATTAGTTGAAGATTTTAGTGGTCTCGTTAGTAAATTTAGTTGATGGCACTATTTTTCCAAGTTCATAATATATTTTCCTTATAAAAATATTGGTACTATTATTTTTTCAGTATTATGGATTATATAATTAAGGTAGGAAGCTATTAATTCCTTTATGTAAATTTGGTTATTGGTAGGTACAATGGAAAATTTGTGTGTTCTATGGGGACGCCGTACGCGACGATATTCGCGGTGTGAATGTATCAAACTGCGAGTCAATGAATGTTGTGATTAAAGGAATGGTGACTAAAAGTTTTGCGGATGTTAGAAAACGCATCCGCTGAATTTTGGTCACGCGATGCGTGGGATGAAGATGACCGTCGAGGCCTTCGTCTGCGTAGGAGGGACAAATGGGGAAGTTGCCCGCTGGGGTCTGCGGGAGGTCAAAAATGAAACTCATTGGCAAAAGTATATGACCTTTGCAAGCACACCTGATTCCGCCATGTTTGGTGAGCCGGTGGTGTATGTGCAGTTTATTTCTCCTACTGATGAAGCCGGATGCAGTACCAGTGCGGCTGAGGTCGAGCTGGCCCTCACCGCAGACCCCAGCACCGCCCCCTTGGAGCTCACGACCGTTGATGTTGTACCGTCGGCGCTCGTTGACCCTGGATATTGGTCTGCGGTCGTATCCTCCGTCCATAAGTAAGGTCTATCTGCGAACCAGTTGATGTCAGATTCACTCCTTAACTTGGCTTCACCTTCTTCCACCTTTCATGCATCCTGAGAAGTTCCGTCGCATTTCCTGGGGTGTCCTACGAGGCCAACAAGGCCAACAACCTTTCCTCCTCATGACTCGCCAACTCAGCGAGAAGACTATCATACTAAGGAGTTCCTCCCATTGAACTAATCTATTGTCAACCCTAAACTCGGCGGCACCTTGACAAGGCGCTAAGAGAAGTTGGGATCCCAGCTACCGTCACGAGGCCAACTAGACATCCTCCACTAAATACACTACCTGAGTGAGCTGCGGGATTTATAGGCCAGGAATAGAAAAATGGCGGGAAGAAGAGAACTGGCGGGAGAAAAATGACGGGAACAAAATGGCGGGAAGAAAAAGGCCGGGAACAAATGGGGGAAAAATGACGGGCAGACCTTTTCTACTCTAGTGCATGCTGTTCTTTGGTTGCTCTAAAGAGAGGAGAGAGCAGCGACAGAGTGAGCTGAGCAGCAAAGAGGCACATTGCATGTGATATAAAGAGTGAGAGAGCGCATATGCACCCCTCGAGAGACCAACATCTCAGCAATTATTTGTTCTTTCGGCGCGTGGAAATCAGCCCTAGTGTAGTCACCTCGTCGGAACTCCGCGCGTTTGTCTGCCAGTCACGAAACCAGCGCAGTCCGCGCGGACAGAAATTCCTGCATGCGGGCTGCCACCGTGCGAGGGCGGCACGTTCCAGCTCAGCGTGCCGCCACCGGCACAGGCGGCAGGGCCCGCAGGTTCCCGTTTCCCGTTTCGTCGAGCAGGCAGAATCCGTCCCAGGACATGCCGCCTCCGACCGTGGCGGGAGGTGCCACGTGTCACCTGGGGGAGCGTGCCGCCACGGTAGTTTTGACATTTCACTCTGGAGCTGGTCTTTTTTTCCATTTCATTCGAGCATATGTCAAAAATTCCCTATCCCCTGAGACCGAGATCACCCTCCGCCGCCGCGTCGATGGCAAACAGAGCGTGTTGAGCCGGGGAGATCGGCGGCACGCGCTGTCGATGCAAGCAGCACCGCGAATAGGCGAGTGGGAGATCTCCGTAGCAACCGCGCATGGAACGATCTGCGCCGAGTTGCGATCGACGACGCGACGTTTCGATTCGGGACGTGTAGAAGATGGCGGGGCGGTGACGGCAGTTCTCGGCGTCGGTCTCAGTGTGACGACCAGCAGGCGACGGTGACCCTGCTCCGGTGGCTAGGTCTCGGCCGCGGCCTCGGTTGACCGAGCAAGGAGGCGGCGCCCTTTGATGCTCTGTCGGTTGCTGGTTCGACAAGCTCCACCAAGCGACAAGCGCCCTGGTCGGGTCTCTCGCCGGAGATGCTTGTTATCGTGCTCTCGCTTCCCGCCGCTCCTGTGGCTCATCCTCCGCGACGGGACCTATCTCACCTCCCCGACGGTGCAAACACCACATGCCCGTCGACTACTTTGAGGAGATCGACTTCTGCCTCTCCACCGGCAGCTTGCTCTTCCTGGTGTACTGCGATGGCAGCTGCTGCTTGATGAACCCCTCCACCGGGAAGATCACCCTTCAAGAGATCAGCCTCGACAGAAGACAGGAATCTATTTTGCCCCAACTACGATGGGATAAACAAGGTGGTGGTGTCTGATCAGATTGTCGCTCTTCTGGCCAGTGACAAGGTCAAAATCTTTGCCCGCCGGCCGCCACGAGGCACCAGATCGGCGCAGCCAAGGTTTGGTGCCCCCTGGAATCACCCATGTTGTCGACATTGCAATCTTCCAAGGGAAGCTTTATGTCCTCGTCGCAGAACATGGATATGGCTGTCTTCAACCACCCGAGCTGCATGTCTTGGACACAAGCCATGAGCATGCAGGTGTCTCGTCCGTCCAATGCACACGTGCCACGCCAAGAGTTGGTGTGGAACCTTCCAACCACCAGTTGGGCATCTTCTTCTATCTGGTCCCGTCTGATCATCGGTGCTCTGGTTCTGGTGGAACGGCAGATTGATGTGAGCTCTCTCGGACCCTTTTATTGTGAGGCCCATACGAAGTCGGTTCGAGGTCTCGGAGGCGGTGGACCTGATCGGGTGGCGGCAGCCCTGGCCCCTGGGCACTGGAGCAAGGTGGATATACATTGATGGGGCGTGCGGGCTTCTTTGATTCAAAGGAATTCCATAGGATTTTTAGAGGATAGGAATTCTTAGGAAATTTTCCTATGTTGGATGTTTGATTGTAGGATTGGATCCCATAGGAAATTTTCCTATAGGAATCTTTGTACTACATTCCATAGGAATTCTAACATTCACTCCAACCTCTTTTTACATTTCCTTTGTTTTTCCTCTGGCATCAAACACTCTTGCTAATCCTATAGGATTCCTCTGAGCATGCCATTGCAATCCTATATGTTTCCTATTCCTATGTTTTAAAATTCCTGCGAATCAAAGAGGCCCTTCGTCAGCCTAGGCTGCCCTTTCGCTCCCTGCCCATGTGGAGCTCGAGAAGATTGCGTCTACTTTATGACCGAACGAAAATGGCCTCTTCTAAAGAGCAGGAGAGGAGGCCGGAGGATGACCTTTTCGACTGCGTCATTTACAACTGAGGGACTAGACAGTGACACCGTTTCATTGGAGACGGCGGCGACGGAGGCAAACTCACGGTGGTATATGGCATCCGGCCTGGCTTTTCCCTGCCAACGTTTGAGTTACATACTGCCATCTGGGATCGATTTCTGACATGCTGCTGCGTATATCCAGTAGTATCTATTCTTGTTAGCAATTTTTAATGACTAATGTACTTGTCCTGACTAATGTCCGTCAAGTTAAACTGACCGCTGTTGCTAGATATCCCATTTGTTTTGTCTTAGACATTTATCTGGACTATGGTTGTCTGCCGGGGTACATTTCAGGCTACAAGGCTTGGTGCATCCACGAGGAAACTAGGCAACAGAAATATGGATGGCTTGATAATGTATTGAATGTTTAAGGTTCTTCCATATATTGCACTTGTTCTGGAATCTTCTTGACATGTTTGTTTTTATTGGTCTGTAACATACTCCAGTGTTGTTTGAGCTTGTAGCCTTTTCTGCGCAAACTGTGATCTTGATAAACTGTGCCGATGCAGGTACGTGGTGGTAGTGTGAGCTTCACTTCCCTTGTTTTGCTTTGTTTGTCCTAGCTCTGAGGCTCAAACAATCTCTGTTGACAAGCTGGTTTCTGAATAGTTGCCCCTACTACGTGAAGAAACACACATACTGGCACATTTTATTCCCATTCTCTTTTTCTTTTTCTTGAAAATCACAAGAAGTTGCTGCTACTCGGTACGTAGCCAGCCACATTTGGAGTTATATGCCTGTAATTCATTGTGATTGAAAGAGTTTTTAACAGAAAGTGGCTATGTAGGCATATATTCCCCAAAATTTTGAGATTACAAGCTTCTTTCAACCAGCTGTTGTCTCATGCAGTTATCCCTAGAGTTTCAGGGGAGAAATTTGTACGGCCCAGTGTATGTCACTTACCATTACGTTGCCGCTTTGGTTGAAGTTCTGTTTTTGAAAACTTAGGTTGATATCCTACTTGTCGGAAGTAGCTGCATGTAGTCAGCCAGTGTGGTGTGGCATGATGAGCTTGTGATGAGGAAGGTCTGAACATGATGAGCATGTTTTCTCTTGTGAAATCAAACTGCATATTGTACCACCTGGATTCAGGTTTCAGGCGGGGCGGGCCGTGGCTGTCCGCTACATGAACAAACGGGACAATGCGCTCCTGCAGGACCTTTGCGGCCGGCCGCGACGCTCCGCATGAATGAGTGCGGGACAGTGCGGCATCCCGCACCATCCCGCATCATCCTGCATACACCAGTCAGGCAAAAGTGTCGCCTGTGCGCGCTTGCTGAACATGTTAGCATCCGGCTCTTGGCGCCGTCCCCATGTACGTCCGTGACGCCGCGGTCGGCGTCCAGCAGCACCAGATTGAACCAGTGCTTGCTGTCACGAAGTGCCGCGGCGATCTCCGCGACTTGCTCGCCCAGCAGGCAGCAGCAAGGACGTGGTGCCGAACGACAGACACATCACAGATGCCGGAGGTAGCTTGTCGAGTCGAGCCAGTCCAGGCACTCGTGCCGGGCCTCGGCCGCGGCGAAGGAGCTCAGGCGGTCGTACACGACGACAACACGGGGGTGGCAGACGGAGACCCGCTGGAGGATGCCGGCGAGCGGGGCACGCGCGTGGGCGAGGAAGGCGTCCACCATGGGCATCAAGTGGAGGAGGCGTCCCGATGTGGAGATGGCGGCGGCGCCGCCGTAGACCCCAGCATCATGAGCTCGGATGGGATGCGCCGCCGTCGACCCCAGCATCACAAGCTCAGATGGGATGCGCCGCCGTCGATCCCATCGCCATCGGAAGAGAAACCTAGATTGTGCGGGTTCTGCAGATCTGCGGGTGACTTGGTGGACTACGCGTGAAATTTACCATATTTGACCCTTTTTCGAAAAGATTTCACGAAATGGACCGAAATTCAAAATAATTTCAGATTTGACCCTTTTTCATGGCGCCCGGCCCTAGGGCGCCATACCAAGAAGCATGACGCCTTGGTCAAAGGCGCCATGGACTGGCCACGTCAGCCCCAGCTGAGTTCCATGACACCCCAGGGCAAGGCGCCATACTAACTACCATGGCGCCCCAGCCCAAGGCGCCATGCCACTTAGGGTTATCAGCCGCCGCAGCGGCCCTGTGAAGGCTATCCCCACCCATTTCCACTCTCCCAGCTCGAAGAAGAGCCATACCCACCCGTCGCCCTAGCTATTGCCCTCCAAATCGGAGGGTTTTCTCCGTGGATTTCGTTTCCCTTTGATCCTCCAAGGTAATCTCCTTCGTTCTTCTCATTTTTGTCCAATTTAAATCTTGACATTTGGTTGTTTTTGCATCTATTTGGAAACCCTAAGTTGTGTAGATTTTGTTTTTCCTTGACCTTATATGTTTGTTATGGAAGTGTAGGATTAAGTATTTGTATGGTATGGTGAGGGATTTGGTTCAACCAAACCCTAACCCTATAAATTTGTAACCGTAGATTAGTATGGTATGGTGAGGGATTTGGTTGACCCAAACCCTAACCCTAGAAATTTGCAACCCTAGATTAGTATGGTATGGTTTGGTATTTGGTTGTGATGGATATTTTTTATTGTTTTGTATTATTAGATGTCGAGAATCGTGAATGTTCATCATGTGGACTTCGCGGCTTTTATGAAAGGAGATGTTGATTATGTCGATCCGGAGGAGATAGTGATGGTGTTTGAGAGTAGTCCTAGCTTTGTCGATATTATGGAGAAGATCCGAATTGAGTTGAATTGGATGGAGAAGAGTGATGTAGTTGAATTGAAAGGAAGATATAATGTTGGGTTTGATCATTACATTCGGTGGAAAATGATGCCTCTGGACAACGAAAATCGATGGCAAGCATACAAGGAGGTTGTTTTGAACTCACAAGACAAATCTCTTGAGTTATTTGCCAGAAGGAAGGTTCGTGATCGAGGACACATTGACTTGAATCAGCAAGCATCCGCAAGTGATACTAGTATCCCGGGTCGACACGATGAGGCACGTGTAGATCCGGAGCCTGAAGAGTATGACACAAGAATGAGCCAACCCCCAATGACCCAACATATGAGCCCGGTCTTCAATAACCATTATGACTGTCATCAAGCATCCATGGAGGGTGATGAGTCCGATGATGACGAATATACGGGAGATGATGGTCAGGGTCATGAAACGGAAGCTTATCTCCATAACCATGATGTTGGAGATGTGGAAGCTAATTGCTACGAATCGGACATGGATCATGACACCCCATATGCCCGATCATACGCAATTGACTCGGAGGACGAAGGCCCAGAGGAAGAAATAGATGAGGATGGACTGACGGCTAAGGAAGCAAGAGCTTTTATGTGGGCATTTGGTAGGGATCACCGGACTTCATTGTTTGCTGATGTAAGTCTTGCAGATAAGGCAATTGTGGATGGTGGCACAAGTGATATTCTAGGTCCAAGGCCATATTCCAAGAAAGAAACCAATCTAGACAGCCATGGGGTTGGGAAAGGAACCATTTTCCAGAATTTGGAAGAACTTCAAAACTGGCGCCCCAGGGAAAGGCGCCATACAACCGAACATGGCGCCTCGGGGCAAGGCGCCATGACCTGTTTTCCTGAAAAAAATATCATTGAAATATAACAGTACACATAATTCATTGAAATATAACAGCTCAACAAAGTATCATTGAAATATAACAGTTCAACATTCACTTCAAACTAAACAAAGTACACATAATTCACCAACATACATCAAATTCAAGACACACCACATTAACGTACAATAGTGCAACAATAATATTACTACAACAAAGTCCAATACAAGTCTAATACACATTTCAGGCAGGCCCCTTGCCCCTCTTGGAAGCCCTCTTGGTGCGCAACCTCCTCACAGGAGGCTCCTCCTCTTGGGCCTCCTCCTCCTCCTCTTGATCTTGATCAACAACTAGACGTGGTCTTGACTTAGGCCTTGGCTTAGGCCGGTCATAGTCAGACGGGGTATAGATCTTCCGTTGCTTAGGCCTAGAACGAAGCTCAAAATCACGTGGCTCCTGAGTAATATCAGGTGCGTCGGACAGCTGCGAAGTGTTGATCTCATCATGAGCATCGGCCCCGTCACTTACATCCTCGTCCTCAAGAGAGAAACGGGCTTGGCTCGAAGATCCTCCGTGTGCATGGCTCGAGGATCCTCGTCCTCTGGATGCACCATGTCCACCGCTTGACGCCTCGCCCGACCATGTAGCAGCAGTGTCGTCGGTACGACAACCTAAAAGAGCACCTAAGCCGCGTGCCCAGGTCTTCGCACGCTGCAAATAAGATAAAATTACAGGTTTATATTTTTCAACCACTTTCGTAAAAGGATAACAACAAATAGTTTAATACCTCAGCAAATGCTCTAAGGGAGGACTCAGATTGTTCAGATCCAGGAGGGTAACGAAGGCACGCCCGGCATTGTTAGCATGTTTCCCAAGTTCAGATTGCTGCAAAAACAAATTCAGATGTTAGTTATGAAATGAATATATGGTAGTATGGATATATAACACAATATCTCACCACGAAGTTTACTATAGGCGCTAATTCTTGCCGTCGACCCCCTCTTATGAGCCTGTTGTACTCAATATTGGCCAAATGGTCAAAACCAGGATTCGGCATATCCAAAATATCAGAAGAAACGAAAGCAGGAGCATTGAGCTTAAGACGAGTGTTAGCGCTAAGCCAAACAAGATATTCATTGAATGCTGCATCATCATGAGGGCGCTCCACCGACAGACCCCCATGCTCCATCTTGTATTCAATTGATGCAATCTTCTGTTCAAACTCATTTATGTACTTTGCATGCTTCCTTGGCCAATTCTTTTCAGTTTTCTGCTTCATCTTGTCCATCCTACATAGGAACATTCAATCTCAAATGTGGTCCGCAAAACAATTATAATATTAAAACGACAATACAAAACTTACTCGTGCAAATAGAAATCCGTGTCGGTATACTTTGGCGGAGTCTTCTGATATAATCCAAATTGTCTCATAACCCGGTTTGGAAGGTGCCACTCGACGGCATAAATACATATTAGTGGACATCTCATCCGCCAAAGATGTTGTTCGGCTAAACACATCGGGTTAAGAGGGTACGTGATCTCGATAGAACCAATCATGCCGGCCGGTCCGTATGGCTCCCAAGTAACCTTTCCAAAAAAAGGAAATTGATTATTAGTTTCATACTTCCAATACGACAATAGTGGAACAGAATTACAGAAGAGAACGAGCTTACATGCTCCGGAGTTAGGATATCGAACTCGCTGCTGTAGCGCATATACTGAGCCTTCGAGGTACCAACCATACCATCCACATTATCCCACCTATACGCCCATGTAGGAAAACGTGCTGGGTCGTTATGATCCTCCCATGGCGCCCATAACCCCGGAGTGGGTCTCCCAACAGGAAGGTGCTCCCAACTCCATATGGATAGGAGCAACATGCAGCCTCCAATATTGGATTCTTTACCAACTTGCCCCTACGGCACGCCTCGTCCAACTACACACGTAAAATGATGAGCACATTAGCACGAGTTAGATAAATACAAGTTTAACCACATCACAGTACTAAGAGATAAGTTATACCTGACGGTACAAGTAAGCTAGTGCCGCTGTACCCCAACTAAGACCGAAGTCCAAACTAGCTAACATCTGCAGCCACATGAATGGAGCGTTCACCCCTGTGCCATCCGGAAAAAGGACCCAACTCAAAACATACCAGACGTATGCTCGGCAATGTTGTTGCACAATCTCAGAATCCTCTGGTAAGTCCGGTGGGCATACTGCAAAGTTCTGAGCAATCCAAGAAAGGGTGCGCCCGCGGCTTTGTTCGGGAGCCCCGGCTCCTGTCCAAGGAAGTCCGTCATAAGCCCACGCCATCCTGCAGTGTCAGTGCTCTTACACACAGGCTGCCCCTTGATGGGTAGTGCGAGGATCATTGAAACATCCTGCAAAGTCACGGTCATCTCCCCACAAGGCAGGTGAAAGGTATGTGTCTCGGGACGCCATCGGTCAACAAGTGCGGTGATGGCACAAGGGTTCATCTTTGGCATCCCGCGAGAAACCATAGTGATAAAAGGGAGAAGCCCGAGGCGACGGATGTAGTTTGTGTATCGCTCATCATACTTCATCTTCGGATCTCGCGCTTCATCCTTACTGTCAACCCTTGAGGACCTCAGGTGTAGGTGTGGAAAAACCACTCCTCTTTCCGCAATATACATAGCACGGTGATTCTTATCGTACACATCTTGAATAAGGCGAGACATCCTGCAATAACAAAACAAAAAAAAGTAATATGCAAACATGTAAAATAAACATTTATGCAACCTAAAAATTGCTACAAGAATTCTACTACACATTCAACCCTAAGCATAGACCTACATATTCTACGGTGACAAATTCAATCATAATCATATACGTACTAAAATTGGTATAATAATTGTACTACAAAATCATTCCAGATTCATATACCTACTAGTACTAGTACCACAATTCTACTAAAAATTCAATCCTAAGCATGTCAAATTTACACATACTAAAACTATAAATCGGTGACAATTTCAACCCTAAATTGTACTAAAATTCTATTACCACAAACTATGACCCTAAACTATAAATTGGTGACAAATTCACCCTAAACTATACCTACTACTACCACAATTCTACTAAAATTACAGCCCTAAGCATACAAATCGGAGAATAGAAGAAGCTTACCTTAAGCAGGAACGGAGGAGAGGGGTAGCAGGACGACCGCGAGGGCGGGGGCGGAGGCAGGCTGACGGGCGCGTGGTCCGGCTCGTGCCCAACACAGGGGATGGGTGGCGGCGGCGGTCAGCCGTCCTCCATTAGGACGGGGACGAGCCGGACTGGCGGGGATGGGGACGGCCGCTGCAGCACATGGGGCGGCGGATGGAGGTGGCAGATGGTGGCGGCGGCGTCGGGGGTGGGGACGGCGGATGGGGGCGGCGGATGGGGACGGCGGCGTCGGTCGGATGGGGGCAGCGGCGTCGGGTGGCTCGAGTGAAGGTTTGGTCACGATCTGGGAGGCTGCGGGGCTGAAAACCCTAAGTGGCATGGCGCCTTGGGTCGGGGCGCCATGGTAGTGAATATAGCGCCTTACCCTGGGGCGCCATGGTACTGACCTGGTGCTGACGTGGACGGTCCATGGCGCATTTGACCAAGGCGTCATGCTTCCTAGTATGGCGCCCTGGGGCCGGGCGCCATGAAAAAGGGTCAAATCTGAAATTATTTTGAATTTGGGTCTATTTTGTGAAATCTTTTTGAAAAAGGGTCAAATGTGGTAAATTTCACGGACTACGCAGGCTTGCCGCTTCAGCCCGCTAGAGTTGGCACGGTCAGGCCAGCGGCGTCGCATGGGCCTATTTCGCGGGGCGGCGTCGCGGCGCTGCGGGACATCCCGCGCCACTTGAAACCTGAACCTGGATGGATCTACACCCGATATTTCTTATGCATTTGAATTTACAGCATACGAGAAATTACATTTGTTATAGAGGTTTTGTATTGCTAGCGCCCCAAAGATTAGAGCTCCTTGGTATTAACTAGCCAAATACTGATAACCATGCAAACGTTTTTTTTTTGGAAAAGCCTAGCAAACCTCCGGGGGATCGCACGACTTCATCCTCCGGATCGAGAGCACGCCACGCGTCCCCCGTCCTGGCGAAAGAAAACTATCCGATCCCACCCAACCTCTCCTTTACCTTATCCCTTTTCTCTCTCCACTCATTTTTCCCCCACTCGCAGCTCTCTCCCCGGCTCCATCTTCCATGGTTCATCTCTCCCAAACACACCGGCACGCTGCAACCATGGCAGCCATGGCCGTCTTGCCGTACTTCGCTCCGCTGCTCCCCAATCTCGCCGGACGCCGCCCCGCTAATCCCCATCTAGCATCCCGCTAGGGGGCAACCACCTGTCCGTTGTGGCGGTGCTGCGAGGAGCGGCGGCGTTGCTACAAGCCATAGTCAGCTGTTGGGCGAGGCGGCGGCACTGCGGCGAGCAATGGTGTTGCCAATCGTGGCCGCCGTTGCTGCGAGCCGTATTCAGACGCAGGGTGAAGTGGTCGCCGCTGCTGCGGGCGGCGCGGAGTAGGGCTGCCACCGGCAGGTGGTTGTGTTGCCAACCGCGAAAGGCGATGCTACGAGCCGCGGCGGGAGGTGCTACCGGCAGCAGGCGCCAATGCTATTGGTGGCTGCTAGCGCTGCGAGCCGTGGCGGGAGGTGCTACCGGCAGCGGTCATTGATGCTATCGGCGGCTGCTAGCGGTGCTGGTGCTACCGGCAGCAGGCTAGCATTCTATCGGTGGCTGCTACGGTGCTGCGAGCCGTGGTGGGTGGTGCACTGGTGCTACCTTAGTTCCTCCCTTGTGCTATAATAATTCTTCTCCGATGCTACAAATCTTTGCCGGTGGTGCTATCTTAGATCCCCGCTAGTGCTACCATAGTTTTTCTCCACTGCTACAAATCCTTGCCGGCGGTGCTACCTTACTTTCTCGCTGGCGCTACCACAGTTCTTTCGGTGCTACAAATCCTTGCCGGCAGTACTACCTTAGTTCCTCTGCTATCATAGTTCTTCTTTGCTGCTACAAATCCTTGTCGGGGGTGCTATCATAGTTCGTCTTGGCTGCTACAAATCCTTGTCGGCAGTGTTGGAAAGCGTGGTTGTGCCGGCGGCCGTCGCTGCTGCCGCAAGCCGGAGACCCTCCCGAAACTATATTCTCTCGCTGTCGGCGGTAGCAACTCACGGCGACAGTGCTAGATTGGTGCTGGGTTTCTTTTTTGAGGAGGTGGAGCAGAGAGAAATATCAGGCATGGTAATGGGTCCACCCACGTGGAAAGGAAGGTGGAACGCGACGTGAATACGGGTCCACCACCCGCGTGGAAAGCGACGTGAGTACCGTCCAACGGATTAATCCAACGGTTGTCGACCCGGGGGATCGGAGCGCAGGATCCCCCGGGGGACGCCTAGCGCTGCACTTTTTTTTTGGGGAGTGCTAGGCGTCCCCCGGGGCTCCAAACTTTCCAGCTCCCGGGTCCCCAGCGCGACACGTGTCCGGAAAACCGATCAAATCTCGTTTTTGCTACGCAGCGTTCTGCTTTTGCTACGTAGCGCCCCGCTTTTGCTGCAATGTAGCAAAAAACGGTTCGCACACAAAATATAAAGAAAAAGGCTGGTCTCGCCAGAGACCTCGCCGGGACCTCATCGGAGACGTGGTAGCAAAAACATTGTGCTATTGTAGCAAAAATACATAAAGGTTGTAGCAAAAAGTAAATTGTGCTATTGTAGCAAAATTCGACATAGCCGGAGACATCGCCGGAAACTCTTGTCGAAGTCCTCGTAGCAAAATCTTTATTCTATTGTTGCAAAATAACAGAACTGTTGTAGCACAAATTTTATCCTATTGTAACATCGAAGCAAAAATCCGACGCTTCAGGTAGCACCGTCGAAGATCTCGTAGCACCACCGCCGGCGGCATGTAGCAAACCCCGATGCTGCATGTAGCAAACGTCGACGCCGCTTGTAGCACCGTCGTCGACCGCACATAGCAAAGCCATTGACTGACGGTGGCACCATTGCCGATCGACGGTAGCACCGCCGCTCCACCGGTGCTAGGGAGGAGCGGCCGCGGGAGGCCGGCGAGCACAGGCACGGGCGGCGGCCGGTGCTAGGCCGGTAGTCGGCCGGTGCTAGGGAGGAGCGGCCGCGCGAGGCCGGTGTAGGGCGCGGTTGAGCACACGCACGGGCGCCACCACGGGAGGCCGGAGAGCACACGCACGGGCAGCGACCGGTGCTTGGTGGATGGCGCCGGTGCTAGGCGAGCGCGGCCGAGGGCGAGCACACGCGTGAGCACGGCCGCGGGAGCCGGTGATGGCCACGGGCGAGCACGAGCTCGACCACGGCCATGGGCGCCACCGGCCATAGGCGAGCACGCGCGCAAGCGCGGCTGCGTTAGGGGGGCGCGGCGGCGACGGTGGTTATGGAGGGGAGACTGGAGAGGAGGAGGGAGGGTTGGGAGCGGCGGCGGTGAGATGGCGGGGAGCAGGCAGGAGGGAGGAGGATACGGTGATTCTCCCTGCGCGTGAAGGGATAAGGCTGGAACGGTGAGCGTCGTACGTGGCCCGCGCTGGACACACGTCAGTCACTTGATCCGGGGGACGCAACGCACGCCATCCCCCGGAGTTTTTTTTTTTTTTTTTGAGAAAAATGCCACCCTTTATTGATTAACTTGGAAGTTGATAGGAATACAAAAACCAGCAGGAGGATTAAGGAGCACATGCGGCGTCCAAGTCCTTCCCTGACACTACTTTGGGCTAGCTAACGAGCTTCCATATTGGAGCCCCTATTTTCATGCAAACTCAATCAACTCAAACCTAGAGGTTGTTGCCAAGATCTCCGAGACAACCATCCCATACTCTCCCGCATACGGGTGCTTTAAGTTGTTGATCACCTCTAGACAATCAGACGCAATGCATAGTCGTTTGACATCAAGATCTTGCGCCAACACTAGAGCTTCGTGGCAAGCAAGTGCCTCTAATGTTGCTGGGTTCAGACCACCTGTCACTGTTAGGGTAGAGGCACCCATAAACTCCCCCCCGCATCATTGCGACAAACAGCCGATATTGCCCCTCCCACACTTGTCTTCGACGTCGCTGCATCAACATTAAACTTGAAGCTTCCTGGCGGCGGTGGGAACCACCCCGGTGCTTCTACTCTCGAAGGCTGTCTCGGCTGCAGGTTAGTAGGTTTAGGCGCAAGAGCCAGGTCGTCAAGAAATCTTCTGACGAACAGAAAAGTGGAGGGTGGAATCTGTTGTTCGTCGTCGTGGATCAACTGCCTGCGAGCATACCAAATTTCCCATAGCGTGACGATCATTTAAATGAACTCAGAATGCTTGAGCGACTCCATCATCGAGAATAGCCATTGTTTAGCTGATGGTTCTTCAGTCAGCCTCATATGCTGATTAATATCCTCATCCACCAATGCCCACACGCACTGGGATATGTTACATGTGATCAAGGAGTGCCTCCAAGAATCCTCGGCCCCGCAAATTGAGCAGACACTGGAATCCACCATATGTCTGTTGGGAGAGACTGGTGAGCGAGCCTCCACAAAAAAACCCACAGCTTCGACGGGACCTGTGTCTTCCATAGCTTGGTCCACTGCTTCTCCTCACCCGCCGTATTTGATGATGCCGACCGGTGGTCAATCCAGTCCTATCTCCTCTTCCTTGTTCTGACGAGCATACGATATACTGACCGAACTGAAAGAATTCCAGAACGGTCATAGTTCCACGCCCACAAGTCCACTTGCCTTCTCGTACTTAGAGGGATCTTGCATATGTTCTCCACATCCATAGGAAGGAAATAATTGTTCAAAGCTTCGACATTATTCCATGTAACAAAATCTGGGTTGAAGAAATCACTCACCCATTCAGGAGCATCGTCTTTTATGCATGCTACCAGACGAAGCATATGATCTCTAGGGATCCAATTTTGATTCCAAGCATGAGTAGTTTCTCCTGAACCAATCCTTCAAATAAAACCTTGCTTCATAACCTCTTTCCCTTCGAAAGAACCTCTCCACACCTGGGATGGGTGTGTGCCGAGCTGGCCATCAAGTAGGTCATTAGAGGGGAAATATACTGCCTCCAATATCCTTGCACTTAGTAATTCAGGTTGCTGGAGTAGACGCCATGCCTGTTGTGCAAGTAAAGATAAGTTAAAGCGCTCGATAATCCCCCGGAGTTTTTTGTGTGTTAAAATTTGGTAAGATGAATCTGGGCCACGCTCAAACATACCCAAAGTTACGAAACACCAAAACGGCTAGCTCACGGGCCCAGCCCAGTGGAGATGATCAGATGACAACAAAACCACACGGAATGCTTCACCCGACACTTCTCCATGGCAGTTAGGCCCAAACCCGCCACCTCCGCTCGCCTCGCCGCCGCCGCCACCCATGGAGACTTGCAAATCGCCGGCGCCGCCCTTCTCGCCGCCGCGGGAGCCCTCCGCGGCGACTGTGATGCTTTGCCCTTGCATGGTGTTCCTCATCCTCGCCCTCATCGCCGCCTCCATCGCCCTCACAGTCCACTTCCGCCTCTACTGCCACTCCCCTATCGGCCACCTCATCTCCCCCCACAGCTGCCAGCGCCACATGTGATCTCCCGCGCGAGCAACCTCTTGGGCGGGGGAGCTGGCGCGGGCCTGCTCCGCAGCAGCGCGCTCCCTGTACTTTCAGCGAGATCCCGTTCCCTCCCCGCCGCGTCGCTGACATGGGGGCGCAGCGCGCCCTTCAGTTTAGCTGGATCGAGATCCCTCTCGACCTCCACGTCCTCTGCCTCTGAAGACGACGATCAGGGGGGCTTGCCGCCGCAGGCGCCGTCGAGTGACCCAGAGATCGTGGGCCGCGTCTGCGCCGCCATCGCGGACGTCATCACCGCTGGCGCCGACGCGAACCTGGAGGCAGCGCTCTCTGCGCTGTCGCTGCCACTCTCCGAGACGCTCGTGCTTGCTGTCCTCGACCGCTTCAAGCACGCACACAAGCCATCACGCCGCTTCTTCCAGTGGGCCGCCGCATCTGGTGGGTTCGGTCACACCCCCATCACCTACTGTAAGATGGTCCAGATCCTTGGCAAGGCGAGGCAGTTCGAGACGATGGTTGCACTTGTCCAAGAAATGGGGAAGACGGGCACCCTTTGCATGGACGCCTTCAAGATTTCCATCAAGTCGTTCGCTGCGGCCGGTGAGATCAAGAATGCAGTAGGCGTGTTCGAGATGATGAGGGTGCACGGCTTTGATAATGGGGTGGAGTCGTTCAATTGCTTGCTAGTAGCTTTGGCCCAGGAGGGGTTGGGGAAGGAGGCTGCGCAGGTGTTTGGCAGAATGCGTGACCAGTACACTCCGGACCTGCGCTCATATACAGCAATGATGATGGCATGGTGCAATGCAAGGAACCTGGTGGAGGCTGGCCGGGTTTGGAATGAGATGCTGGAGAAGGGGATGAAACCAGATGTTGTCGTGCACAACACAATGATTGAGGGGTTGCTTCGTGGGCAGAGGCGTCCTGAGGCTGTGAAGATGTTTGAGCTGATGAAGGCAAAGGGGCCTCCCCCAAATGTGTGGACTTACACAATGTTGATTCGTGACCATTGTAAGCGGGGAAAGATGGACATGGCAATGCGGTGCTTTGATGAGATGCTGGAGGATGGGTGCCAGCCGAATGTTGCTACCTATACGTGCTTGCTTGTGGGATATGGGAATGCAAAGCGAATGGATAGAGTTTCGGCGATGTTGGAGGAAATGAAACGGAAGGGGTGCCCTCCTGATGGCCGAGCGTACAATGCACTGATTAAGCTGCTCACAAATAGGAGAATGCCAGATGATGCGGTAAGGATATACAAAAAGATGATAAGTAAGGGGCTTGAGCCCACGATCCATACATACAACATGATAATGAAGTCGTATTTCCTTGGTGGGAGGAACTATGCAATGGGTTGCGCGGTGTGGGATGAGATACTTCAGAAGGGAATTTGTCCTGATGTGAACTCATACACAGTGTTTATTAATGGTCATATACAACATGGCAGACCTGAGGAAGCATGTAAATTTATCGAAGAGATGATTCAAAAGGGTATGAAGGCTCCACAGATAGACTACAATAAATTTGCTGCAGATTTCTCCAAGGCTGGGAAGCCGGACATATTGTTTGAATTGGCTCAAAAGGTGAATTTTACAGGAAAATCTGATGAATCTAATGTGTTCCATCAGTGGGGAGAGAGACTGAGAAGTCGGGTCAAGCAGACTGTCCCTAATCAGACTAGTGGCAGGACGCTGTAAGATAATTTTGTTGTTTGTAACGATGCTTGGAATTTTAGAATGTGTTCAGCTATTCACAGAAAGAGGTTCCGTAGTTTCTCTGATGTTGTATAGTAATGCTTCATTAAAGATTATGTCTCGTCTTATTTGTTATAGCAAAAAAATGCAGTAAATTATGCTTAAGTTCTAAATTTTGTGAAACCAAGGTGTGCTGCACTTCAACGAATCATTTAACAGTGCCTCTGTAATTGTTTTCTATGTATCCTAGTATGAATCTTCCATTGGACTAATCGTTGCATCCTCCAGTGACTCAATCATATCTTTAAATTTAATTATTCTTAGATGCATATGGTTATTTGGTGCTGGTATGTTGGCGGAGATATTGGAGCTAGCTAGAACTTGGGTCTAACATGCTTGATGCCACCTAGCAATTTATTCTCTTTTGAGTTTGAAGTTAACAAAAACCATGCAACAAGTTTTTTTTTTTTTTTTTTTTTTTTTTTTTTTTTTTTTTTTTTTGACAAGAACCATGTAACAAGTTTACCTTGCTGTCTTGGGTGCACATCCATTGCAAATTCTGCAGAGAAATATATAACCAGGTAATCTGTAGTTGATGGCTGCACACATGGTCGTGGAAAGTTAGCAACAATGCATGCTTAAGGTGTCATCATAATGTTAGCTGAAGCTCTTTCGTCTATGCTAGCCTGCAGCTAATATGAGCCTCTGCAAATTTGCATTGCCACATGGTCTGTACACATGCTCATATTTATTGAGCTCTATTCTAAAATGACGATGTGAGTCCCACAATCACTCCTGTGAGTACGATTTCGTCTAGATTTCTACATATATCTATTCACGGAGTTTTCTACTTTAAAAAAAATCTATCAGAATTAAGGTTCAATTAAGCGTTAGGCGCTAATTGAGCGTTTTGCCTCCGCTTTTCTCTTTTCTGAAGGATTAAAGCGCTGAGCGCAATTAAGCGTATGTTTAAGCGTAGTTGAGCGCTAGGCGTTTTGCTCCGCTCAGCGCCTAAGCGAGCTTTTTATAACCTTGATCAGAATACTGTGGATAGTTATTTGGTACCTTTTGCAAAGTAAAGCACCCCGACGAACCTATGCTTTTTTCTGACTGGAACTGTTTCACATTACTGCATGTTATCAAGAATTTCAGATAGGTGTAATAGTCCATTCACCAACCTTCACTATGAATTGTCAAAAATGTTCTGCAGCCCTGCAGAAGCATTCTTACACATCAAGCAATATGGTATCAGCCTTTTAGGTCAACTTGTCATGTACACTGTCAAAGAATGTTCCAAGTTATACTGTTTATTAACTGCCGAACTATTCAACTATAAATGATGCCCTTTGACCATTCTTCACAACACCTGCTTGTTGCTCCTTCAACTTTCAACTTTTAAATTCGTTATCCTTAATTATTCATAGATATGTAGACACGTGGAACATTTTGTTAAGCAATATATGATCTTATGAATTATGGTATAGCTCCTTGTATGATATACTTTAGGCATTCTTATGTTAGTAGATCAATTATCGGATTATTTGTTTTCTGTTGTTAGACTATTGAAAATGGGATAAATTCATGATTGTCAAATGCTTAAAATCAGGAAAAAGGTTGTCAATCATATTGATTGCCCCCTTGGCTTTTACCTAAATGATGGGATGTCCCAGCTATCTACAGCTTGGAAAGTGGCCGCCAGCTATCTTATGTGGAGATGACGTTCTTTTGATATTACAATATGGCAATCTGGTGACCTTGTGATCTGAGATTTAGCTCCTTTGTTGTGGTTTTATAAATCTTGATGTTGGTAATTTCAGCACTGGATCTGCATCACTCTTTTCTCTACCAAATGCTATGCTGTAGATTGCATATTTCTTGTGTGTTAGTAAGTCTAGATATTTTCTTTGATCATGCATAATAAGCCCATCATGTTAGAATTATTATTTATTACATCTTCTTATGAGTTTGTTGCAAGGTACCCTTTGTTTTCTATTAGCTGGCTTTACATGAGTCCTTGTATCTTATTATGTCCCACCACACATGCTACCCAGTTGGTCTACCATGTGGTGAGTGGTTCCAACTTGGCACTTGGTTGGTATGAGGCACTAGCTAGCATATACTATTGAGTTTGTTAGTTCTCATGAGTACTCTTATACACTTATGTTTGGTGAACTCAATTTATTCTGATCCCTACACTCTTAATCAAAACTTAAACCTGACAGATGTGATATGCTCACTTCTGAACTGTCGTGGTGTAGATCTTGTTGTTTGTTCGTATTACTGCTGAATTAATATTTCTGGGACCATTTAGTTTGTAAAAGAGAAGAAAAATAAAATAGTTAGTGTGACTTGACTCTACCCTTTGGTTCTAATCTTTCCTGAGCTCGTAATATGTTTTCTGGAACTGCATCTGCTGACATTGACTACTATTCCTACAGTTTATATTTTTTGTACTGCTACCACCCTTGCAAAAACTGTGATATAGGGTATTATTTTCAAGTAAATAAATACATCTGGTGGAGAAGGCTAACCCTGGATTAGTAGATTATCTTTACCTAACCTGGATAAGTGGATTGTCTCTTACATTAATTCACATCAAGATAGTGTGGCAGGTTCATGCAGGCTACTGCGGCTTAGTTGTCAACTCTGTGGGGTGAGGGAATTGAATACATGGATGTTTTCCTCCTTGATTTGTAACAGATACTCCTTTCTGTACTCCTTTTTATCTACTTGAAGTATTATGCCATGACGCCTTTTTATGATTGTCTTACTTAGATTTCTGCAATTACCTATGGATACAGAAATGATACGTAAACAAGAGCATGACCTTTTTTCCTTGTTTTCATTTTCACTCTTATTTGAGCCTTTATTCTGAGGCTTCCATGACACATGGAGCGGAGCTAGATTGCAACTGTTATACTTTTCAACTTTACTATCTAAATATTATATGGATAGTTTACAACTAATATTCCTGTTGAACATCCCCCCTGCAATACATTATGTGCATTGTTCAGTGAACATTAATTACAAGCTGCTCCTGCTCGTGGCTACGCGTACTGTGCATGTTTGATGCATTCCTTCTTCGTTGTTCCTGCAGAAGGAGAGGAAGAGGAAAACAAATTATGAGCTCACGCCTTCAATCAACATCACGGGTCCTAGGAATCACGTATGAGAAGTCAAGACTAACCTGTAGCAGCTGCAACCAATACTGGCGCCTCCCGTGTTGAATCATGCCGATCACCCTCATGACAGCGTAGAACGGCAGCAGGATACCGGCAGCACGAAGTAAGTATATCTGCCAAACAACAAACCTCGGCTGTTAGTTTCATCTGATCTGTTACAGTTAGTTACTAACCTCTTTCTTCAGCCTGAAGCATATGCTGACGAATGAGCTCACCGTGAGGAGGCTGAACGCGCAGTGCTCTGCGGCTTCGATTGTCACCACGGCGATGAGATGCCACACCAGCAGTATAATTGTGAACTGCATATCCACATAGATTTCGGAATTCAGAATCGGACCAACAAAAATAATGGACAATGTGCTTGGGTTTAGTGCCAAGCCAACAGCTCATACCGTTATCGTCAAAGACCGGCACCAGGAGCAATTGGCGCGATCTGGGCCGTCCATCGCCCCGTCGGATACCGCGTACTGCATTCCCAGATGTTCATCCAGCTCCTCCTCATCGTCGCTGCATGAGAATGGAGAAGTACACCGTCAGGTAATGTTCAGTTGATGGACGATACAACACCTGGTGGTTGTGGATGCAACATTCTGCTCTGCCGTGCGGGCAAGATGATTGACGACGAGACGAGGCCACATGGGGGCAAAAGCATTAGATGGAGACGGGAGATGGGTGCGCATTGACATTGTTGGTTTGTTCCGATTTGGAGTTTGGACACACGCTTTTGACAGGACGGGAGGAGGCCTCTCGATCGGCAGCGCAAAGCACAGCTCACATGTACAGGTCAGTACATATCGTTGTATGCAGCTGTCTGTCTTCTTCTCTTCGTTTTGTCATCAACACGGGATAGCGGAAAATCAGTTTGTGTTTACCACCTACCGAGTGTGTGTCGGGGTAATTGTACAAATACGTCGCGATCGGCGACACATTTTTGCAATCTTTGGTGCTATTGCCTTATATTATTCTCTGTATAGCCACCACCGGTCTTTTCTTTTCCTACACAGTAGTGTGGTTTGGATGGGAGCTGATCCAAGATCCCCTGGTCCCTAAGCCTAGATCGGAAGGTATGCCTGCCCTGTCTTTGTGGGTCCTGGGATGAAGGTAGGCTGGTAGCACGACCTGGGGTATATCTACCTGGCTGACCATTTAAAATGATCAATGGCGACAGATCTCAGCAACCCCCGGTGGTTAGCATCCTAATCATTCTGGATGATTAGCTGCTGTTCTGAAAAGAATGTCGTACCTAATCATATATGTGCCTTCGTTGCACGGCAACCATGGCTACCTATGCTACTGGAGATAAGACCGTTGAACCATACTGGCCAGCTAGGCTCTGATTGGGAGGGATGAGCCTTATCCTACAGTATGTATCTGATGAGATTATCTATTAGCTTCTAGGTGCAGGATTGACAATGCAACAGTTTGATGTTTGTTTTATTTTCTACTATTGTATATAATATGTGAAGAAGAGGGGCCTACCTGACAGTAAGAAGTATTTCGACAACCAGAGCTTTCTTGGGAGGGAACGTGTAGCCTGGCTCGAAGCTCTGTCAACAAAGAAGAATGACTTCAAGAAAATACTTAACATGAACAAACTTTATACGTGCTCTAGACAACATGGCCGTTTGCTGAAAAAGTTGGGCTGAAGATAATAGTATACGTGAGGATTGCACTTGCTAGCTGTTGATTGCATAAATAAAGGGTAAAGCTACTTTGTTCGTTCTCGAAGATTCATATTGCTTAGCTTGTACAAAAAATCATGTGCATGTTGGACACTTGATTGCAAATCGTAAAAGGAGGGGATGAAGTAGCTAGTAGACGCCTTCCCACAGGACTAACTTTTAGCTGCTTCTAAGATCACATTTCATGTACAGACTAGCTACAACCAATGACTACGATCACAATTAGCCCGTGAACAATACTAATCCCACAAGAAGAAGAAGAAGAGCCAGCAAAACCAACCTGAAGACAGATCTCACAGAGGGTGCTCCCCTTCTCATCACACCACCTCTGCACACATCCCCTGTGAGCATACTGCATGCACGAACAGAGCACAGTTAGTTAAGTAGAAGCAATAGAAACACCAACATGGATGATGAACCGAGTTAATACCCAAGAAATTCAGTTAACACAAGCAAAGGATAGGTCGCCGCTCCATATGTACCTTGAGAGAGCCAGAGCATGCACAAGGAGACTCCATTGCCGCGCACCTCTCCTCCTCCTCCTCATGGCAAATCCTGCACTGCCTCATGGTCATGGTGTCGAAACAGGAGGAGGAAGAAGAAGAAAGGTCGTCTTCTCTTTGTTCCATCGCCTCTGTGCTGCTCTCTCCCTCCCTTTCCATGCTTGTCGATGGACTAATGGAGGTGGGGTTTAAATAGCCACCAAAAAGCAAAGAGCAAAATCCAAAATGCTGTGACGCGGGCCCACCACCTACTGCTTACCAACCACTGTTAAAAGTGAGAGAGGGCCCTTTTGTTCCTTTGGTGAACCAACTACTATCGGCCTATCATACGCCATTATGAGAACCTAACTAATTGGCTCTTGTTAGGCGCGTAATCTCTGGCTTTTAATTGCACCAGCCACCATTACACCGAATTAAGGAGTAACAAATGTCATTGCCAGCAGCAGCTAAGATTTGATGCTCTCTGTAATGAAAGGTATTTCTTAGAGGAATTTCAATCATTCCAGAAAAGAGGAAATTCCCTATGTAGCCTTTGGAACAAACAGATGGGCCAAAGTATTCGTATAATATTCCCACACAATCGACTAATCCTCATGGCCTCTTTGATTTGATTTGTGGAGTTTCAGAAACACAAAACTAGAAAATTGGTTCAACACCATGCAGTTCTATAACTTTTAATGTAGGAGAAGTTTTCATCAGAGTAACATTTTCTTTCAAAAAATAGAGAGAATGAATACTTTTGTTACGAAACGTAGTGCAAAGTGTCTCTAGGAAAGACTTCTATGTATTGCAATTTTACAAATCAAACAACACCCACGAATCAACTTTAGTAAGGACACTTCTAAAAAAGATCTGGTGAGTAAACTCCTCCGCATGACTAACCAAACATCGAGGAGCCCTATAATTGTACTACTATGTCTTTATTTAAATAAAAAAATTGATCAAATAGAACTGATTAGGTTTGTCATCATAATTCCTCCTAATTCATATATAGTTCATGGCAAGGTTTGGTGTAAACAAGGGATGTGTATTCCTGAAAAAAGGGTATGTAAAGGCCTTCCATCTAGATATCAATAATGGATGAAAATAGAGCAAATATGCAATTTAACCCATAGATATATGATTTTCACCTAACTAGAAATATTCCCCGCGCGTTGCAGCGGGACCCTTCAAAAACAATATTACGTAAATAAAAGGTTATAAAAATAGTATGATATATATTAAATTGTCTAAAGGAATATGCTAATTCAATTTGTTATAGTCGACATACTAAATTTATTCGACATGAAATATATGTGCATTAAAAAATATTAACATGGACAAATAAATGATTAAAAATGTAAGATGATGTGGAGTTTGCATGTATATATTAATTAATATTAGTGGGGATGACATGGACAATTGATTGGCTAATGGCATGGATGATGTGGATAGCTTGCATGTTGAGATAGAAAAATCATAAATGAACTTAGTGGGGTTTTGCTTTATAAGAGGTATAGATGTGCAAAATACATCTACATTGTCCCATATATTTTTTATTTTCACCTCACGTGCGATCACTGATAGATGAAGTGATAATTTGATAACGGATAAAGTGAAATATATGTATTAGATAGACTGAAGAAAAAAAAATACACTTTACCATTGGAAAGCCACTGTAAAAAAAACTTTTGCGAGTTACTTTTGATTACAAAAATTTAGAAGTACAACATCAGTTAGGCAGAAATACATGAGCTTGTATGGTGGTCTTTGAAAAAAGCAGTCATGATGAGTGGCTTCGAATTATAGGGGTATGCAGTTTCATTAAATAGTGGGATATGTTACAAGGGATATAACCCATCTTGTATCCTATCCTCTACTCTATGTGTTGGGAGTCAGAGTGGGCGTTCAGGTTTATCTGAAATTTTGGGGCAGGTAATTCAGGTTTTAGACAAATCGGGTAACAAAAAATGACACCCGAAATTTAGAACCCGACAATTCGGGTGCCCAAAATTGCGGGTGTGGTGCTGTTGGGCTATTGGATTCATGTGCAGGACGTAATTTTAATCAGCTGGGCTAACTTCTCCTACTTATTTTTGGCATATCGCGTTGTTTGGGTATCGGGAGATGAAACCCGAATTTAATTCGGATTTTCAGATTTGACACCCGAAAATGTGCTTCAGGTATTCGGTTGGGTTCGGGTATCAGGATTTTGGGTTCAGATTCTGGGTGTCGGGTTTTGTGCCCACCCCTGAGTTGGGAGTCTGACCTAGTTGCGATACTTATTTTTATAAACCATATCCGCTCTAGATTTTTTTTTTTTTTGATTTCTTACTTTTTGGAGGGATTACATGTTTTATTAATCCTCTATCTCTCACAAGAAAAAGGATCCACAGTTAAAGGTTGGGCATTTCCACAGAAAGAGTGTCTTCTATTTATGATCTTGCATGCTCTCCGATGTGTGTGGTCATTTTGGCCAAGTGATTGCTTGTATCTGCAAGAGAGAGTATTTATGCTATATGATAGGTTCATGCCCCTCCGTGCCTGGGCACGAGTGACAGAAACGTCTAAGGATGAGGGTGTGATGTTGCTACTAAGGGTAAAATATCGGTGTTTATGTGTTCATGATCATGAATATTGCTTACATCATGTATTGTGCTTAATGCAATTGTTTGTCGATTGCAACTTAATACCGATGGGTGACATGCTCGATAGGGATCCCTAGGTGGATTTTTAGTGATACATGCAGTTGGATTACGGTCTATGTATGTTTGACGTGATGTCTACATGAATATTACACATGAATTCTCTATGTCATAGCTAGATTAAGTTTATGTCACAATTTTGTCAATTGTCCAGCTGTAATTTGTTTACCCATCATGTTTGCATTTTATTTTCAAGAGAGATACCACTAGTAAACCTATGGTCCCCGGTCCATATTTTTACATTGATTACAACACCGTTTATTTTCTTTCCACTATCGCTTACACGCTGGTCCATTCTCATAATTTGCTCTTTTCCACCATAAGATTTAATCACTTTGTTTTTAGCAGAGCGAGAAGCTTGACAACCTTCCTGCCGTTAGGGCAAAGTGAATTGTTTGTTTGTGTGCAGGTCCGCGCCTCCAAGCACCTTGTTGGATACCTCCGAGTCCTACTGGTTCGATAACCTTGGAGACCTCCGAGTCCTACTTGCTGCTCGCTACATCTTACACCTTGCTCTTGGGGTGACCGCCGATGATTAATCACTACATCATTGTAGCCATCAGTCTGAAAGGAGAAGAAATGCGGAAATAACAATGGACCTCCGAAACTAGGGATATAAAAGGATCGGATCGGATTTTGTTGTTTCCATATCCTCAGCCACATATTTTCATCGGATCCAAAGCAAAGCGAATAATGACCGGTTGCGGATTCAGAGATGGATAATTGGGGTTAAGGAAGACCAATCATACATATTCGAGTTCTCAAGTCTGGGTCTAGTCGAGAGACCATGGATCTGAGGGATGCGGTCGGCTTCACCTACTTACTCCTTATCGCGGATTCAGAACGGAAACAAAGAGGATTTGGGTCGGAAAACAAAATTAGATAGGTACGCGCATAAGTTATTTATAACATAGTAGCCTAACAAAGTTATACTCTGTGGTCGGTAAAATGATTATGTAAGTGAGTTGTTGGTTAACCGACAAACTTGGCAACTCACTAAGACGTTTCGATAGAAAATTGAATTATTCAGTTTTAAACCATCAGCTAGTCCTATTTAATTCTTGGATAATACATATTTGGGTGCTACTTGACATACCATATCCTAAACCGTATCCGGTGTCAAGTTTGAAATCGGGTATCCTTATCCATTAGATTCCTTGAAACCGGATATGGATTTTATTTAAACGGTTTCGAAATCAAATTCAAAGTACGAAAATTATCATTTACAGAGGGAGGCGTTTTGGCTCCCGAGTTCATATGCACTCGGTCAATTAAAAAAAAAAATAGTAAATTATTTATAAAAAAATGTTGACGAACATATATATGTTTCTACATTCCTATCAAATTTCGTGAGGAAATGACATTCCAGCTGCTCTGTACAAAAAAATACGGAATCGCTGTTTTGAACAGAGCTTTTTTAAATGTCATTTTGATCACTGGATTTGTCTTTTTTACACGGAGCAGCAGAAATGTTATTTCCTCAGGGAATTTAGGAGAAATATAATATATATATTTGTCACCAAATATTTTCAGAATTTTTTTACAATATTTTACTATTTTAAAAAAATATTTAACCAGAAGCATGTGAGCTCGGAAGCGAAAGTAGATTTCCGTCATTTAGACCCCTATCTGAAACTTCCAATGGCAATGACACGGGGAGCTCCTATTCTACGCTCTTAGCGATGGCTGGCGAGCAAACGCGTACCGTACGAGCTGAAGAGATCGTAAATGGGCCAAGCCCAAGTACTGTTTTACTGCTTCTCGCAACTGCTCATGAGCGAGCGAGCATACAACACATCGAGCGTATCCCGTCACTGTAGCGAGAGAGGCGATTTGTGAGCGACTCCCGTCAGCCCACCTCACTCGCCGGCGATCTGCGATTTCCTCTGCCTCCGGCGGCCACTTCGGTGGCGGGAGGTTGGGGAAATCTTAGATCCCGGCCTGTACATAGCGTAGGGTCTGGTAGGTTCCCGGCCGGCGGCGCCATGGAGGTGGAGGTGGCGTCGGTGCGGGTTTTGCTGTCGGCCGTCTTCCCCTCTCGCGACGGTGTTCCCTGGAGCTTCTTCGTGAGACGGCCGACTTCCCCGAGCTCGTCGGTCTATGGATCTGGCGCGTTCGTTGTGCCCCGACCGGATCCGATGTGGCGGTGGATTCGGAGCTTGAAGATGAAGGAGAAGATGGCGTTGACCCCCAGCGCGATGACGACGGCGTTCCTGTGAGTAGGATCTGCGGATCCGGCGATCGGCGACTTCCCGGCTGCCACGGGGCTGGCTCCTATCCAAGGCCTGAGGCGGAGCAGCGGCACCGGCGCGCCACCGACGGCTCCAGTTCGTTGCCCTAGTCGGGATCTAGAAGAAGGGCTTGTTTGTAATTTTCTTGTACTTCTGGATCTTTCTGTAAGAACGCTGGACTAATGTTATATTTTCTTTTCGCAAAAAAAAAACACAGCGGAGCTTACATCTACCACGATCTAATTCTCAAAAAAAAAAAAAATACCACGATCTAAAAAAAACAAGAAAACAAACTAGTACAAACGCACAGGAAAAGAACCAAAAAAAACAGAAAAAAAGACAAATCCAAATTTTAGAAATCTGGATATTTTTCAAATTTGAATTTTTAAATCTGAAACATTTAAAAAATGAATATTTTTAAAAAATAAGAACCATTTAAAAAAATTACCATTTAAAAAATGAATATTTTCAAATGTGAACTATTTAGAAAAACTTAAATTTGGTTGAATAAAAAATAATTGTGAATCAAAAATAATTATGAAACGAAAATGAACCAAAATTCGGGTAAATTATAGTAAACTAAAAATTTGGATGAACCGAAAATAATAGTGAACCGAAAATAATAATGAACCAAAAATATCGGTGAACCGAAAAAATAATGAACCAAAAATAATAGTGAACCAAAAATATCGATGAACCGAAAAGGAACCAAAATTCGGATGAACCAAAAATAATAGTGAACCAAAAATATCGATGAACCAAAATTAGGATGAACCAAAAATAATAGTGAACCAAAAATATCGATGAACCGAAAAGGAACCAAAATTCGGATAAACCAAAAATAATAGTGAACCAAAAATATCGATGAACCAAAATTAGGATGAACCAAAAATAATAGTGAACCAAAAATATCGATGAATCAAAAATAAAAAAATATCGATGAACCAAAAAGGTACCAAAATTCGGACAAACCAAAAATAGTAGTGAACCAAAAATATCGGCAAACCAAAATTCAGATGAACCAAAAATAATAGTGAACCAAAAATATCGGTGAACCAAAAATAATAGTGAACCAAAAATATCGATGAACCAAAATTCGGATGAACCAAAAATAATAATGAACAAGGAAATAATAATGAACGGAGGGAGTGGTGAACTAAAAATACCGGCGAACCGGAAATAATAATGAACAAAAAAGAAACTAAAATTTGGATCAACCGAAATAACAGTGAACCAAAAATATTGGTGAACCGAAAACAGATTTTTCAAAAAATTATTCATATTTGAAAATTGTTCATTATGAAAAAATTCAAATTTAAAAACATTCATATTTGAAAAATAATCATTTTTTAGGAAATGGTTCAGATTTTAAAAAGATTCATTTTTTAAAAGTACGAAAAAATAAAAAGAAACAAAAACAAATCAAAATGAAAAACAGGAAAAAGAAAAACGAATAGAAACTAAAAAACCAGAAAGAAAAAACAGAAAAACGGGCCAGAAGTTTGTGGAATCTTCACAAAACCGTAACTAGACTGTTACCTGGGCCGGCCCACTTGACAATCCGTTGCTGGGAAGGATGTACGCGTTGCGTCGCTAACCGACGCAACGGGCGTCAAATAGGAAACGCCAATGACACGGACGATCAGAGAATTATGTTTTCACTCCTGAGCCCAGCCAATTTCTTGGTTGGTTACGTTTGGGCCAGCCCCTGAACCTCCCCTTGGGCTCGAGCCCAGCATTGCAAACTCTTATCTATCCACAAACACCAAGCCGTCATCGCCACGCACCCACGACGTGTGGAAACGTCAGGAAACACACCGTGACACGGAAGCACGAGATCGCAGTCCATGGTCGTGAGGTGGCGGGTCTCCGGTGAGTAGCTCGGCGTGGGTTCGAACCCGGTGGCCGTGCTCTGCTCTGTCCCAGCCACTCCGGCCATTGGGAAGCCTCCTCCTGCTCCTCCCGGCCTGAGAGAGAAACCCGACCGGCAAGACTTGGTGCGGCGGTCGGCGGACGCTCTGAATCGCGATCTACGACTATGGAGTAAGTGAATTCTTAGTTGCAGCCTTCGATCAAATCCATCTGAATTTTGATGGAATTGGAGCTTATTTGGCATCATCATGCCGGATCCATTAACCTTCAGGGAGAAATTGCTTGCTTGGCCCGCTCCATCCATAGAAGTAAGTAATCCCCATGTAGAAATCGTGAATTTGGACTATGGATTTCCTGCAATCAAGCAAGTTCGTTGACTTTGAGCCTTAAGAAGGTATAAATTGTTGAAGTAGGTGATAGAAAACAGTCTCTCAAACATGCCCGTCTAGCTCAGTTGGTAGAGCGCAAGGCTCTTAACCTTGTGGTCGTGGGTTCGAGCCCCACGGTGGGCGATTTACTTTTTTTTTCTACCTTCACTCCTTTTATCTGTCGCCAATTACAAAAGATCAGCATAGAATATTTCTTCATATTATACATTTTTCTTCTTTGGGTAATTATGCTCATTTCAAGCAGAGGTTATCTGAAAAGAACTAACCCCCTTTGAAAACGCCGATCCTATAAATTTGTCCATGTATGATTATTATGAAATTTCTTTGTTTTATTTAACTCTGATGAAGTCTGATTTTTTGCAACTACCCATTTTATAATTTTGCAGTCCGTGTATCTTCCATACTTTAGAATCATGCTTAGGCTCTATAATGGAAACAATTATTAGAGTAAAAACTTGCACCTAGATTCATCAATCCATTTGGCATGAACAGCATTTCCAACGACAATAAGAAGCAAATTTGCGTGCCTTGCTGAAGATCAGATATCCCCTGCCTTGGAGTGGTACTTCTCCTTACTGCATAAGGATAAAAAAAGGGTATGTATCGAAACAAATGTTCTGCTCCTATACTCGTGACTGGATGTGATGCTTGGTTGTTGTCTCAGTCAAAACACCTAAATGAACCCTTCTTACAAGAAATTAACTATTCCTGTGTAGTACTTATCTTGACAATTAATTATACGCACTCTTCTTGCAATGTTGTGAGTCATGATCAAGACTGATATTATTGTTTTGCCCTCTTCTTGCTAAATTATTTGTACTGATCAAGTCTGCTACGTAAGAAGACTTCCATTATTCTTATGCACTCTTCTCGAACCCTGCCTTGAAGTTTGAATAATACCAATTGCTTGGTGGTATACATACATAATGACAGAAATGAGAGCTCTGTTCACATGAATAATGAGCACTCTCACATAGTTATAAATAATCCTTCTTGAATATATTGATGTTATTTCCATCACGACATCACTACGGATTTTTTCCTGCAATTTGTAAAGGTATACTGGACAGAATACTTGTTTATCTGAAGTCTACTTAACGAGTCGTTCATTTTCCATTTGTGTAAAGTGATACCGGATAAATGATGCCTCATGTGAAAGGCTGAAAGCTAGTTCCTTTGAGACAGAACAAATGATGACAAGGGAAGGAACAAGTATGGCTAATTTCTTGCCGCAAGCAGTTGATGTAGTTAACATACTTAAATTGACATAAATTAGTGTTCTAATCTCATTAGGTATTTATATCGTTAACTAATTATTTAACTAAAACTTCGTGTGTAATCAGAAGGGAAGGAAAGTAAACTCCGGTTATGGTGTTCCCGGACGGTGATAATCAAGCAAGTTTGTTCAGGAAAAGGTAGCATTGTCTGTTTGGGAAGAAATAGGTGACGGCAACTTCATTTCCGAGAAGCCCGTCTAGCTCAGTTGGTAGAGTGCAAGGCTCTTAACCTTTTGGTCGTGGGTTCGAGTCCCACGGTGGGCGTTTCATCTTTTTCTTTGACAAGAAAGCCCTTTCAAAGAGCCCATCCTCTATTCTTATTCATGTCTCACTCATTATGCATTCTTTTTCTGCCTAAGGGAAGCCTAATGTGCTCAGATTCTATAAGGGACGCAAACGGCAGCGGAGATCCCTTTAGAAACCTATATTGTGTAAATAAAATGGTATAAGAGATATGATACATTATGTTGTCTAAAACAATATGTAAAATTTAATTGCTCATAGTCGATATTAAATTTAATAGTCTTGAAATGAGTGTGTATTGTAAATTATTAATTTGAACAATTGGATGGTTGAAAGAATGGATTATGTTTAGCTTGCGTCTAGGGGAATAAATATTAATGGAGATGACATGGATGATGTGTATAGCTTGCATGTTGAGATAGAAAATCATTAATACAAATTAGTGGGATTTTGCTTTACAAAAGATATAGATAACTTGCTGTCGGGGGGCAACCCCCGGATAGGGTCAAGATGATGAGATATGTGAAGACCCGGAGTTGACCGGGTCAACGATAACCGACATACCATATTGACATACCCTGGGTCGACCGGGTCAAGGTTGACCGACATATCCAGATGTCGGATCACGCGAGTTATATGTCGGAGCCTCCTTTGTTCTTCTTATGTGCAGGGAAGGTGAAACCGAGTTATGAAGTATCTGGCATGCCTATGCCGGATCGGGAGAAATGGAGCTCTATCCCGGTGGACGGTCAAGGCTCACGTCCTGTCCCTACAATCACGGGGCAGGCGTCCTGCTAATGGCAGGACATGACGCGCTGCCTAGCCCTTGACTCGGAGGTCATGGGATGGGCAGTCAGGCCTCCATGCTGCTGACCGAAGCAATACCAGGGAGCAGTGCACAAGAGTTGATATATTGGACATGCCACGCAAGGATGACCGAAGCAGTCAGAGGACCGGACGTGGCCACATTGCGGGCCACGCCAGCACCAACGTCAGCCCTATCTTGTGCCCTGGGCTTCCCTTTATAAGGAGAACCAGGGGCTCCTCTTACAGGGACCGATCTTTTGCCTCACGCGTATTCGCTCTAAACATTCCCACCAGAGCAACAGAGAGCCAGGGAGCCATCCCAAGACTCGGTAGAGAGCCCATAGCTCATAGTTCTTCTCATACAGCTCAAGGAGCGTTGTGTAGCTCGAATGTAATCCACCATAATAACAGACAAGCAGGAGTAGGGGTTTTATCTCCTCACGAGAGCCCTGAATCTGGGTAAAACCGTGTGTGTGTGCGTCTTCATACGCGCTAGCCCTCCCCGGTGCCTCCAGCGTCCATCGGCCCCAACTTAAGCCTACCTATGGCATCTGTCCGTGCACCACCACGACAGTTGGCGCCCACCGTGGGGCCAGCAGCGGCGCTGGCTGGTGTGTTCATCCGGACGGGTTCCTTCATCGCCTCGGGCGAGCGTGTTCTCTGTGGCCTTGTCCACAGGTTCGGCTCGCTCAACGTCATCAGCGACAACGCAGGTTACTTCGGCAGCAGGCCGTTACCCCGGAATGGCTGCCTCATCGAGTTCGGCGGGCTCACGGTCTACGTCGCCACCGAGGTTCCCTGCAGGTTTCCCGAAAGGGTGCAGGTTGCTGCGGATCCTCCCGCAGTCTACGCAGCTCGCGGCCGGCATACCGCTCGTCCCGCTAGTTGCGTGGAGGTCATGATGACTGCTCCGGGTATCGGTGCTGGCGGTGCCATGGTTGGGGAGGCCGAGGTCAGCACCAGGTCTACCAGGACGGCGCGTCTGCCGCTGGAGAGGACGGAAAACCGTCAGGCGCAGGTCGGTACATCTGGTGTGCCGGTGACGCCGAGTCCTCTTCAGGACACGATCGAGAAGCTGGCCACCCCAGTGGCCCCAAGCGCAGATGCTACTATGGCTCAGGCTGAGCTGGAGGAGCAGCGTAAGAACATACTCCAGGAGGCTCTGGAGGTAGCCCGAGTCAGGCAAGAGTTTGATATTTCCCTCCGTGAGTATAACAAGGCTCATGGCTTTACACCAGTAGCAAATCGTGTTAGTCGCATAGAGGAGGTGCGTGCCCGAGGTAGAGACCTCAATGCCGAGATTGCTAGAGATGGTAGAGCCAAATCTAGTAGAACTGCTAGTCATCTGTCGGCGGATAGGCCGAAGTATAGCACTCCCGGCAAGAACCTTAGGGCTGCAGAGGCAGCTGCAGCCGAGTTACCTAACTTATCCGATGAAGCTCGTCGTAGGCAGCAGGACCGGGTAAACGAGTTGGTGGCCATCGCCAATCGCCAGAATGAAGCTTTCCGGAATGCAAGCCCGGATGTAGGTGGATCCCGGTACATTCACTCGAATGGTGGTGCCGGTGGCATGTCCAAGGGACAGGCCTCATCGCCGTATGTCGGCGGAAGTCGTGACCGGAGTGTGAACTCTGGTAAAAACAAACAACTACAGTCGTATGATCCTGTATACGCCGGAAAGCAGATAGCCGGGCAAGGCCATGCCGGTCAGGGAGCCCCTGGACCCGCTCCGGGCAGGCAAGGAGCTAGCCGGGTTAACCCAACAAATCAGGGTCAGCCACCTCGGTATCCGGCACCTAATCCACCTCGGCAATGACAGGGTGCCGGGTATGCCGAACAGGCCGCCGACCGATACGATGATGGTTGCCCGGCCATGGAGCGTGCTGGGTACACAAGGTTCAGAGACCTGGCGACCGATGGTGCACTCGGTGCTAGGCTGGGAAATCGCCAGCTGACGGCACATGACGTCCGAAACAAGCTTGACAGAATCTATCTGTCTGAGCTCCTGGAGGAGCAAGGCCCACCGGGCCCTGCATGTTTTGGACCCCGGATAATGAAGCAGCCACCGGTGCCGAACTTCCAGCTTCCCCGGGGTGCCAAGACGTATGACGGCAATACTAAGCCGGAGGACTGGCTGACAGATTATGTCACCGCTTGTCGGGGATGTAATCCCCGGTACCCCAAAATCTTGAGTTGGTTGTGTTGATAAGAGAGATAAAGCAGAATTATATAAAAATGATAAAGGAAATGGGAAGAAAGCTAACCTGGGCCGAATCACCCAGCATTCGGCTGGGCCGAAAGCTCTAGCCCCGGCTGGCCCGAGCTCCGGACTCGGCTGGACCGAGCTGAACATCCGGCTGGGCTGAGGTCCCTCGCTCGGCTGGGCCGAGGTCTTCATCCGACTGGGCCGAATCTCTCACTTCGGCGGGTCCGAGTTTCCCAGATTCGCCTGGGCCGGGTCTCCCACCTCGGCTGGGCCGAGTCTCACACGTCGGCCGGACCTTCCAGCACCCGGCTGGGCCGGGGTCTCCAGGCCAGATCGACGCCTCGGTCGGGAGTCTCGACAACCGGATCGACGTAGGAAGGAACCGAGTGAATGCCAGGCCGGCTCCGTGAGGATCATTCGGCCGTCCGAGACCAGCAGGTCCAGGTCTTCGCAAGCTGGCGTGTTACCAACGTTAACGTCTCCGGGATCCATTGCCCCGCAGCACGGTGCACCATTTCCTGCCGAATGGCGACTGCTCCCGGCGTTACGCACGTGCGAAACAGGGAACCGGGACAAGGCGCACCGGATCGGGTCCAGGTGCAAGGGCGGCACCTTTTCACTCGGCAGGGTGCTGATTCCAAGACCGGGACCGGCTCTACCATCACTGCCAGCCGGGTACTGGGACGCCCAGGCTCGTACCCGGCACGGTTATCTGTTGACCGAACAGAACCTAGATAAGGATAAGAGCAAAGGACCAGCTGACGAGGACAAGGACAGACCGGCATGGCTACAGTGTGCGCATGACGCGCCAATAGTGTGACGAGACCCCAGTAGTCATGTCATCAATAGTGTACCCAGAATAGTGTTGTTTGTCTCTTTGTCCCCTGCTTGTCCCCTGGGCTCTCTATTTAAAGAGCACCAGGGGGAGGAGACGAAGGACGACGGCGGGAGAGGCAGCCCTCCTGGCTCATTCTTCCCCTGCACTCTGTTAGCTCCCTTCTCCGCAGGAACTTGGTGCTGCTTAGCTCTTTTGTAACACAGATTGATACACAAATATAGTCAGACAAGCAGGAGTAGGGGTTTTACCTCCTCACGAGGGCCCCGAACCTGGGTAAATCGTGTGTGTGCGTGTGTGTGTTCGTGTGTTTTCCTTCACACAATCCCTCCCCGAATCCTCTAGCGTCCAATCGGCCCCAAACCTAAGCCTACCCCTAGGCATCTGCGTGATTCCCACCACGACAGTTGGCGCCCACCGTGGGGCTGGTAGTGGCGCTAGCTGGGCTAATTTCGGACGGGACCTTCTTCATCGACTTCTGGCGAGCACCTCGCGTGGCGTCGCGGGGTTTCCGCTTGCCGGGCCGCCTCATCAAGTTCTTCGTCACCGGCGCCAACGTCGTCAACAACTCTCAGGGGCGACGCGGTCGGCTGGCCGTGCCTCTGGCGTGCTCGGCGGCTCCATGTCAACACTGCCGTCGCGCTCGCAGGCCTCCCAGGCATCGTCAATTCGGACGGAATCTTCTTCAGCAACTCGGGGACTCGGCATCACCGAGTTCGAGCTTGCCGCTGTAGGCAGTGGCAGGCGCAGCCTACAGCAGCAAACGTCATCAACAGATCCCGGTTAGTCAATCCTAAAAACTACTCGGGGACTGCCCCTCATGCCGTGCTAAGTTATTTTCCCCGGGAGCAGGGTGTTTTGACCCGGGGACTGCTTAGCCAGTGTTTTACAGCTTCTCCTAGATAAATGAAGTTACTCGGGGACTCGGTTGAGTCTAGTTTTGCATCCTTCTGCATAGTGCAGTTGCTAGATTTACGGAAAATGCATGTTGTGGTTCATTACCTCTGGTCAATAGACTCGCTGCTCCGATCAAGAATTCCTTGTATATATGTGTGTTGGACTAACATTGAAGGGTGGAATCGGTTTGGCGGAAAACGTTTGTTACCGGGTCATGCTCCAAATCCGGGTTATCCTGAAATCCGAGTCATGCTGATATACTGGTGATTCAAACCGAGATACCAGTAGATCAGGCCGACATATAAATATCCATGTCGGCATCAATGTCTTCCTTGACTGCTTCAACAACATTGCCCCGTGAGTATCATTTGTATGTCTGTATCACTCTTTGTTACATAGTCTCAAGCGGTACTCGGGGACTGCCCCTTCGCACTTTGCTTAGTTGTTTTTCCCGGGAAAAAAGTGTTTTGACCCGGCAGCTGGTTAGCTATTAGCTTAACTTTTTTCCTAGACAAGAAAAGTTACTCGGGGACTCAGTTGAGCTCGCGTCTGCCTCCTCGTATTTAATTTCGTTGCTAGATTCAGTTTCCGGCAAGTGCCAGGTTTATTTCATTCTGTAAATAGAACTGCTGTTCGCGTTAAATATTCGGTATATATGTGTTGGGGCTAATATCATACAGAGGTGCCGGATTTACCGGATTATTATTTATCACAAGAATCAGAGTATTATCGGTATTCCCGAATCACCGTATATGTCGGTTCAGCTTATCCCGGACTATCGTTGATATTGGCTTGCCGAATCATAAATGGCATATCATCCCGACATATCTTACGTCGGCAAATCAGAGTATCACATCACGATATCTCCAAATCGCCGTTTATTTCGGCTCGCCAAATATCTAGGCATCCTGTAATATCTCGAGTCACCGTTTATTTCGGTTCGCCAAAGCATCGCGGCATTTATCTCGTATCGACAGGCATCTCGCAAATCTATGTCGGCTGTACAGACTATCATAATTCTTCAGTTATCCGAGTTTATCAGAATATCATAGCATCAATATCTCGGTGCACCGAGTCGAAAAATATCTAATCTCCCTGAGTGTTAAGTGTTGAGATGTATCTCAACTTGTCATCCGACGATTGCCTATCAAGGCAGAATGACAAATATGCCCAAGCAGGCTATATGTCGGTCCAGCGCTTGCTGCCGACATATGATTTCGGTAAATGCCCAAGAAGGCTAGAAACCGGTATAAAATATGCCCAAGCAGGCTATATGTCGGTCCAGCGCTTGCTGCCGACATATGATTTCGGTAAATGCCCAATAAGGCTAGAAACCGGTATAAAATATGCCCAAGCAGGCTATATGTCGGTCCAGCGCTTGCTGCCGACATATGATTTCGGTAAATGCCCAAAAAGGTTAGAAACCGGTATAAAATATGCCCAAGCAGGCTATATGTCGGTCCAGCGCTTGCTGCCGACATATGATTTCGGTAAATGCCCAAGAAGGCCAGAAACCGATATATAAAGTATGCCCATGCAGGCACAATGTCAATCCAGCAAATGCTGTTGACATCCGACATATGAAACATGCTCATGCAGGCAGAGTGTTAAATTGCCCAACGTCGGCAGAAACATCTACGTATGGCCATGCCCATGCATTCAGCGCATTTCCAGTGCAAACGGTCCATCTCGTTGTTGATTCGGGTGAGTTCGGTCAACCGGATGACGCGTCTTGTTTGGAAGGCATGGCTAGACGGCAGACTTATGCTGGTGCCCATGTTGGCAAGATAATTCTTTTATGGAGATTTTGGTGTCGGATATTTATTTTTGTAAGTCTGCGCGCGACTCTACGAGTCCCCCGCAGCCTCGGGGACTAGTGTCGGGGATGTAATCCCCGGTACCCCAAAATCTTGAGTTGGTTGTGTTGATAAGAGAGATAAAGCAGAATTATATAAAAATGATAAAGGAAATGGGAAGAAAGCTAACCTGGGCCGAATCACCCAGCATTCGGCTGGGCCGAAAGCTCTAGCCCCGGCTGGCCCGAGCTCCGGACTCGGCTGGACCGAGCTGAACATCCGGCTGGGCTGAGGTCCCTCGCTCGGCTGGGCCGAGGTCTTCATCCGGCTGGGCCGAGGTCCCTCACTCGGCTGGGCCGAATCTCTCACTTCGGCGGGTCCGAGTTTCCCAGATTCGGCTGGACCGAATCTCTCACCTCGCCTGGGCCGGGTCTCCCACCTCGGCTGGGCCGAGTCTCACACGTCGGCCGGACCTTCCAGCACCCGGCTGGGCCGGGGTCTCCAGGCCAGATCGACGCCTCGGTCGGGAGTCTCGACAACCGGATCGACGTAGGAAGGAACCGAGTGAATGCCAGGCCGGCTCCGTGAGGATCATTCGGCCGTCCGAGACCAGCAGGTCCAGGTCTTCGCAAGCTGGCGTGTTACCAACGTTAACGTCTCCAGGATCCATTGCCCCGCAGCACGGTGCACCATTTCCTGCCGAATGGGGACTGCTCCCGGCGTTACGCACGTGCGAAACAGGGAACCGGGACAAGGCGCACCGGATCGGGTCCAGGTGCAAGGGCGGCACCTTTTCACTCGGCAGGGTGCTGATTCCAAGACCGGGACCGGCTCTACCATCACTGCCAGCCGGGTACTGGGACGCCCAGGCTCGTACCCGGCACGGTTATCTATTGACCGAACAGAACCTAGATAAGGATAAGAGCAAAGGACCAGCTGACGAGGACAAGGACAGACCGGCATGGCTACAGTGTGCGCATGACGCGCCAATAGTGTGACAAGACCCCAGTAGTCATGTCATCAATAGTGTACCCAGAATAGTGTTGTTTGTCTCTTTGTCCCCTGCTTGTCCCCTGGGCTCTCTATTTAAAGAGCACCAGGGGGAGGAGATGAAGGACGACGGCGGGAGAGGCAGCCCTCCTGGCTCATTCTTCCCCTGCACTCTGTTAGCTCCCTTCTCCGCAGGAACTTGGTGCTGCTTAGCTCTTTTGTAACACAGATTGATACACAAATATAGTCAGACAAGCAGGAGTAGGGGTTTTACCTCCTCACGAGGGCCCCGAACCTGGGTAAATCGTGTGTGTGCGTGTGTGTGTTCGTGTGTTTTCCTTGACATAATCCCTCCCCGAATTCTCTAGCGTCCAATCGGCCCCAAACCTAAGCCTACCCCTAGGCATCTGCGTGATTCCCACCACGACACCGCTGTGCACATCGCCGGTGGCAGCCGCCGATGGGTTGTGCGGTATGTGCCGCAGATGCTAGAGGGACCAGCCCAGATCTGGATAAACAACCTGGATGGCCGGTGACGGCGAATCGGCAAGACTGGGCCGCCGTTTCGTGATTTCTTAAATTTTGCGTATGTCTTTTAATTTTTAACAAATTCGAATGAATTTTGTTTAGAAAATACATGCGAAATGTTGCAAGGTTTTTGTGAGTTTGCTACAAGTTTGTGTTTCCTCCCAATTTTTCGATGTTTCATACCGCTTTCAAATTGTAACAAATGAATATGCTTTTCATTACGAAATCACAAGCCAAAAGTTGCAAAGTTTTATGGACATTTGCTACAAATTTGTGTGTTTTTCATGAGTTTATTATGATGTTTGAGTGCTTTTGAAAATGTTGCAAACTCGTGGCTGTTTTGTTGTAATCATGTGTGATTTTTGTCACTCCCTCCGATCCATAAAAAGTGTCGCCAACTTAATACAAAGTTTGTACGATCTTTGTATTAAGTTGGCGACACTTTTTATGGATCGGAGGGAGTAGAATAGTTCATGATTTTTGCTGCAAATAAATCTGTGGCAACATTTTTGTTGTTTAGCCACATTTTTAATTACTGCAAACACAAGGATTTTTGTTGCAATCGTTTGTGATTTTTCTAGAAATTGTTGGTGATTTTTGTTACAAAAAGAAATAACCATTTTTTGTCGCATTGATTTTTAAAAATTGTTGATTTCTTGCAATTGCATTTTATTATATGTGGGTGAGAGATTTTGTTGCTATACTTAAGATTTTGTTTGCAATACTGAGATAAATCACCACTATGACATATTTGCACATATGGGAGATCGAGCGACCAAGACTTGGTGCGGCGGACGCGCTGAATCACTATGGAGTAAGTGAATCAGTAGTTGCAGTCTCCGATCAAATCCATCTGAGTCTTTCGTGCCATTGGCTAGCTCTGGTCTACTCTTTTCTTTGAAGGAATTGGAGATTGCTTGGCATCATCATGCCGGATCCATCGACCTACGGAGCGGACTTGCTTGCTTCACCCGTTCCATCCATAGCAGTAAGTAATTCCCGTGTATAAATCGTGAATTCGGACTATGGTTGGGGCGGAATTGCTTTGCTTCGCCCGTTCCGTCCGTAGCAGTAAGTAATCAAGCAAGTTTGTTGACTTTAGGACTTAGAAGAAAGTAGGCATTGTCAACGGATACGGCAAACAAATTTCCAAGAAGCCCGTCTAGCTCAGTTGGTAGAGCGCAAGGCTCTTAACCTTGTGGTCGTGGGTTCGAGCCCCACGGTGGGCGCTACTTCTTTTTATCAGTTCCATTTAACTACTCGTTGGTAATTTCAGATCAGCATAGAGTATTTCTTAGTCATGGAGTATACATTTTCTTCTTTGGGTAATCATGACAATTTCAAGCAGAGGTTATCTGAAAGAACTAACCCCCTTCCGGAACGCAGATCCTTTATATGTGTCCATGTATGATTATTATGAAATTTCTTGTTTTCTTTATCCCTGATGTCTGATTTTTGCAACTTACTCATTTCATAAATTCGCAGTCCGTGTATTAGAGTAAAAACTTGCACCTAGATGCATCAATCCATTTGGCATGAACAACATTTCAAACAACGATACGAAGCTTCTCTTTGCAAAACTGGATATGTGCCTTGCCGAAGATCAGATATTCCCTGTCGTGGAGTGGCTACTTCTTCTTAGCTAGCCATGCTAGAAAATTTTCGAAGAATTTCCTAGAATGGACATAATCTTTGTTACTGCACCATTATTCGTATGCACTCATCTCGAACCCTGCTTTCAAGTCTGAATAATACGAATTGCTTGGTGGTATACATGCATATAATAACAAAAAAATGAGAGCTCATAAGTTGATATGAACAATGAACACTCTCACATAGTTATAAATAATCAAATGCTACACTAACAATGTTTTACATGCAATTTTATTAATTGCCCTGTCATTGGACATATCCATTACTCCCTCCGTCCCGGAAAAGATGTCGCAAGGGCAGATTTTCAAAAAAGACCCCGTCGTTTCCCCGACACACTCCGCAGTGCCCGCCGCGTCGTCATCTTCCCCTCCGCTGAAATTCGATGTCTTCCCCTCCGGCGCACTGTCGCCAGCTCCGTCGCTGGCTACCGCTGCCTCGCGTCGCCTCTCTCACCTTGCTTGCTCAGCACCAACTCCTTCCGATCCATCGAGCCCTGCGTATTTGTCGCGGCGACCGCAGCGAAGAGAGGAGGTCAAGAGAAAGGGATCCCCTTTTCTGCGAACGCCGTCCAAAGCTCGCGATTTGCCGGCTCCGGCAGCAGCGGTCATGTCCTAGAGCGCTACACGCCACCGCCGCCGCCGAGAGCGACCACCAACCAGCCAGCGAAGCAGCAGAGGAAGCAGGGGAGGAGGCTATGGGGAAGTACATGCGCAAGAGCAAGTCCTCGGGGGAGGTGGCCGTCATGGAGGTCGGCGGCGCGCTGCTCGGCGTCCGCACCCGCTCCCGCACCCTGCTCGCCCAGCAGCAGCACCGGGCCTCCTCCCCCTCGCCGCCCACTCCCCGCAAGGGGGTCGAAGTCGACCACCTCTGGGCAAAAGGGAGTGTCTGCAGCGGCGCTCGTGGAGGAGGGGTTCGACGCCGCCGACCTCGAGGCCTCCTTCGGGGACAACGTCCTGGATTGGGACGCCATGGAGAGGTAACAACACCGTCTATTCCCCCCCCCCCCCCACTCCATGCGGTGGTACAAGCTCACCGCCGGCTCATTCCAGTAAGCCACTGCTGAATTAAACTCCGCTTCTCTGCCTTCTCATAATCGTGATGAAATACTGTACTGCAGTTGTAAATAAGCAAGATATGGTGAAGGTGGAGTAGTCAGTACTAGTGTCACTGCTAGTCGGTGCTTCTCTTAGTGAATTTCTGCTCATACTCATGGAGTACACTGTCGTAGCTTAACTGTATTGTGGAATATCCCTCTTTTTATAGAATGGATTAATTCCAATCCTACTTTGATCAAATATTGCCTTGAATAACCAGAGCCTAGCGAGCATTCCTGTAGCACCTCAATGCAAGTGTAAATCTTCCTTTAGTGTACTGTTTGTACTCCATTTCATATTTCTGTTTTTAGACCAAGTTAGACCAAGTTCAGTTTTAGTCATCATGCTGCTAGAATTTCTGGGAAAGTGCATTTGGAGAATGTACTTGTGATTTCAGGGGAACTTGTATAGAGACTGAACTTGTGACTGAAACTTGAATTTCATACTGCATTTGGAGTAGAATTTTAGACTGCATTTGGAGTAGATTATTTTATTTTTTGTAATTTTGGCCTCTACTGAGCATGTACTCCTGGTTTTGATAAGAAAGAATTTTCTCAAATTCTCAAATTCAGTTGCCCAAACTGAATTTAGATAACTATAAATCATTAGTATTGCCCAAACTAGGTAGTAACTGTGCAGTAACCTTCTATGTAAGCATATTTACAGGAAAAACACATGGTATAGTGCAAGTTGGTACTCAATATACACTCGTGAATATTTAGAACAAAACATACACTTGGTTGTACTCCTTTCTATGCCTTTTCTTTCTCCTTTCTATACCTTTCCTCTTGACTATCATGTTGCTGCTCTGAGTGCTGGTGCTACTTGGAGGTTGATGTGAAAGTTGTTTGTGCTGCTGCTTGGAGGCTGCTGGTGCTGCTGCTTGGAGGTTGCTGGTGCTGTTGCTTGGAGGCTGGTGTTGCTGCTGCTTGGAGGCTGCTGGTGCTGCTGCTTGGAGGCTGCTGGTGCTGCTGCTTGGAGGCTGCTGGTGCTGCTGCTTGGAGGCTGCTGGTGCTGTTGCTTGGAGGCTACTGTTGCTGCTGCTTGGAGGCTGCTGGTGCTGCTGCTTGGAGGCTGCTGGTGCTGTTGCTTGGAGGCTGCTGTTGCTGCTGCTTGGAGGCTGCTGGTGCTGCTGCTTGGAGGCTGCTTGTTGCTGCTGCTTGGAGGCTGTTGGTGCTGCTGCTTGGAGGCTGCTAGTGCTGTTGTTTGTAGGCTGCTGGTGCTGCTGCTTGGAGGCTGCTTGTTGCTGCGGCTTGGAGGCTGCTGGTGCTCCTGCTTGGAGGTAAGCATATCTGCCTCTTCACAACGGACCAGTCTTGTACTTTACCAGTAATCTGTCTATTTATTCATGTTCAGTGGGAAAAATATTCAAGTACTGTTCTTGTTTCAGGACTTGTAGTTATTCTCAGTTCCCCTTTTATTTACAGTGTCAAATATCTGTCAGAGGATGAATTGATACTTGATCCGGTAACCATTGCCGATGTTTATGAGCCACTGGTATGTTTCTTCTTCTTGCTATTGCACCAGAAACCCTGTTTACTATGAATTACATAGCTGATAAAATTTTATCCATCAAATTCCTCTGTTCCTGTGTGCAAGGCAGGCAACCTATACCTTCTTATTCAGAGAAGAACTCTGAATCTCGAAGGCAGGGAGCAGCAGCCAGCCAGAAGAAGGGGAGCGGGAGGCGCCTTGATGGGATTCTTGATGGGAGTAGAAGAGCTCGGGTTGGCGCAGAGGAGACAGGCGCTCTGGCGATCTTGTGCACCAGCGACCTGAGACGAGGCGACGACCTGCGCTCCGGAGATCTTGGGCGCAGAGGCGCTGGGATCTGCGATGACTTGTTGCAGGGGCAGCAGGGCGAGGATGAGATCCTTCCTCCGCGCGGAGGGCGACGGCGAGGACGAGCTCCCTCCTCCGCGCGGAGGGCGACGGCGAGGACGAGCTTGCTCCTGCGCGCGGACGGCGACGGCGAGATCGAGCTTCCGCCTGCGCGCGAACGCGGAGGGAGCTGTGCTGCGCGGATGCGGAGGGAGTTGCGGTGCGAGGAGGTTGAGCTTGGGCGGGCGCGGACAGCGAGCTCGAGCTCGCTCCTGCGCGGACGGCGCCGGCGACGGCGAGGTCGAGCTTGCTCCTGCGCGCGGAGGGGCGACGGACGATGGACTGATTAGAAGTAATTTCGAAATGTTTTGGACTAATTAGCAAAATTAACTCTGTACAGGATGCGCGACATCTTTTTCGGGACAGAGGGAGTACAATTTATACCTTTTCAAAGTACACCTTGTACTTGCAAAATACAACCTACCGATGTTATAGAGGAATCAATTCATACAAAGTTCTTGTGTTCATGTGCTTCCTTTTCATTATAAAATACAACTATTATCGATAAAAAGAACACTCATCCTAAATACAACAAAAGTCTGGTAATCTCTATCTACTCACAATGGGATGTGAGAATTACACTAAGAATGGGATTACGTGATGTGAAATGAAAGAATGTATGTAGTTCTAGTTGACAGACATGCCTTTTATAATTTGAGAGCAACGGTAGTTTTAGGCCTGTAAGTGGGCAAGCCCTAATGCGTCTACCAGCTTGCCACTTATACCCACTTAATTAAATAGGGCTACGATTTCTTCCGTTTACTTCCACGACAGCCATTTAGCCCGCTTAAATCCGCCAAACAATGACTTGAGTTTACAGTCAAACCACATTTCCGTTCGTCCCTTAGCTCTATTCATGAAAAAATATAGTCCTCTTAAATTAAGTGGGTACAAGTGGCAAACTGGTAGATGCAATAGGGCTTGCCCACTTACAGGCCTAGGTAGTTTGTTGGAGCCGCGTCTCTTCGTTCCCCTCTGATCGGCTTGTCTCATGTCAACCATTGTGCCTTACGGCTTTCCTGCATGGTGATAATCAAGCAAGTTCGTTGACTTTGGACATACGTGTACTAATAAGGTAAGACTGTCTGTTCGGTAACTTGAGAATTACTCGCCGGAAAAATAAAGTACATGAAGCCCGTCTAGCTCAGTTGGTAGAGCGCAAGGCTCTTAACCTTGTGGTCGTGGGTTCGAGCCCCACGGTGGGCGCTTCACTGTAATTGTTTTTTGGTAATTATCATCATTGGAACCAAAAGTAATTTATTTTGGTTATTATCATCATTGGAACCAAAAATTATCAGAAAGAAGTAAACTCCTTTATATATAGCTCAGTTATTTTGAAATTTCTTGTGTTGTTTTCGCGGAAGTCTGAATTTTGCAAATAACTGTTTCATAAATTCACAGTTCATGTATCTTTCTATATAGTTCAGAAACATGCTCAGGTTATATAAGGGGAGTCAAATGTGCTCAGGTTCTAGAAGGGAAGCAATTATTAGAGTAAACACTTGCACCTAGGTTTATAAATCCATTTGGCATGAACAAAATTTCGAACGGCAATAAGAAGCTTCTCTTTACAAACTAGATATGAGCCTTGCTGAAAATCAGATATTCTCTTCTGTTGAGTGGCTACTTCTCCTTAGCTTTCCATGCTAGACAAATTTCTAAGGCTTTCCTGCATAAAAGATTTCGTGGATTGGACATAATCTTTCTTAAGCACCAGGATAAAAATTTGGTGTGCATCGAAACAAATGTTCTGCTTCTATACTCATGATTAGGATGTGATACTTGGTTATTGTTTAGGTCAAAACACCTAAAATAGCCCTTTCTATAAGAAATTAAGTATTCTTGTGTAGTACTTTTCTTGACAATTACTTTATTCGCTCTTCTTGCAAACTTATGAGTAATGATCAAGACTGCTACATAAGAAGACTTCTACTATTCTTATGCGCTCTTCTTGCAAAGTTGTTTGTAATGATCAAGGCTGCTGCATAAGAAGACTTCCATTATTCTTATGCGCAAGTGTGAATAATACTAATTGCGTGGTTGTACACATACATAATGACAAAAATGAGATCCCATAAGTTGACATGAATAATGAGCACTCTGACATAGTTATATATAATTAGTGCTATACTAACAATATTTTACATGTGAATTATCATTGGACTTATCCATTACAATTGATACCTTTTGAAAGTACACCTTGTACTTGCAAAATATATTATAGAGGAGATCAATAAATGCAAAGGTCGTGTGCTCTCCTGCTTTCTTCTAATAATCAAATACAGCTATTGTCGACAAAAAGAAGTCTCGTCCTAAATACAGTTTCGGAATCACTATGTACTCAAGAAGGGGACTTAAAATATTTGGGATTACATTGGGTTGCGAGAATTACACTAAGAGTGGGATTACATCATGTGCTGAAAGGATGTATGTTGTTCTAGCGACGGCAGTTTGTTGGGTAGCGTCTCTTTGTGCCTTCTCCAATCGGCTTATCTAATGTCAACCAATGTGTCTTCTGATGATCATCAAACCTATTAACCGCTAGTCACAACTACAGATGGTTGTCCTCCATGTGAGATTTCTGGGCATGTTGGATTGAGTTCACACCTGCCTTGCTAAATGTTTGGATAGTCAAATTTTGGCCAAGGTTTTTACTGGCCTATAAGTTGGCCAATGTTAGAAAAGAACAAAGTGGTGAAATGAGCATTGGCAACTCAAAAATGACAATCATTCAGACAAAGACCAATATCTTAGTCATGATCAGAAAACTAGTATGGCAAAGTTTTGTCATCAACATAGCATACAGTTCATCCGCATGTGGCCATGGGGTAATTATTAGTCCTCAAGACCTTCTACTGGTTGCTTCGTGAGGCAAACTCTCAACACTTTTATCCATTTGGTGATGATCATCGGCTTGGGCTTGAGGCTAGTAAATGGCTAAACAAACAGGTAAGGGAAAACACAGATATCAAAATATATGACCCGTAAACAATCCTTCACGAATATATTGATGTTATTTCCATTACGCATCACTATGGATTGCTTTTTTTTGCAATCTGTAAAGGTATACGGATTAGAATGCTTCTTTATCTGAACCTACTCAAGGAGTCATTAATTTTCCATTTGTGTAAAGTGATACCCGAAAAATAATGCCTCCTTATCTCATTAGGAGTAAGAACAAATGATGACAGGGAAAGGAGCAAGAACGGCCCATTTCTTGCCGCAAGCAGTTGATGTAGTCAACAGATTTAATTCTTTTTTTTAAACGGTAGTCAACAGATTTAAATGACTTAAACTAGTGTTCTAATCTCATTAGGTGTTTATATCGGTCAGTAATAGTTAACTGATAAAAGGCTGTTTGACGCGCTCCCGCTCCCCCGAGGGCGGCGGCGCGTTCCTCCTCCTCCTCCGGCCTCCCCTCGCCCTCCTCCAGCCTCCCCTCGTCGCCGCCGCCGCCGGCGGCGGCTCTTCCTTCCCCGCGCCATGGGTTCCCGTCGGGGCGGCGATTCTCTGTGGCGGCGGTGCAGCTAGGCCAGCGGCGGTCGGGCTCGGCGGAGTGAGTTCCCGCGTGTCCGGTGGGCGGAGGCGCGGCGGCGCAGCCCTTGCTGAGAGGTGCGGCCGGGTGGTGCTGGTGGCTCCGTCGCCGGCCCAGATCTGGGCCTGTTTGGGCCCCATCTGGGTTGGGGCGGGCCATCGGCCCCCTGCGCGTCAGCAATGCTTCCTGGGGGCAGTGGTGGTGCTCCGGCGGGGGTTGGGTGGTGGCGGCGCGTGCAGTTGACTTGCTGCAGCGTGGCAACGGGGCTTTGCGGGCCTGTGAGGGCCCGGCCGGGCCAGTAGGGCCTGGTTTGCCCTGTTCCCGCGTCCGGTCTGCTACCGCGAAGGTGTCGCGGTGGAGGTAGTTCCCTCCCGTTGGCTGCGGTACTGCTACCCCGTTCCTGCTGGTCCCCTTCTCTGCCTCTAGGCCCCGTGACGATGTCCAGAGAGAGACGGCGTGGATGGCCCCAATACCGTGGTGGCGCGTACTGGTGGGCGGCAAGCTGGGTGGAGCTCTACGGATTGTTCGGGGTGTCTTGGGGGTCGGGAGAAATCCTTGTCGGCCTGTCTGACACCGACGCGATGACGCTCACGGGCGCCACCATTCCTTCTTGAAGGGTGTCGGTGTTCCCCCTTCCCCACTCCCCTCCGCATACCGGGGGAAACCCTAGGACATGTCCGGGCAGCAGCGGCGTCGTCGTCGTCTCCCTTGTTAAAGGTGCTGCTTGGTATGCGGCGGTTCGGTGTGCTAGGCGCGTGGTGGGAATTCTCCGGCGGGCGCAGCGGTTGCGGGCCATCTTCTTGTTGTCGATCTGCCGGTGTTGGCATTTGTTTCTCTTTCTTTCTCTGACTTTTCTCTGATTTCTCTCCTTACTCTTTTTGGGCTTGGTTGTGCTGTTGCCCCAGCATGTTGTTGTACCCTGTGGTTGGTTGCTATATTAATATAGTTGGGCGTAAGCCTGTTTCGTGGTATAGTTAACTGATAAAGTATTGTATAATCAGAAGGGAAGGGAAGTCAACTACGCATCGTTGCTTTAGCATAAAGCAACCATATCTCATCACAATATATATTGAAATTCATAAACTGAATTTAGAAAGTCCCATTGGAGGCGAAGATAATATGTAGGACGTATTCTAGGAATCGTGTACACGCAATGACGTCCCATCTAACTCTGTTAGTCGCCTATAAATAGAGGTGCCGAACTCGAGCCTATGCATTGTGCTCACCATCCCAAAGCGCAACCTACACTTTCATCATAATCAGTTGAGCTTACACATCAAAACTAAGGATGTCTTGCAGCTGTGGATCAAGCTGCGGCTGCGGCTCAAACTGCAAGTGCGGGTATGCATGCTTTTCTCTTGCAAATACATATATTCCTACTAGCTAAGCTACTGCTGAAGAAATTCTTGTGCTGATTATATATTTTTAAATTGTTTGGCATGTTGCAGCAAGATGTACCCTGACTTGGAAGAGAAGACCGTGCAAGCCACCGTCGTCGTCCTCGGCGTCGGGCCTGCGAAGGCGCAGTTCGAGCAGGCCTCCGAGTCCGGCGAGGCCGGCCATGCCTGCAGCTGCGGCGACAACTGCAAGTGCAACCCTTGCAACTGCTAAGATTCATGCAAGCGACTGATGCGCTTGTGGTGATTGTGCCGTGTGTGATCGAGTGAAATAATGAAACCGGCGCCGGCCATCTGGTTGGTTCTGTGGTGTGGTTTGCTCTTGGTGGTGTCGTAAGTTGTGCTGTCAGGTGACTTGTGAAAGTATTGCTGTGTGTTTGTGTGCGCGAGCCTGTGCGTGTCTTTGTAATGGTCCATCTGAAATGAATATAATAGACAGGTTCGCCAAAAGTATGAATACACCGTGCCTTACATATGCTTTCACATGTAGGTAACGATATTTTTTCTACATGAACATATAAAGGATAACATTCAAAAAACTGACCAATTGAGAACCAACCCTTGGTTGGATGGTTAGGAGGATGATTATATCTCCAGCTCATCAGAGTTCAAATTCAGGTTTGACACTGATGTTTCACATAATTTTCAGTGGGAGGCGACGTTTTCGTCGACGACGAGACGCCTGTGGTGACTTCGTAAATCTCAAGACCTGAACCGCCGGCTCAGTTTATCTCGTAGGTGCTTATAGGAGTAGGATGTACGTGCGTTCATAGGGATGAGTATGCGCAGATATGTGAGCGACTATGTTGTACTATGTTTCGCAAAGAAAAGAAAAAACAATTCCATGTGCTAAGGGATTGAAATAGAATGGCTCAACTTATTAGCTACGCAGCACTTTCTAGAGTCCATTTACCTAGCAAGTTTTACTTGAACGGGATACCTAGCAAGTTGGCTGTAGCAATCATCGACATAATTTATGCCAGAATTCCAAGGTCTGAAGATTAGAAACAGACTGATTTCATTTCAGGGATTCCAAAAAAGCACATGAAAGAAAATAAACGTAGGAAATATTGCAGACCAAGATGCAGGGTTACAGTGCCATATCCACTCAAACCCCACAAGAATGAATTTACCCCAGAAGCAAATATATGTTTCCAAGATCTTTCGGGATATAATTACTACTGCCAAACATACAGAGGGAAGACAGCACTTTTCTGTAGCCTGGGCACTTCCCAAGAATAAGTAATTAATTAGGATCTGTTGCCATTGTACTTTGCTCGCCGCCTTCCTCAAATCCAGCGGCCTACTCCGCACCACTCGTTGTCCTCCAGTCCGAGGCCAACCTCGAGGTATACGCGTTCGGGCGCAGCCTGCGGCAGAAGAGCACGGTGTGGTCGCGGGGCGCGGACGACGTGTTCTCCCGGTCGTCGCGGACGGCGGTGCTGGCCATGCCGGAGGGGGAGCTCAAGGAGAAGTACGTGCTGATGCAGCGCATCGCCTGGTGCCCTGGTCGGCGACGAGCACGAGCGGTTCCTCTCCAAGTTCAAGGAGCGGTGAGTACATAACTACATATCAACACGACCTTCATTGGTACTCCAGTCTCTCCAAGTTCAAGGACCTTGATTGATGCTTAGTTCATAAATAAATACTGATGGGTTCCAAGTATCATTCACACACTCATAGATTCAATTTTTAGAGTACAACAGAGGATTTATCCAGGTGTGGGAGTTTGAGAGAGGTTAGGAGCAAAGTTGAGTGTTGTTTCAGCAAGACTTGAATTGTGAACATACAGTCGAAGCAATCTTAAGGTTCAGTAATGCTGTATCTAGCGTTCTTATGTTGTGAACTTCTTGCTTGATAATCTCTGAAAAATACAGTTAGCGCATACTCTGAAGTTTAAAACTTCTGTAGCTACTCCCTGTAGTTGTTACAGACCAGGTTGCTTGAGCATCTTATTTGCTTGTGTAGGAAATGCCGGGAGTAGTGTTATTTTGTGCTTGAGCATCTTCTTTGCTGGTGAGAAATGCAGGGTTTAGAGATTCCAGTTCACACTTATAGACCAGACCTGATTAGCAGGAGTAGCATCATTGTCTGTAGTTGTTGTCAGGGTTTGGAGATGAGCTGAACCATACTTTTGAGAGAAGAGAGCAAAGTACTATATTGTTGCTTGTGCTTGTAATACAAGCACTACTCTAGTTTATCCAAGTGTACTGTAATCTGCTTGTGCAAGCAGTACTTCAGTTTATCCAAGTGTACCGAAAGAATTGTTTCCTTATGATGGTGTACTGCAGTAGCAATACTTGGAGTATGTCATGCTGCAATATTTTGCTTACTTGGAGTAGCAGTACTTTGTTTTCTGTAGTGCATTATTGCTTGCCGTAGTGCATTATTGCTCAATATTTTTCTTACTTGAAGTGGCAGTACTCTGTTTGCTGTAGTGCATTATTGCTTTCCATAGTGCATTATTGCTTGTTCAATTTGTTCAACGATGCAGTGCATATTTTGTGAACTTGTTGTGCTTGAAGCAGTCTTGTATACTCCAATATATAGCGAGTACTCCAAGTCTCCAAGTATATAAGCCTAAAAAAGGAACGTGATACCTACTTACCTTTGCATTCTGATTACTCCCAGAGATAGCTCAATACTTGTAGGTGTAGAATAGCTCCCTTTGCAAGGCATTTTTACTTTATTTCTCCAACAGCAGTACGTATACATATGTATTTTGGTGTGTGCAGACGGGTTTGTTCCCTCTTACTTTCCATGTTTTATACTAATATATGAATTTAGACCGCGTGTATTTTTTCAGATCAGAAAATACGCTAAATTCTACTCCCTCCGTTCCATAATATAAGCCTTTCTAGCAAACTAGTTTAGGTTGCTAAAAAGGCTTATATTATGGAACAGAGGTAGTAATACTTAAGTCATATGTAAGAAGTTTCGTTTTCACAATCCTCCGGCGTAGTGTGCAGCTAGCTAGATGCATCAGCGGGTTGGCTGCGAGGGCCTAAGGTTGACTGCATTTCCATTCACTCATACACCTAACGTCTTCAGTTTAGCAAATTAAGGTCTCTAATTTGCAATGTCTAATATGTGGGAGTTTGTAGATTTTGGCGCACACTCTCGCTTTGCATCATTGTTATGCTCTCTTTATTAAATAAATCTCCAAGTTTATAGACATGGTATTTTCCTTTGATATTTATTGACCCCTTTTTCTGCTCACTGAAATGGTTTCTTTGGTGGCAAATTCCGATGATCCAGGCTGGATGTTTCTCAATATTTTGTTGAATAACTTCACCATATCGTGTTTATTCTGTATACGTTATCTTTCATGAGAAATCATGTTAAGAGTAACTTCGAGTGAATATTATCATTTGCACGAAATTAGTAGGTTCTCTCTTACTGCAGGTTGTCGAGCACAACGACTTTGTGATTCAGAGAAGGCTTGATTTCGATTTATTTTTATTCTTTAAATAAAATGTACGCACTTTGGACACATCACTGTATTGTTCACTTTGAAATGATCTACGAACTTGACCCAATAAACGTCTACACCTGGGTCATGCACTCATTTTTCTTAATAACAAACTTAAAGAGGCATTGCTCAAATTGTTGTTTGTTTGAGTTAACTGATGATGTCAACACCTGAAGCCTGCTTGAGGAGCCCAACTTTTGCTGCCCTTTTGTTTTTGTGCAGATAGATATATTTCTGTAGTGAAATTTCTGGAAGTAATTGAAGGTTCTTTACAAATGTCAGGAGGCTTGACCAGAAATCAACTATCGCACTTGCTAGAAGGATTTCTTCCCACGGTTTGGGATCTGACCTGTATCTGCAATTGAGGTCTATAGCTTCTTCCACGTCTTTGGTTGGCAAATAATCCAATTATTTCATCCAGATAATGATTTATTCCGAACCCTCCCCCACGACCTAACCCTCCCCCGGGTGGCGGCGCCGCGCCACTCCGGGGAGCTCCCCCTCCACCCTCCTTCAGTTTCCTCCAGCCTGTCTCCCCCCCCCCCCCCCCCCCCCCCCCCCCCCCCCCGCCGCCGCCAGAGGTGTCGTCGGGCCAAGCCTGGGCGGCATGGCGACGGCGGGGCTTTCCGCTGGTCGCGACCCGGGGGATTGGGGAGGCGCCCCTGATCTCATCCGTGGTGGTGGTGCGTGGCGCCGGCGGCCGGAGGGTGAGATGGCGGCGGTGGCGCGTGGCCAGATCGCATCTACGCCGCTCGACGGGGCGCATCACATGGGAGCCGGGGCGGCGGCCCCGGGCATGGCGGCGGAGACCTCTTCTCCAGAGGTTGACGACCGGCCTCGTTGTGATCTGGAGTGGTGGATCTTGGGATCCCACTCCGATCTGCTGGTGGTGGCCCTGCTGGTCTTCGAGTACCAAATCATCGATCTGCTACATGTGTTCCTCCATGATCGGGTTGCCGACGTGTTCCGGTCTTCCCATCGGAGATCTCCACGGATTGGCGCATGGCGTCATTGGATATCTAGATTGGAATTGATCCGGTCGTGCACGCTCTCATCTATGGCCAGAGATGCTTCGTGAGGGCGATGCGCGAAGCTTCGCTGTCTTGTCGTGGTCATGCGATATGTCTAATAGATTTTCATGACATTACCAGTAGTGAAGAAAGTCACGGTTGCTGTGATTGGAGGCTTGTGTTGGCGGAGAGGAGGTTTGGTTGCGTTGAAGACTCTAGGCACAGGTTTTTCTGTGTGTCAGGTGTTGGGGACTCACAGCAGCGGCCTTGGCAAGAGGGAGCGGCAACACAGGTGGACTGTGTTCTGGTGGTACTAAGTACCGAGCCGTGATGTTCAGGGTGAAAGCTCAAGGTCTAGCCTTCATTGGCTGTACCTGGCAATGGCCTTGCTGAAGGCATTGTTTTGGAATCACGTTCTTCAGGGTGAAAGCCCAAGGTCTGACCTTCATTGGTTGTACCTGGCAATGGCCTTGCTGAAGGCATTGTTTTGGAGAACTTTTTTGCGGTTCGGGTGTTGTACTTTAGTGGTGATTAGAGTGTTGCTGTTGCGAGTATTCCATCACTCCGACGGGGTCTTTGTTTTTAATTTTCTCTCTTTTTTATTTTTTTTCTTGGCTATGTGCATCCTGGATGTGTTTCGACATCTTGTTGGTGCAGAGGCTGGGTGTAATTGGTATCTCTGCGATATTAATATATTCCCTTTATCAAAAAAACATAATGATTTATTCCGAGTTTAGTGTGAATATGACAATCTACTAAGAAGTCATGTTTGGCGTTATGCATACACACGCTTGAAAATCCACTAGGAAGTCACTCCGTTTACTATTGTTCTCCTTTCTTAGCATTTGATGGGATTTTAAGTGTGTTAATGCACACACCTGAGAATCTTTACTAAAAGTTCATTATCATTTGTTCTTTATGTGCTACATTTTTTAATAGTGGATAGTTGTATCACTAACGAAGTTAGTAAATATGCATCAGGGTTGAGAAGTTGGTTTGCGTTAAACTAAAATATTTCTTTTATGACTTGAGATGGTTTTGAATAGTTGATTGCACCCTTTCTAGGCTAAGGGAAAGTAAGCAAGGATAAGAAGGCACCATGATCAGGCCGACGGGTGCAGACGCTACTTAAGCACATGATAAGAAGACATCATGATCAGGTCCACATGTGGCATACTTTGGAATCATAGGACTACAAGCAATAATTCGCTGATGATTCGTCTTCCTCTAGCCGCACGCACCACATTCCCCCTTTCGTCCTCCTCCGAGGCGAAGGAACCTCATTCCCCTGCCAAATTCTTTCTCTTTCACCTCTTCCACTACCGAAATTCTCTCTCCCCTCCTCTTACCTCGGATAATTTTTCCTTTCTAATACATTGGCCGTACCTTCGAGCGGCCATTAATCCATCAAGGTGAGCTTTTGGAGAACCGCAGGAGGTCTGCGTCATACTTGCATCGTATCTTAGCTCATTCCTAAGGTGAGCTAGCTGGGAGGCAAGCATGAGGCAGGCTATCGGCTGCGGGGGTGCAAAGGCTGTGGTTGGAGTGGCCGGAGGCGCGAAGTCGTGCTCTTGGAGCCTTGGTGGACGGCCGGGGTGTTTGTTGCTGGCCGCGTGGGACATGATGAGACACGGTGCACCTGGTGCAGGGAAAGGCGCATCTCACCGTTGTCGCGGCAGCGATGTCTAGCTCATTGTCTGGCCTCAAAGATGGGGATTGGAGCTCGCTGCAAGCTCTAATGGCGCAGGTGAATGAGAAATTACTTCATCTTGTATTTTTATATGGATCTTCACTCTGATGTGGCATGTGGAATTCTCCTTTTTTTTTTTTTTTTGCCCAGGTTGAGTTCTCTTGTTAAATGGTAGATCCTAACAAGGCCACAATCTGGACGATAGTTCTTATTCTTCTCAAGCAAGCAAGGCTCAATGGAAGTCCTAAAGTTAACGTGTGACTATTTCTGCTGTCACAGATAAGTTCACCTCCTTTTGTTTTAGTCACAGATAAGTTCACTTCCTTTTGTTTTAGTCACAAATGTCTATTTTCTGCTCTCTTTTTTATGCATGTTGCTAATTTTACAATTGCTTGATTCCTCACTGGTTTGTTGCAATCTAAGCTGCACGTTTATATTATGAGGTGTGCTTCGGTACACCCCTTTATTTAAATTAACGTGCATGATTAGAACTTACCCCTGAGAAAAAAGAGAGTAGAATTGTCCATAAATATTCAACATACATTTGCATAACCGGCGTATGTTCTTGAGAAATAGATGCGCGTGAGATTATTCTCTGGTTTCAATACCCGAAAAAGCTTTTCTTTTTATCTGGCCACCTAAGTTCGAATTAATCGTTCCTCGTTAGTTAATTATGCCTCATCGGTCACACACACTGGATCAATGAAAGGCGTTTTACATCTGCCTGCTAACGACCTATACATGGGAGCACCATGTCCAATTTGCTTCTCGTCAATTAATTGGTACCATGCGAAGAACTTGTTATCTTTTAGGACTTGTTTGATTTGTTCGGGATTGAAGTGGATTGACATGGATTGAGGGAATTAAATTCTCTGTAAGTCAAAATCCTCTGAAATCCACTCCATTGGGGAGTAGATTTTCCGAATAAGACCTTACTGATGACAATGGCAACCGAACATACCAAACACCAACATGGGTGTGGTCAGGGGGCTCCTCAACGATGCCACCAAGGAGGGATCGATGTCTGGGAGCACCGGCATTGTCAGGGTTTTCACCTGTCTGTCCGACGTAGTCAAGGTTTCCTTGCAACTCACCACTTACGACCACCAACCCCGAGCACCCCCACGATGACGCCTTCAAGAACGGCGCAACACCCAAGTGCATTGCTGCCGTCGGTCACGGCGGGCGGCCAGAACAACACTTTCACCTGGCGAGTCGGGAATCACACGCCCATCCCTCGAGGACCGGCCCGATGATAGCTGGAATCATGCGTGCAGACCAACAACCCCACACGCCCGATGGTCTATGGCCACCAACAGTATTAGGCGCTAAGGCCCAGGTTCGCATCGCGCTGAGCCACCTCCTACTTCAGCGCGATATCTGAAACCGCCATCCAAGGCCACCGCCCCGACATTCGGTGCCACCTTAAGACGCAACCTGATGGGAGCCAACTAAAGCTTGAATGACGACCGTAACGAAGAGATGCCACATCTGCTGCCAAAACCACCAGAACTGACTGGTCGTGCCCAACGCCCCGCATGCACGCTGGCACGCCTAGGCTCCCCGACGTGCCGACATAGACTACTGCTGTTCGGATCATCACTACTAACCGCGAGAATGTCGCCAAAGCGAGCAGTTCAAACCCGAGCAGCCGCCACCACGCACAGGACAAAGGACCGCCACCGCCGCACTCTTCGGGCGTCGTGCCGGAAATTGGCATGGCATCCCGACATCCACCACACCTAGGCGCAACCGCTCATACCAACTATCCGACCGATCACCTCCGGCGGAGGAGGAGGCCGCTGCCGCCATGCCTGGGGCCATCGCCCCGCCATCCACGTGGTGCAGAGTGCAGACCAGCCGCACGCTCAACGGCGCAGCCGCATGCTTCTCAGAACCGATGCGACGCCAGCACCAGCCGCGGCCCTCACGGTCCCAGCCAACAGACGCGTCACGGGATCCTGTCGCGAGTCAACCACGTGTCGCGCCGGTCGCCACCGCCTCACACCATAGTTGTCGTGCTGTCGGAGATGGCGGGTCGGGCGCCGCCGCCGAAACCCCAGCGTAGGCGCGAGCGAGGAGCCCAGCCGCCGCACCACACGGGGTTTGAAGAGGAGAGAAGGGGCGTGGTGGAGGCCCGACACGAGCTGGTGGCGGGTGCCCCGGTGCTGCTCCGCGCAGCCGCATGGGAGTGGAACTTTGTAGCTGCGAAAACAATTTGCCTTGTTTCTCGTACGTATTTTTTATATTGTTTATGATATTATGTTTCGCTCTGCTGTGGATCCATCGATAGAGAACCAATTCCACCCATTAACCATCAAGGAATCAATTCCACCCATTAACCATCAAGGAATCAATTCCATCTGTTATCACCCGGAATCAGCACCATTTGTTATCACCCGGAATCAATTCTTTTCTTTTTTTTTGACGTAAACAAGAGATAGAAGAAAGGACGGTTTACAGAAACCCGGAATCAGTTCCATGTCCACTAACTATCACCCGTGTTGGAGGATGGGGATGTGTTGATCGTGATCATGACTGCACAACCATCTTTGCAGCTGCTGGATCCATGCCTAATGCAGGTGCAGCCCTGGAAACTGAATCTCATGCGTTGCTTGAAGCCATCGGCATTACTGAAAGTCTGGGGATTGAACGGGCTATCTTTGTCACTGATTGTCAAGTGCTCCAGCTTGCTGCTACATCACAGGCATATGATTCTGCACCTTTGGGAGCACTCTTCAGAGAGATAAAATTTCGCCTTCGCCTCAACTTCTCTGAAGCCCGTGTTGTCTACAACAGTAGGACATGCAATGTTCCTGCACATCTCTTGGAAGCGAGGGGAGCTGCTGAGCCGTTAGGTTACAGTTGTGTTTGGTATGATAATATTCCCAATGATGTAACCAGGGCTTTGTACGGCGATTCTGCCGATCGATGCTAATGGAATGACAGCGTTCACGAGTCAACCGGCTATAGTTTAGGTTTTCACTTCTTGAACCTTGCTTCAGTTTTCTGCCCACATCAACTTCCTCATCTTCTATCAAAAAAAAAAACTATCACCTGTGTAGATATCGAAATTGACTCCACCTCCATTAAAGCAGAAAAATGACTATCACCCGTGTAGATATCGGGATCAATTCCTTGTACATGAACCTTTAGTCAGAACATTTGCCATCGCCCGTGCAGATTATCGGAATCAATTCCACGTCCACCAATGGTGAACAGGAACATTTCCTATCACGCTTTTGTCCATATTATAAATATGAAACCCCAATCGTCTCGTTTCATCACCAGAGAGAAAACAAAAGGTTCCCATTCTACACTCAAAGATCACTACCTCTTTGTTGAAAACAAGCTAGGGTTTCCTCTGTGCGCAGAGCCGTGAAACATCTGAGAAAAAAAAAAATGCCCAACACACTTCTCTTCCTCCTCCTTACCGTCCTACTCCTCACCAGTGAATCAAGCTCCCCGACCACCGACCACAGGACCCTCCAAAATATCAATACGGAGTGCAGCTTGCATCCTGGAACTCCACTGACTATTGCCGCTGGACAGGCGTCAGCTGCGCAGCCGGTGGAGGCGTTGCCGGGCTATCTTTCAAGAAGTTGAACCTCACCGGCAGAGTTTCTGCATCTTTGTGCGGCCTAAGGGGGTTGATGTGCCTCGACCTCTCTTTGAACAACCTCACCAGCGCCTTTCCTGGCGCTGTGCTCTACCCCTGGACCTTTCCAACAATGCCTTCGATGGAGTCGGCCACCTCCATAGCGATGGCCAGCCTTGTCGGCCAGTCCAACAACGCTGGGTCGCCCTCGCGCTCGTCGTAAGTGCAATCCACCTATCAAGTGGAAATAATAGTATTACATCTGGACATGAATACATGATCACTAAATACTTCTACTCTTTGCACCAGCCAACATAGTGATATTGAAATAATAGTATTACATCTAGACATGAATACATGATCACTAATTACTTCTACTCTTTGCACCAGCCAACATAGTGATATTGAAATAGTAGTATTACGGACACGAATACATGACCACTAAATACTCTACTCTTTACACTAGCAAACATAGTGATATCGAAATTGTTAGGTAGAACTCTATGTATGGCAGGTTTGCCTACCATATTGCTATCACGTTCGAGTTGGTACAGGATCTCTTTCATGGTAGGCCTAGCCCGAGGATCTTCCTAGGTGCAGGACACGCACGGCAGCAGTTCCATGAAGGCCGTCCATTGAATGACGTCGTCGACAAGCATATCCATGACATGGATAACAACTTGAATGATATCGGTGTTCAGGCTTGGCGTGTCCTGCACCCAGGAAGATCCTCAGGCCAGGCCTACCATGAAAGAGGTCCTGTACCAACTCGAACGTGATAGCAATATGGTAGGCAAACCTGCCATACATAGATTTCTACCTAACAATTTCGATATCACTACGTTTGCTAGTGCAAAGAGTAGAAGTATTTAGTGATCATGTATTCATGTTCAGATGTAATACTACTATTTCGATATCACTATGTTGGCTGGTGCAAAGAGTAGAAGTAATTAGTGATCATGCATTTATGTCCAGATGTAATAATACTATTATTTCAATATCACTATGTTGGTTGGTGCAAAGAGTAGAAGTATTTAGTGATCATGTATTCGTGTCCAGATGTAATACTATTATTTCCACTTGATAGGTGGATTGCACTTTCATGTACAGGTGGATCACTGCAAGACAGGTCACCCCCAAGCCGATGCGCAAGGGTCTCGCTTCCGCAACACTACTCATACCATGGATGATCAAGCACAGGAACAACTGCGTCCTCGACAGAGGACGCCCCTCGATCCCTGTCCTGACTACGAAGATCAAGGAGGAGGCAGCCCTTTGGGCTAGTGCCGGCGCGTTAGGCCTTCGAGCAGTCATGCCACAAACCTGGGATGTACAGTTGTACACTGATTTCTGTCCAGGCCATGTAATCACCACTTAGGAGGACCGTAACATAAACTCTATCTTTGCAATGAAAAGAAATGCAAAAGTCTTTTGCGTTTTCTCGGAAAAAAAACTGCTAGGATTCACCTGAGGAATTGTACAACTGAAATTAAGGCTACCTAATCAAGTCATGCCGAAACCAATGAGGAAAGGTCTCGCCTCCATCACACTCCTAATGCCGTGGATTGTATGGAAGCAGCATAACGACTGCATCTTTGAAGGAGCTCAACCCCTGGTGCACACCTTGCTAAGGAAGATCAAAGACGAAGCGAGAATGTGGGCACGGGCAGGCGTGCTGGGGCTGCGAGTCATCCTGCCCTCCACCTGGGATGTTCATTGATTTGTGTAAAACTGCCATGCCATTCCGCCTCCTCGGAGGATTGTAAATAAACTTTCTACCTTTTCAATGAAATGAAACGCAAAGCTTTTGCGTTTTCGCGGAAAAAAAATAAGGCTACCTTAGAAGAACAATAGTGATTACTGCTATTTCCTGTTCTTGGTGGAGCAATTAGTGATTTCTGAATGTGAGGATATATACGATCCTGGAAAAAAATATACAACTAACTCTTGAATGACAGTGCTTTATAACGATGGTGTGACCAAAACCAGACAGCAATTCTGTTAGTGCTAGACTGTTATCTGCCATCGTTCGAAATAAAGCACTAACAGAAGTTGGTTCTTGGTTGCACCAACGGTTCTTGCAGAGGTGGTCGAAGGTGAATGCCAGTTTACTTTATTGGGGTCTACGATTTGTATGGCCATTCGGGCTGGCTAGATTTGGGGTGCGTTGTGACTCTGTAGCTGCGACTGATTTGTTTTTGGTCATTTCTTGCTGCATTGGTCGATGGTGCTTTTTTTGTGCGGCGCAAGTGGTGCTTTCACGCAAACTAAATGGAACTCAATGGCTGCCTACTTGGAGCAGATAGTTCTCTTCAGACTTGTAGGCTGCCTAGCTGCATGTAGTACATCTGAAATAGTCTACTTGAGCTTTTTTTTGTCAAGGGGAGTGTTGATTACCTCCAGGTGATATGAATTGATAGTCAAAATAAGGATGTTTGTAATTGTTGATTTTCATGAATTTATTTTGTATGAATCCCAAGCTTTTTATTCCTCTTTTGGCTTTTCATTCTTGCATATTCTCTTGATCCTCTCGTTTGATATTGTTTGATCTGTTCTTGGTTTAGATTAGTTTTTGTCAGATAGCAAGTACTCATTTCTCTGATTCAGCTGGAAAGGAAAGGTAAGCAAAACGATTTGTATGTAAAAGAGCAGAAAAGGTTGCTGATTGTGTACTGGTATGTCATAGTCTTATGCGCGTAATTCACCATAGTAATGTGCGTTTTCATCTCCTTATCCTATTTTGCAGGAATGCAGATGAAAGAGAGATTGTCATGCACCATGAAGAGGAATAGGGGCAGCAAATGTATAATGGTGCGTAATTTAGATTCAAGCTCCAGTTATGGCCAACAATGACTGCTTTTCCCCCTTACGTATTAGAAAAGGAAAGAGATAATCAAGAGCAAGATGTCTTACTTTCTTATGTTGTCTAATATAAGGTAATTTAGCAAGTTATCTGTCAATGATAGATAATTTTTACCACATCATGTAATGAAGGAATTCTATAGAAAATGTACTAAGATTTGCACAGCTTTTCATTGAGCGCTCTGCACATTTTTCTGTAAGATAAATGTGATATTGTTAAACATGTTCTGATACTGCATCATGTTAATATCCATGCTGGGAATAAATGGTATTATGTTTAATTTATTTACCAGGTAGAATTAAATTTCTTCACTGTTGCTACTTGACAGATTTATATGTATTTCCTTCTAAATTACATCTTTGATATTTTTTTAGTTACGTTTAGTGAGATACTCTCAACTTTAAGAAATATAAGAAATTCGCTCCAAATATAAATTGGTAGCTTAGCATACATCTGAATTTTAAGGATATTTTTTTGCTTAATCACTTTAGTTTCGCCCTCCAATAGAGTTAACGCTACTGGAAATACAGATGAAGTTCTATTTGATCAATTTGCTAAACCTTACAGAAATATCCTATGATGTTGCTTACGATAGTGCAATAGAGAGCATAGCAGGTTGCATTGGGCTAGAGCAAGGTTCTCTTCCAAATTCTACTGAGTTCTTCCACTTACCTTATTCCGTTCTTTACAACTTTTGATTAATTCGCTTCTAAATATTAATTGGTAATCCCCGAAAAAATATTACTTGATAATGTATGAGCCGAACCTAAATATAGACAGGCTCATGGCAAGTTCTTTTTCCATGAGATCTTATGGTGAGTGTTTTAAGTTAGCTAGATGGGGGTGATTCAGTTATAGGATTCACATGCCCTCGAAGTTCAGATACAAATATCTTTATCTGCCATACACCTCTATGACTATATACTTCCTCTATAAGTACATGGTACGGTCATGGAAGCATGAAAACAGATGCTGCTTTGCTTTGCATTGTCAACTGCGATAAAATATTATGTATAATTTAACAGGCATAAGCCAGAAATTATAACCATGCTTTTGTACCTTTCTGTTGTTAGATATTATGTATATTGTTACTGTTGTCAATGTGAAGTAGCTTTATATAATACCCCCTTCAACAAAGAGATGCTGAAATGGATTATTAAATCATGGTATAACTGCCCTCATTTAGAATGATGGCAAGATAGGGACATGTCAATGTGTTTTCCAAGATAAGTCTTTATAAGTTATATGTCTGTAAGTATTTCAGTAGCAAACAGCCCACATGTATCATGTAACTAAAAAAAATTATGTTGAGAAGGAAAACCCAGCGTCTCAAATGAGTCCTGGAGGATATGTGTGAATTGTTTTTGAAAGCGCTCTTGTGATTGTAATAGACACGTTTCAGTGAAAACAGTGGCAAATTGCCGAGAATTTCTCGTTGGATGCAGGTGCATATATAATTGATAACACATGCCTTAGTGAAAACACTATGGAGGTGAGTTCCTGCCTCAAGGATCTGACAGCTTCAGTTTGGTAGTAGGATAGCCTCACTTTACAATATACCTCTTGCCTGTGTCGTTTGAACTTACCGAAAAATATTATTATTTGTATTTGACACATTTTAATTTATATAGAAGAAGAGAGGAATGCTGGGTGAAGTGCAATAAGCATGTGATGTTTCGAATCATGGAAGCAATATGAATGGCTGAAAGTTATCTTCGTGTATCCACGATTATGTTTGGCTATAGTTGTGTTTATGGCCATCATGTTAGTTTCCTAGAAGCACACAAGGAATAGCCACTTTTCCATTGTGTAGTTCTGCATAACTTGGATTGTTTGATCATTGTAATTCATCTCCTCCTATATGCTGGAATCTGGTATTCTTTCAAGGTGATTTACCTTAATGTTTGGTTCAAGCTCAAATGAATGGTCATCAGTGTTGTATTTCCTTACCCATACTGAAAATTAGAATATAAAATTGTTATCATTTTGTTATTTGCGCGAGAGGTTCTTGTCATATGTGTGTGATCCTCTTGAATCTTGCCATCTGTGCAGAAGTTGTACCATCCAGATTTTCATATGCTTTATTAAAAGGCATATATTATTTTATTTGTCATCATCATCCCATTGGAAAACATGCTGGCGTGGTATTCTTACATGACTTTGTTACATGGCTTACTGATCTGTGTTGCAATGTTTAATTTGATGTATCACCTCATACTTCGCACTACCAGTCTGCTTGACTATTATTTGATTTCAAGGTTTTTGTTAGTTGGTAGATGCTGAAAGCAGAAGATCCTCTCCCTTTTCAGCCAACAAGTGGTCATGTTCAAATCTTTGTTTGATTGCAATGGTTTAAGTGTAAGTGAATTTGTTCTGGGTATACACGGGAATCCAATGAGAGATGTTCCTATGGAAGGAAAGAAATAATCCTAGCAAGTTATCTGTTGTACTCAAAATGTATATTAGTTGATCTTTATTAATTATTCATAGTTGATTTGAGTTTCAGATTTGTGTATATATTGTTCCATCAAATTTGGCCAAAGCTTCAATGTGCAACAAGGGCCTAAACAAACTACACTCCCGACACATTGCAATCTGATTTCTGATTCTTCAAACTGTGGTTATTTTCTGTTGGATTTTACAGCAAACTATACTGTGACTCCTCATATTTTCTTGATCATTGCACAAACGGAACTAAGCATCCCAACTGAATTTTATACAGCCAAATTTGTGTGCTTCTAAATCAACTGGACTAAGGTGAAGAAAATCGTATGATTGTAAACTCAAACTTGGTTATCATACCGTTTTACATGATAAAGCAGCAGCAACTATCAGTCTATCACAGGACTAGCAAGTTGCACCAAAGGTTACCAGCGCAGTCATACACTAGACATCACTGAAGAGTAAAACCACACAACACAGACAAAGATGGCAAAATCATACATGGATGTAAAGCAAATCTCATAAAGCTGCAAATACCATTTCCAATCCAGCAGCACGACAAAAACTTAAGAGGTACCAACAGAGATATCCTTTGATCATACAGAACAAGGGACTAAAGTTCAAAACAGTTTATCCTAGCGATACATGAGGCATATCCATCACCAGAAACTCGTCCAGCTTACTTCTCAACCACCTCACCACCCTTGTTGTTGTGCTTCCTAGAGTACCTCAGGTTCCTCAGGAACTTCGGGTCCATCTATAAAGAAAGAATATGTAGGCACAGATCAGCATGTATGAAGAAACAAAAATGATCAAATCTAACCCAACTGACTTAAAGAACATAGTTAAGAGAATGTAACAGGCCACAAAAGAAACATAAGGCAAGTCATACGACCAAACAATACACAAAAATATAATCATTTTTTCATTCATGAGAAAAGGTACTCATCTAAACAGTTAGGAATTCCTTGTACAAAATTGCATGAACTACAAACTGAAAGTCCAAATGCAATTGTACAACCATGATAAATGAAAGAAAGTAAGCATTATGGCTCTTCCCATAATCACATTCATAGCCTGAAGCTATGTGGCAGCACTCCTTATACACGCCACATTTAATCAGTAACAATTTAACTACAGCAGAGAAGTACTACCTCCATTTCAGAATATAAGACGTTTTGTTAGGATGTTTTAGTCTACAAAACATCTTAGAGTAACAGAGATAATAGAACAGGGGCAAACTATTTGCAGATATTACAGTACCATCTAATCAACCATGGTGTATTTTGACACAGCCATAACAATTGGAACAAACTATTATCTTAGGGGACGGCAACTTTTAGCAAACGGACTACCACATGCCCTATAATGTAACAATTAAATGATTATGTCAATTGACAGTGTTAGATAAGATTTGATTAATGAACTCGTCTTCAAGAACATCGCATTTCTACCCTGCCTAAATAAATGAACAACCAATAGAATATTCCATAATTAAAAGATTATGTCAATTGACAGTGTTAGATAAAATTGATGAATGAACTCGTCTTCAAGAACATCGCATTTCTACCCTGCCTAAAGATATCTACAGGTGAAAAACAAACCAAACCATGACAAAATTTGCACCCCAAACAGCTATAGTTAGCAACAATAACAGAAAATCTAAACAAGCCGGTGCGGAATCACAGATCGGAGATTGGTTTTGGATCTAGGGAAGGAATTGCAGGGCAAAGCAGGAGGAACGTACCCCCTTGGTGGAGGGCTGGCGCTGGCGCTTGGGCTTCTTGATGCCGTTCCTGTGCGCCTTGTACGACTGGTTGTGCGCCGTGTGGTTCTTCGACTTGGCCATCTCCGATCCCTTCTGCTGCTGCTGCTGCTCCTGCGAATCACAAGAGGAACAGAAGATACTCAGAGGATGGCGGGGAGGGGACGATGGAGACGGAGGTTAATCGCTAGGGTTCGTGTTTCTCACGGTGCTCAAGGGTGCGGCGGCGGCGGAGGATGGGTTAGGGTTTGGGGCGTTGGTCTCCAGTCGATGCTGCTTTTATAGAGACGAGGGGCTGGTTTTCCAAAGCCCGCTTATAGATGGGCCGGGATTCCTGTGCATTCAAGGCCCACTCGCCGTGGTCCATATGGAAAATAATATATACAACATTCAGCCCAAGTTTTAGTTCCCACCGAAAAATGTTTCTATAAACCCTCATTGAGATGTGTGTTAATGTGCCTCAATCAAGGTTTTCGAGTCGACGAGTCGTTCTAGGGTAGCGACTCATAGACTAGTCGTGACTACTCAAGAATTATGTATATGTATATAGTTATAAATAGTCTAACACAAACTGAAGAACTACAAGCACTCCACTAGGGGAGGAGCAGACTAGCAGCAGCAGCAGCAACCAGCAACCAGGGGAGGAGCCGAAGCAACCAGGGGAGGAGCAAACCAGCAGAAGCAACCAGGGGAGGAGCAGACCAGCTTGAGGCGGTGCCGGCCAGCAGGGCGCCGGCGGCCAAGGGAGAGGGTCGCGGGAGCCAAGATAGGTTTGGGTCAGGGGAAAACTAGGGCGATCTAGGTTTGACAGGGAACTGGACAAGCAATATGGAAAAAATGACAGGCAAACTTTTAGTCGTTCGACTCAAACACCTGGACTAGTCGAGACTAGTCTATTGAGTCGCTCGACTCAGCCAACTAGTCGAGTCGAGATGTTGAGTCGACCTTGGAGTTACGACTCATCGACTAGTCGCGACTAGTCGCTCGACTCAAAAACCATGGCCTCAATACAAAGTTTGTGTAAATTATCTAACAAATTGTTAGTGTAAATCGCAAAACAGTTTACAAGCTATAAAAACAGAGTCGGACCACTCAGCAAATACCCTAACTTTCTAGGGATTTGAGTTCCTCCTGCGGTGAACCCGATGGAGACTTGGAGTCCACTATATAGCCGTCGATCTTGGAGATCCTCTCCTTGATGGACAAGACTCGTCGGAATGATCTATGGAGCGAATGGCGAATAACACCGGTGCAGATGTGGAGTCTAAGGCGAAGGTAGGGGTATATGGTGAACGAGGCATAGAAGGACGTAGACGACCTCGGAATCGGCTGAGTATATTGAGGAGATGCAGTGCCTGTAAATCACAGCCGAGTAAAGGAGAGGAGAACCAAACAACAATGACGTGGACGGTGCTAATTAGGGTGCGCCTAGAAACCTTTTAGCCACATTGTTTTTTACCAGATTATGCAAAGAGCTTGGGTTGTTGCTAGATAAGTTACTTTTCGAGACCTAGATCATTTTGCTTTCATCGCACCATTCAAGTGTGCACGCATCCAAGCCAAATACCAGGAGGATCAGGCTTTGATAACACTGTTGGAGCACGTCGGGTAGATGCCTACGCGTATAAACTTTTTCTGGCGGTGACTGGATCCAGGTAAAGTGAGATGGCCATGGATGCTTACCTCAGATAATTAAACAATTGCGGAACTCGGTATGCATCTCGAGGCAGTGTAGTCCTTGTAATCGCTTATCTCAGATAGCTCTATCTTGCTCTGGTGGCTCGCCGGTGTGCTGATCATACGACGCCGCTACAGGTTGTACACACATACAAGATGGAGCTCTGGACGGTGAGCTGCAAGGCTCAAGTAGCCAAGATAGGTCGGCGGCGGTGGAGAAGACGAGGCACCATTAATGCGACTTTGTTTCTACTCACTTGTTTTATCCTCCGTCGCCTCAACCTCCTCCTCGATATAGACCAACCTCCTCCTCGATATAGATGGGTGGTGGATTGGCTCTTGGGCCTGCTCAGCCCACAACACTTTTGACCCATCTAGTAAACTCTAACCTTATCCATTTATGTCTCGTGATCACTAAGTCAAACTCGGTCGCACTACTCCAGTCAGAACTCGTTCCAGTTGGTTCCAATCCTCTCAAGTGTGTGACCCTGCAGGTTTACGTTCAGCCGGAGACATTGTGAGCTACTCCTCCGACTTCCCTTCATGGCTTTGAGTCGCCAAACTCTTTTGACCGACTCGCTCCCATGAGCTATCGGTCTGTGCGGTCGCTGGGCACTCCATGTGGATAGTTGGCAATGAAAACGGGTGGCGGCGATGGCATTATTTAGTGGGGGAGGGAGATAAAAAAAGGGGCGGGGGCAAATGTTCGGATCGTTGGCAAGTGGTACCCGCATGTCAGGATCTTGACGGGCATGTCTAGCACCCCCGAACCAGCCCTGACAAGGGGATGCCGAACAATTTTTCAAGTTGTCCGGACCGATAGAGGTCGCGGCTGGGGGCGATTTTCCTATCACCCCATTGGACCATTGGGAGGTCGATAGGAGGCCCGTGGAGATGCTCTAAGTAAACAGAAATGACGAATGCAAATAAAATAGGGGCATATAGTCAATGGCAAACTAACCCAGGTGTATGATCAATGTTGAACTCAAGTGACGCCTATAATTAATGGGGGCAATTCTCTCTTAAAACTCAGAAGATTCTTTTTTTACCAACTTTGGGCGTTGAAAGAACGAGATGTCGCCTAGAGAGGGGGGAGGTGAATAGGCGCTTTAAAACTTTTACGCTTAGGGCTTGAGTAAATGCGGAATAAAACTAACATTTAATTTATCAAGCACAAAACCTAATATACTAGGTTCACCTATGTGCACCAACAACTTATGCTAGGCAAGTTAACAACAAGGATAGCAAGATATAGTACTTCAAGCTCGATGGCTATCACAAGGTAAATGCATAAATAAAGGGGTTTGGTTATAGAGATAACCGACACGAGTGGAGACGGAGGTTTGTTTCCCGTAGTTCCTTCCTAGTAGAAGTACATCTACGTTGGAGAGGTGTGGAGGCTCCTTGGCCCTCCTACAAGCACGTCCGTGCTCACCGTATTCTCCGTGAGCTCCTCCCGTGGGGAATACCCGATGGGGGATTTGCTCATCCACTATGAGGTCGTCTTGAGTGCGTTGACCAAACCCGTACAATGAGGTCTTCTTGAGGGCGTTGACCAAACCCGTACAATTTGCCTGAGCCTACCTCCACACAATAGGAGGCTCCCGTAGCACACACAACCGTCTAGGGTGCACAATGCACCCAAGAGACACAAGCTCTTGGGAGCCCTATGCACCCAAGAGTAACAAGCTTCTCGAACTTCAATCCCACGTATCACCGTGGGGAACTCAAACCGATACACCAAATGCAATGGCAAGAACACACTAAGTCCTCAAGTCCTTCTCTCCGAAATCCAACCAAAGCAACTAATGCACCAAATCCGGCAAAATCTCCAATATCGAAAACGCAAGAGAAGATGCATACGAAAACCGTTTTCGGTGAACTTGACCTTGTCATGGCAAGCACGACAAGCACCAAGACCACGCCACGATAAGATCCAAATAAGAACCAATAAAGATGATGCTAAGGATGTAAAGGTTTGAGCTCTCTACGACGATACGATCAAGATACTCGCTCGAGAGCCCCTCTTGATAGTACGGCTATCTATCTTATAACCCGGTCTCTCAACTAACAATATGAGACCAGTAAAATAGAAACCCTATCAAGATCATACCTTTGCCTTGCGCATAATCCACTTGAGCTAGATGATGACGATCTTTGTCTTCTCAAGATGGACCACCTTTCTTGATTGCGCTCCGCTCGGTGAATACTCGCAAAGTGCTCCCCCATACACCAAGATAGGAGAGGCACTATTCGACATATCTTCACTTGGCCTTTATCTTGATGAGGATCACCACGTGATGCCATCCTCCATGGGATATCTTCACTTGGCCTTGATCAACATGTAATCTTCTTCTTTTAGCCTTGACTCCAACATATGGAGTACAAGCATTGCTATGGACCAAACCTACAAGTATAGCTCAAAGCACACATTAGTTCATAAGGATTGTCATTAATTACCAAAACTACACATGGGGGCAACCATGCTCTTTCAATCTCCCCCATTTTGGTAATTGATGACAATCCCTTTTAAGAGGGTTTATATAATGAATTAAGCGTATTTGCAAGACAAACAAGCAAGCACGCATGAGCATAAAGGCAAATGCTTAAGAACTAAACAAAGCATAAAACCAAATTCCCTTAAACCCTCTAAACTTCTCCCCCATTGGCATCTATTGCTGAAATTGGAGGAAATTTTTTTAAGGCCAATATAATATGAGTTCCTCCATAAGGTGTGCATTTCTCAAGATATGAGTGAAATAAAATGCACATATTCAATGACGAATAGGTAGAGGAAATCAAACTATATTGAAGGATCTAAAGATTGCAAATAAGATGACATCCCTTTTTAAACATCTCCACAAAGGGAGAAAAGCAATCGAAAAGATCCGAAAAGAGTGTTCTAAATGAAAATGGAGAAGCTCCCCAATGTCCATACACTATTGACGAGTGCACAAATATGGAATCCCCACTCCTCCAAAATCATCTAGAACATACAACAAGTGCAAGAGTGCATAAAACAAAACATGGCACGTAGCACTTGCACCAAAGATATGGTTGAGTCATGAGAAGATACCAATTGAAAAGATTCAACATAAGAGAGACCCAACCAAGATACAAAGAAGATCTTTTAAAAAACAAAATGTTCACAAGCTCAAGGATACCAATTGGAAACTAAAACCAATTGAAAAGGCCAAAAGCTAGTGAGAACATTTAGGCAATACAAATCAACATGCTCACCATGATAAGCATGAAGTCAAAGATCTTCAATAAGACATGAGTGCGTAAAAATGCAAATAAAGGTAAGACAAGCACTCACGAGCGAATTTCTTTTTGAAGCCATCAAAGAGTCAAAGATAATAAACAAGGTGACTCGAAAAGAAAAGGATACTGCGGTGACCCAGCACATCACTGCATGTTGTAGTGCGCAAGTCGTTGACATAACACTCACAGAAGGACTTATCCGTGAATATTACATCCCTCAGAGTAGTACAACAGAAACATAGAAGGTCCAAGGTAACACTATAGGATTACAACAATATTCAATACAAAATCTTGAGAACCTCCTTTATACAAAAGCAAGTCTCATACAAATGAAATCCAGAAAAGATCCAATTCGTATCACTAAGCTGGAGATTAACTCTAGCTCTATTCCTAATCCACTACTACTATTGTCATAGCCCTAATCTATTCCATCTGGGATATCTTTACCCAGGATTGTACTCCTCCTTTCAATAGACGTTGTCTTCTCCATTGACAGTGTAGTCTTCGTGTATGCTATTGACAATGATGTCGTTTCTCCTTCATTATCATTGCTGTCATTGTGCTTCCATCGGCGAAGTAGCGGTTGACTCCTTCAAGCTCCACCAGGTCGACTTGATTCCTTGTGGAAGACCTCCTCGACGCCGTGATGGATAGCTGACATCTCTTCCGGTGGCTCCAAAAGTCTAAGCAGGGGGTCAAATAGGAAGGGGTGAGTAACAGCGTTACTCAGCAAGTTCAGAATATATAGAGATAAGGTGTTTCATGCACTAGCTACTGCCAAAACCTCAGGTCTTTGGCATAGATGCAAGTTTTTGCAAACATTTCTTCAAAGGATAGATTTTATTCTGAAAACTATGTCCACAGCCTCCACCGGTCTTGTGAATCCAAATGGGACTCCATTCCAGCCTCGATCTCGTAGTTCCATTCCGGGAACACGGTTGTGATATCACAAATTTGTTTGTTTGACTCTGCAGAGTTGCATCACTTTACCCAACAGTTGCCTGGCATTTTATATGCTCTCTTTACACTCCATGAGTGTTATAGCTAAGGCTCAGGACATCCAGCCATGTGGAGCTTCTCCCAAATCAACACACATCCGCCCATTTATGATGCGGTAGGGGAATCATGTTCCACGCATACCCATCACCCCTCCCGAGCTTCCCCACCAATTACCCCGTTGGGCAGGAAGAGCACGCGCTTCCACGCTGTTGGCCGCTGCAACGACCCAACCCGGTATAGGCCTGCCGAGCATATGCGGATGAGAAAAGAAGCCTCTGACTGACCCCGCCCATACAAAGTCCGTTGGTTGATGCTTTCAATACTTTTTCTTTTTTATGCAAGTGAAAGGAACGTATAAGTAACTTTGCAAGTACTTTGATAAAAATACATCAAACGGTATGCAAGAATGAACTTGCCTATGATAAAGGTGGCAATTCATGTCCTTCGGGGTTCTAGGGTTTGCGGTAAAACCCCGAGATCTGAAAATATCAATGTAATCCTGGTAAGGACTACTGGAAACACTGTCAAGATGCTATTATGCATAAATATGAGATGCATCGTAAAATCCCCAAAAATACCCAAGCTTGTAAGTGTAGGCTTTGTTTTATTTGATACTTTGATAACTGAAGTGATTTTAGGGTTAAGGATTAGTTAGTGTTTTTATAATATGTGGGTTTGTTATGATATCTAGAATTAAATATTTACCACTTTTATTGAGGTAAAGAATTTATTTTATTCAAGTAAATACTTTTCTCTTTGTTAGAAAAACAAGATTTGCAATTTTAAGTCATCAATTTTAATGCCTTCAGGAAAACATTTCATTAACAACATGAAGTAGTTATTTATTCAAATTTTATTTACTTGACTACCTTTCAAATATTATCAACATAAGGGTGAATGATTTTAGATGGATTCTTCTTTGTGTGTTTTACCTAGGATGAGTTACAGGACAGTCATTTATAGAATGTAATAAAGTTCAAATTATATATTTCGAACTTATTACTAATTTTTCCAATTGTTCTTCTTTTAGAAAATAATTGTTTTTGAAAATAGTTCAATTCATTTCCACTTAAGGATCCTTGAATTTTTAAGGATAATTCAATTCATGTCCACTTAAGGATCTTTGATTTTTTCACTCAAGAAACCTTTTAAATAAATGAAATAAAAATCATATTTGGACTCTTTAGGAAATTTTGAGTTGAAAACATATTTTTAATTTATTTTTAGGAGTTTATATGAAGTCGTTGTTTTTGAATTTGAATTTGATTTAAATTTGGATTGTGAAAGGACCAAATTGCCCTTGGTCTAACTTGGTTGAACCAAGTCAAGCTGGCTCGGGTCAACCGCCCGACCGAGCCACTCTTCCTTCTCTTGCTCCCTCCTCTCTCTCGTGCTCTGCTCGATCCCCTCTCTCTAGCGATGCGCCGCCGTCACCCACGGCTCCGGCTCCTACCGGCCTGCTCCGGCACCGCTGCGGCCCGGCGTGTCTCCGCCTAGTTATCCTCCGCCGTTTCCCCTCCGCCGCGGTGCCGATTCGCCACCATGTGCTCCCAATCGAGCTCGCTCGTGGAACCCTAGCTGTGCTGCTTGCCTCCGGCTCCGTTGACTCGATCTCCTCCGCCAGCTTCCTTCGCCGCCACCCCTGCTATCTCCTCGCTGAACACGCCTCAACCTACTCTCCCTCGAGCCCCTGGTCGCCTGCTCCGACACCATTAAGCCCTGTCCCTTCTCCTCCACGAGCACGGCTCACCTCCTGCTCGACCTCGCCTCTGTGTTGCCTACCTCAACCTCGACGCCGGCGGGATGGCTCTCAGATGGATGCAACCCCGGCGTCGCCGGTCTGGTGGTGGTGTGGTGCTGGTGCGGCTGTGGTGATGCTGCTGCAATGATGGTGGTGTGGTGCTGGTGCGGCTGTGGTGATGCTGCTGCGACTCCTTCATTTCTGATGCCGGCGGGATGATGCAGTGGCCGCAACCCCGGCATCCTCCTTCGGCTATGTCTGAAGGATAGTGGTGGTGCGCTTCTCCCCTGGTCCTCCTCCATGACCACACGAGCACTGCCCCGTCGTCATGTCATTACGACCTTGGGCGCACGGTATGTTTACCTCCTCTCTGCTCTCCTGCTCCCTTCTAAACCCCTCTCTGATCTAGCCTAATAGCTATGCTGCACAAGATATCCTCACCGACACTTAGCAAAATTTAGGCTTATGCACTGGACATGCTCTGATGAAGATGATTTAGTTGTTTTAGATGCTTTAGTGCTTTGTTAATTAGTGTGCTGTGAAGAATATAATTAGGAGAATTTTTAGATAGCGGAGATATAGAATTTTGTATAAAAATAAATGGATTTAGGACTTGATATCATACTTAACTGTGTACTACCTAAAGATTTTTAGGTGAATTAATGTGTAAATGAGCTTGGTAGATTACTTCCCTTCTAGAGAAGCTTTAGAGATTTATAGATAGAGCTAAAATGAGTTTTAGGAATTTCTGTGGTGATTTGTTTCTTGTATTCTTGCTGTAGGATTACTTGTTGTTGCTCCCAGTAGAGCTGAAATGATTTTTAGAGCTTGAATAGCTGGCTTGGCCTGCTGTGATGCCTCCCAAGGAGTTACACAGTAGCTAGCTAGCTATTTAGGGCTTGGAAATCTTTTTATGCTTTCCTGTGCTTCTTCTAGTGCACTGGTGTGCTATGCTCAGTTGCATCTGGCATGTGTGAGATTTAAATAAGAACAGATTTTGTGCTTGATTTCTTGGCTTAGCCTGTGATGCAAAGGCTGAGGCACAATTTGAAAAGAATGGATACTAATGTGTGGCTTTTAATCTCTGTGATGAGCTTGTATGGCACCACCATACAAACTGAGAGATCTTTCCCATGCTTTACTTTTTCTCTTAATACTTATTTTTCCTATGCCTTTCTCCTCCTATTCTCCTCTCCTTTCTAGAGAACTGATAAGAACAGATCTGCCCCTCTCCTCTCTTTCCCTCTCATCTAAGTGCTCTTGATCCTAGTAACCTGCTGTTGGAGAGAAGCTTGGTCTTCTGGAAAATGATGATAACCTGCGTCTTGTGGCTAGCCTGCTCCTCCTCGCTGCTTGACCTATTTCCTAGTTGTTCTAAAGATTAGAGAGGATTTGGTGGTGTGTTTGTGTTCTGGAATTGTTTCTAATGTTCTGGAGATGGGAATGATGATATGGTAGAGTATGTTGAGCTGCTGGTATGATTGTGTTGATTTGAGGAATATATGGTGTGGTTTATAAATTATTCGGCTACTGTATAAACTCGGAGTACGGTTGTGTTTGCTGGAAATGGGCTTGTGATGCTCTTGCTGAAATTTGTATAGTGTTTGATGTGAGGTTCGGCTGAGGCTTGTTTGTATTGCTAGACATGTGCATATGAGAACTCACGCATGTGTGTAGAGGGCATGTCCTTTTATAGAGTTAATCTTTACTTGAGGTTGAAGTATAAGTAGATATTTTCCTTATGGATAGCTATCCTATGTGTCAAGCATATCCATAACATGGCTTTTCTTGAGATGCAAGTTAACTTAGATATTTTTTTTTTGGATAGGGATGCCTAGTCATTGATCTTATCTACTATGTGGCAAGCTTATCCCTCTCATGCTTGGTATTATCCTCTTGTAGGATTTATTTTTGGGCATGCCAAGTGGCTTTTGTCACTAGATGGGCTTGTGGGCTAAATCTCTTATATGGGCCTTGGCGTAAGGATGGTGGGCTTTGTCTTTTGGTTTTTCTTCTTTGATAAATAATATCATTGAAGAGATATTAAGATGTGGGCTTTCTTTTTATTAGGAACTTGACTAGATTTAGAGGGATTGACTAGCTGCCTTCTTGATGAATGGATCAATGTTGCCTCTTGTCCCTTGTTGCCTTTGTATCTTGCTCAAATGGATCATGTCCTTTGTTGCCTTCTTGTTGCCTAGTTGATCCATGTTGCCTTTAATGATCCAATTTGATCCATAAGACCCTATTGTTGCCTAAGATAAAGTTGATCCCTCTAGTAATCAATTGGATATTAGGACAAGTTCCTAATATCAATTAGTTAAGTTCCAAAACCAATTGCCTCACCCTTGTGGTGAAGGCATACATTTTAATTAGTGGAAACCTTTCTTTTGTCTTTGTTTATATTTAGATGAATTTCAATTGGTTATATGACTTCCAATTGCTTTAGGCATACAAAAATAATTTGCTAACAAGGTTGATCAGGCCCTGTTACCAAACTACTTCTATAACACTCAAAGCATTTGAATATCACAAGATTTTATTTACTAGAGAAGTTGATAATAGCAAATTATTGCTTTCTTTCTTTCTGCTTTTCTGCCTTGCTTTGTTTTGCAGGAAATGAAGAATAAGAAGATAGGAAAGAATAAGATGATGAATTGAGAGGATATTTATGTGAATGGTGTATTGAAATGATCATAGATAAGGAATGGTAATTTGATATTTGTGTTTTGTATTCAAATGGGATGGATATATATTTTTATAGAATTGTGATAAGAAGTGTTGAGAATTAGGAAAGGTCATGTTCAAAACTCTCGCACCTCGACAATCGACTAATTTGACTAATTAGTCTGTCGAGTGATAACTCTTTTCTTGTTCTTGTGATTTCAATTTAATTTGGTATAAAGGTCATCTCGAAGTTTATTGCACTTGACAGGATGATCTAAACCCTAACTCATCGAGTCGAGCGAAACATCGATCACTTTGTCTCCTTTATTTTAAAAGCGCGAAAATTTCCCGCATTTTCAGATGCATGCTATGTGAATGCACAAATTCTATTTCTACCCTTTCAACTCTCTAAACTGCGGGGTATTACAGATACCAATTGAAAAAGTTACCTCTCTCATATGTATNCCGGCCTTTTCCCTCCCCGGCCTGGCCGGCTTGAGGCCGGCCTGTCTGAGAAATAGGGTTTCCTTTTAATTTTTTTGAAACAATGTTTGATAATCGATAACTAATTGAAAAATGCTTCAAATTCGATGAATCAAACTTCAAAATGTTCAGTAAAACAAACTCCACCAATTGGAATCATTGTACCTTCTTTTGGAATTACTTTCTTTTGGTTATTTAAGAATTCCTAAAATGGGTTATTTAATACCCAAATTGGGAAATTCATAACTTTTTAAATATTGTCCAAAATTATGAATTAAATATCAATGTGATCCACACTTCAAATGCTATCAAGTTATGCACTTATCACATCAGGATCACAAATTCTTATTTGATGTTATTCATAATTTGATTAAATGAATTAAATTCGTTTAGTTAATTAATTTGTCAATTATTCGTCGGTGCTCCGAAAATTACAAATAAAATACCAAAATGATCAGAAGAACGAAACCTATCCATTCATGTCATGTTCATGCATAATTGAGCCACCTCTCTAATAAATTAATATTTGATAAGGAATGTGGCCATTAAGATAAATATGGGGTTGCTTCCAAATAATTGCCCTAATTATTTGGCTCCTCATTTAATTTTGCTTTTAATTTATATAATGATATCTTTGCATCAACTTGACATGTCATCATGTGTTTGAGCATTGCATCTTGTGTTCGTGTGTCTTATGTGTGCTTTGTATTTCTTTGGGTATCGATAGATTCCGGAGTCGAGGGTTCCCTCTCCTACCCCGACGAGCAGTACTTCACGACCGGGCAGCAAGGCAAAGAGATAACCTAACCTTCTTGGCATTTAGCATCCTATGATTTTATCAAATTATTTTATCCACCATAATATGCATGCGGTTCAAATGTCTCTTTGGTAAATATATAGAATCCTATGAATGCATGTCTCTTCCGCCCGAGCCAATCACATGTATCCCTACCTATGAACCCTAGTAGTTGATGTGTTGGCCGATACGATTATAAGTGTTGGTTATATTGCTTATCCATGCTTAGACATGCTTAGTTGCAATACTAGTGGTGTCCGTTGTTTATTTCATAATTGTTTGTTGAAGATGGAATGATGCGGACTTGGTGGATATGTGTGGTGCTTAATTAAAATGCTAAGTAGGCTTGGGTGAGTTGCCATCGGGGATGGTGTTTTGCCTCACTCTAGCCCCTAGGTGCGAGTTCTTTACCTCTTGAACCAAGACGAGCGTGCTGCCATTGGTGGGTGTATGGGCGCCTTACTAACTGAATAACTTGTGCGGGCGTATCCAAGGGTCCTCTAGTTCGGTTTTCCATTTGCGTGTGAGTGGAAAGATGTTGTTGATGAGGATTTGTGTTTAGGACGTGGCGATGGGGCAGGGCGCTGGGAGCGTTGAACTTGTCCTGTGGCCACAGATGACTCTTGGATATTCTCACGTGAGGTAAAGGTTAACCGCGCCCGCTTGCCGGCCTTCCCCGGAAGAGGGCCACTCAGGTGAGCCGGACGGTACCAATGGGTAAATTGGTACACCCCTGCAGGGATAATCTTTTCGAAAAGCCGTGTCCACGGTTATGGACAATCTTGGTATCGGATATAAGATCATAGACAATGTTAACCTAATTGATATGGCAGCTAAAGGTTGCATAATCAACTTGAGATAAAGGTTCATTTCCTCGAGGGGAGTCGAGGGAGTGCCTTTGTGTGAGATGAGTGGTGTTGGTTGCAAGTAGGTTCGCCGAGAACCGAAGATGAAAATGTTACTCTCTTACCCCTTTATCAAAATATTCTGAGTAGACGAATGCCATGTGTCATTTTATATTTCGGTTTATTAAAGTTAGCTTTATGCAAAAGAAATACATAAACAGCTTTAGAGCCTCCGTCAGTCATGGGGCCTATATCGCCCTACTAAACTTGCGAGTACATCGTACTCAGTCTCTCTTTGCTGCCTCTATGATTTTGTATTTCAGAGGAGGACGACACCGAGCAACTAGGTGGGTTCTTCGTTGACGTCGACTACTAGTCTGGGGTTCCCAGGTGGCAGCTTGGGACCGTGGAACAAGCTGGCTGGGATGATGTTTATTGTAGGCCTCTTAGGCCATATATTTGCTTCTTGTTGTTAGACAACACTACCCGCTTCCGCTTGTTGAATTGTTGGATCTGTGATCCTTTTGCCTTGTAATATTTGTATTCTTCTCGTTATATGAGTTGCTATATGTTTTGTGTCGTAGAGTCATGCTTTGTGCCAGTTCTGTTCCACAAGTCTCGATCTTTGTATTATACCTTGATGGCTGTGCCAACTACATAGCCTCACTGTATAATTCCGGGGTCGGGGCGTTACAAGTTGGTATCAGAGCAGGACTGCCTGTAGGAAACCCTTTCTTTTGGTCGATGTCGAGTCTAGTTCGTGAAAATTATTTTCAACCTAAAAATGAGTTGTGAAAACCCTCCTAGGATTCTTTTTACTCCTCATCCAATTCACTCTGATCTCGGTGTCATCTTGCCTCTATTTGATTTTGACGGTTCTTCTGATCATCGGCAAAGTTCTAAATCTTTAGGATCTCGGGGTTTGGGTTCCTAACTTTAGTTACTAGTTATCCTTACTCCTCTGCCAAACCTAAAACATGAAGAAAGGAAGTATGATGGTTCGTCAAGATACTCCTTTGCTTTAGACGAAGATCTTGAACCGAAGGTCCCGGATTGTGCTAGGGCTCAGGTGTAGTGATTCGTGAGGGTTGTCACCCTTGTGGGCATTATGCTATTGTGGGTCCCAGTACATGAAGCTGATCTTTAATCCAAGATCTTTTCTGTTGAACCCTGATGTTAATTGAATATCTATATCTGGGATCAACCAATGATCTATCCTATCTGTCAGAATTGGTTACTAACTTGTCGTTGTTCCAATTCTTCAGGATGGCTCCTACCCGTCGTGGGGAACAGAGCAACCCTGATCCACCACCGCCACCCTCAATGGCGGAGGTTATGATGGCAATTGAACAAAACCGCCTGCGCAATGAGCGGTTGCTCGAGCAGCTGGTCCAGCAAGGGGCCAGGAGGAACACGGACTGCACCACCCTCAACCAGTTCTTGCGGTCCCAGCCTCCCTCTTTCTCCGAGGCTAAGGAGCCGCTTGATGCGGATGATTGGCTTCGGGCTATCGAGCGCAAGTTTGCCGCTCTCCACGTTCCTGCGGCGGAGTACGTCAACTTCGCCACCTACCTACTGGAAGGAGCCGCCGGCTCCTGGTGGGAGAGCCACGTGGCAATGGTCGCCGCGGGCCATGTTGTTACATGGGAGGAGTTCCGCGCCGCTTTCCGTGCGGCGTACATCCCCAAGCCCATCCTCGAGCTCAAGAGGCGGGAGTTCCTGGACCTAACCCAGGGACGCATGGACGTCCAGTCCTATGGACGGGAGTTCAACCACCTCTCCCGTTACGCCCCTCGGGACGTGACGAATGATGAGGACAAGCAATACCTCTTCCGCAAGGGGCTCGCACCTCGTCTCCGATACGAGCTCCTACCCTTCAAGTTTACCTCCTACCAAGAGCTCTACAACCAGGCCCTCACCATGGAGCAGGGTAGGAAGGAGCTAGAGGCTTCTAAGAGGCCAGCTCCAGCTGATCACCAGAGCTCCTCTTCCTCTGAGGGCAAGAAGCACAAGGTCTTCGTGCCTTTCAGCGCCGTGCCGAAGGCGCCCTTCGCGCCGAAGCCCACCGGGTACCTGCCACCTCCGGCTCACCCAGCTACTTCGACCTTGGGTGCGGCTGGAGGTGGTTTTCGCCCCCGACTGCCTGCACCACCGGGAGTCACGTGCTTCGCTTGTGGCCAGCCGGGGCACTACTCCAGGGAGTGTCCCCAGAAGGCACCGGCTACCTCAGCACCGGCACCTGCTCCCTCTACACCAGCCGCCAAGGCCGTGCCCATCAACCGTGGTCGTCTAAACCACGTCTCCGCTGAAGGAGTTGAAAAGGACCCCCGTGTTCTCATGGGTATGATTCGAATCAATGATTATCCAGCTTCAGTCTTATTTGATTCTGGAGCATCGCATTCATTCATATCCACATCATTTGCACTCAACCATCAAATACCGTTTGAGGATATGGACTCCCTGTTAGTGGTCAAGACCCCAGGCTCTAGTTGGCACACTCACTGGATGTCTCCGGAGGTTCAGATTTCTATAGCGACAATTCTTTTTCCGTTTTCGTTGATAGCACTACAGTCAGTGGGGATAGATGTCATTCTGGGCATGGATTGGCTAGCCACATATCAGGCCAAGCTAGATTGTGTTGCCAAGACTATCACAGTAAACCACCCAACCTATGGACTAGTGCGTTACTGGTCCCCTACTTCCATAACTCCGTCCACTGCCACTCCCCTCTCGACGGCTGCGAGCAGCGAGTGCACAAGCCAACGACTACGACGACGACGATTTCGAGCCACGCGGAGCCGCATGTTTCAGCTTCAACATCCGTGACACGAAGATGCCCAAAGGCTTCAAGCTAACAGAGAAGACACCCAAGTATGACGGGAAGCAAGACCCAAGGGACTGGTTGGAAGACTACCTCATCGCGTGCAGCTGTCAAGGTGGTACTTCGACTACTGCCATGCAGTACATCCAGTTGATGCTCACAGGATCTGCTCGCGGGTGGCTCAACACTCAGCCCAGGGACGCTTTCAGCACCTGGGACGAGTTCAGGAACGCCTTCGTGAAGAGCTTTCTGGGGACATACGCGAGGCCAACAACCCTCATTGAGCTCCAGGCGTGCAAGCAAGGTCGAGACGAGCCACTCCGTTCGTACATCCAGCGGTGGACCTTGCTTCGCAACACCATGGACGGAGCCACCTCAGAAGACAGGGTAATGGACGCATTCATGCACGGCGTTTACCGCCGCGACCTCCGTGAGGAGTTTGGTAGGCTTAGGCCGAGGAACATGATCGAGCTCATGCAGATAGCCAACCAGTGGGCAGATGGAGAAGACTCTGTTCGTGATGCACCACGATCTCCGAGGCAAGAAGCAGGACCTAGCAACTGGCGAGAAGGGCGCCGGAAGAAGAAGCCGCGTTATGTCGGCAACGACTCTATCGAGTTAGTAGCGGCGGGATTCGAAACCCCCCGTGAGAGTGAAAGACAGTACAACCAGGGCGGTGGCAGCAGCTACCATGGAGATGGAAGTCGCAAGCGCAAGTGGCGGAGACGCCCAATGACTGACGAAGAAGAGTTAGAGCAACCCTGCAAGCATCATATGTTTAGGGACCCAGAAACAGGCAAGTGGGGATCCCGCCACCTATTGAAGGATTGCAGAAAGGCACGCAAGATATACAAAGCGTTTGCGCGAATAATTCCTCAGAACGGACATCATGATAATCAAGCAGCACCCGTGGCACAGCCAGCCGCACAGCTGGCCCTCCAGGCGCCACCTCCTCCTCCAGTCGCCAACCCAGCGCAGGCAGCGCTGGCCTTTTACCCGCAGCAACAACAGCAACCGCAGCCACAGCCGCAGGATCCTGCTAACGCGTTCCCGACAGCACGTGGGCAGATTAACATGATACAGAAGGGACGTCCTTCCAACAGGACCCAAAAAATCATCACCCGCCAGGTCTACCAAGCACTCACCAATCCACCTGCAGTACCCGATTACCTGAGAGGCTCAGAATCAGCGATCACTTTCTCCAGAGCGGATCACCCGCCGGCGATCCCAAGACCCGGGCACGCTGCTCTGGTAGTTGAAGCTCAGATCGGGGAGTACACCTTGAAGAAGGTGTTCATGGATGGAGGCAGCGGTATCAATATCATCTTCGCCGACACCCTAAGAAGGATGAACAGGTCAACATCCAACCTAACGCCATCGGCAAATACCTTCCACGGTATAGTACCAGGGCAAGCAGTCACGCCCATGGGAACAATTACACTCGATGTTATATTCGGCACACCCGAAAACTTCCAGCGAGAGGCGATCGACTTCGAGGTAGTCGACTGGAAGTCACAATATCACGCCATACTGGGTCGTCCGGCCTTCGCCAGATTCATGGCAGTGCCCCACTACACCTACCTCTTGCTCAAGATGCCGGGACCAAAGGGCGTCATCACGGTGAAAGGCGACTTCGACCGGTCTGATAGCTGCGACCGCGAGTTCAGCAGAATTTCTGAGTTCTTCGGGATGGACGAGCACCTGGAGATGATGGCAGTCGACAACGACAAGACTCTGTTCCCGCCACGGAAGAAATCATCCAAGGAATCTGCATTCAACACAAGCGACGACACAAGGGCCCATCAGGTGCACCCGACGGACGCCGACAAGACGGTCAGGGTGTCATCAAGCCTGACTAGCGCATAGGAAAGCGCGCTCGTCGAGTTCCTGCGCGAGAACTGGAAGATATTCGCCTGGCAACCTTCTGACATGCCAGGTATACCAAGGGAACTCGCCGAGCACTCCTTACGCGTCCGCAAAGATGCCAGACCAGTCAAGCAGACCATGAGGTGCTTCGCGGGTCCCAAGAGAGATGCTATCAGCAAGGAGATTGACCGGCTGCTTCACGCCGGATTTATTCGAGAAATAAAGGATTCAGAGTGGGTAGCAAACCCGGTACTCGTGGAAAAGAAGAAGACGAAGAAACTCCGCATGTGCGTCGACTTCACCGCCATCAACAAGTGCTGCCCCAAGGATCACTTTCCGCTCCCGCGGATTGATCAGATCATCGATTCGACTGCAGGCTGCGCACGCCTATCCTTCCTGGATGCCTACTCTGGGTACCAGCAGATCAGGATGAAAGTCGAGGATCAGGAGAAAACGGCATTCATCACACCACACGGTGTATTCTGTTACCAGATGATGCCCTTCGGGTTGAAGAACGTTGGAGCCACATACCAGCGCACGATGCAGGCCTGCTTGAAGGAGCTCATAGGGAAGATCGTCCAAGTCTACGTCGACGACATAGTCGTCACCACCCGCACAGAGGACAACCTCATCGACGACCTCCGCAAGGTCTTCGACGCGCTCAACAAGTACCAGATCAAGTTAAACCCAGACAAGTGCGTCTTCGGCGTCCCAGCCGGAGAATTACTGGGGTATCTTGTCTCTGCGAGAGGAATCGAAGCCAACCCTGAGAAGGTGCAGAACATACTCGACATTCCTGCACCGACCAAGCTTCATGAAGTACAACGCCTAGCTGGCAGAGTTGCAGCGCTCAGCCGGTTTATTAGTAAGTTGGGAGAAAAGGCCCTGCCCTTCTACCAACTGATGAAAAAGGCAGACAAGTTCGAATGGACAGAGGAGGCACAAGATGCATTCGACAAATTGAAACAGACCCTCACAACCCCTCCAGTGCTGGTGGCACCATATGAGAACGAGCCACTGTACCTGTATGTGGCAGCCACGAACAGAGTGGTTAGTACCGTACTCGTAGTCGAGCGGGAGGAAGAAGGAAAGAGTCACCCTATTCAGCGACCTGTGTATTACCTCAGCGAGGTGCTAACTGATTCCAAGCAGCGGTACCCGCACTACCAGAAGCTGGCATACGGAGTCTTCATGACGTCCAGGAAGGTGGTCCACTATTTCTCTGAGCACCCGATCACGGTGGTAAGCTCCTCTGCCCTATCCGACATCCTCACTAACCCAGCCGCGACAGGAAGAGTCGCCAAGTGGGTTGTCGAGTTAGGGCCATGGGGGCTGAAGTACGCACACCCGAAGGCAATCAAGGCCCAGGTCCTCCCAGAGTTCACCACAGAGTGGATAGAAGCACAACTGCCTGACGAGCCCGACTTGTCCAATGCATGGACAATGTATTTCGATGGATCCAAAAATTCAACTCAGCCGGAGCAGGAGTCGTGCTCATTTCACCTAAAGGCGACAAGCTGAAGTACGTGCTGCAGATGAAGTTCTCAACTCCTTCCAACAATGAAGCAGAGTACGAAGCCCTGATCCACGGCATGCGGATGGCCCAGAACTGCGGCGCCACTCGCCTCATGATCTACGGCGACTCCTACCTGGTTGTGCAGCAAACCATGAAGCAGTGCGATGCCATCGCTGACAACATGATAGCCTACAGGGAGCTGTACAATCAACTGGAAGGCCTCTTCGACGGCTGCGAACTGCGGCACATCGGCCGCGAAAGCAACGAGGAAGCTGACGCCCTGGCCAACCTAGGTTCGGATCGAGCTCCGGTGCCACCCGGAGTCTTCCTCGAGTGCATCACACAGCGCTCAATCAAGGTCCGGCCCCCACCAGGACCCTCTACATCGACAACAAGCACCGCCAACCCGCCAAGCACGGAGAAGGAGGTCATGGAGATAATGCTGGTCGAACCCACGTGGACAAGCCCGTATCTGGCCTACATGCTGCACCAGCGGCTGCCAGAGAACCCAGTCGAAGCCAAGCGCATCGTCCGCCGTTCCAAAGGCTTCACCATCATCAATGGCGAGCTCTACAAGAGAAGCATCTCAGGAGTCCTCCAAAGGTGCATCGATCCAGCCAACGGCCAAGCAATCTTACTCGACATCCACGCCGGCATATGCGGGCACCACGCAAGCAGTCGAGCACTGGTGGCCAAGGCCTTGCGAGCAGGGTTCTACTGGCCCACCGCAATGCAAGATGCAGAAGAACTGGTCAAAAAATGCGTTGGCTGTCAGGAGTTCGCCAACAAGCCGCATGCACCAGCATCGGCACTGAAGACAATACCACTCGCGTGGCCCTTCGCGCAATGGGGACTCGACATGGTAGGTCCCTTCAAGAAATCCTCCCCAGGCGGGCACACTCACCTCCTGGTGGCAGTCGACAAGTTCACGAAGTGGATCGAGGCGGCCCCAATCACAAGCTCAACCGCAACCTCAGCGGTCAACTTCATCAGGTCAATCATCTTCAGGTTCGGTGTGCCGCACGGCATCATCACCGACAACGGGACGAACTTCACAGCCGAAGAATTCAGGGATTTCTGCTCTGAACAAGGTGTCAAGCTCAGTTATGCATCCGTCTCGCACCCACAGTTCAATGGGCAAGTCGAGAAGGCCAACGGCCTAGTCAGCAAAGGCATCAAGAAGCGTCTGAGAGTACCATTGAAACGAGCCGCAGGAGCCTGGGTGGAGGAGTTACCAAGCGTGCTGTGGAGCCTACGCACCACGCCAAACAGATCTACCCAATATACACCATTCTTCATGGTGTACGGTGCCGAAGCAGTCCTGCCCTGCGACATCAAATTTGACGCTCCACGAGTGGTGGCATACGACGAGTCTGATGCGGAAGAAGCACTTGAAGACGATATGGATGTCCTGGATGAAGCACGCGACATCGCCCTCAGCCGCATAGCCGTGTACCAGCAAGACCTGCGCAACTACCACGGTCGGCGACTACGGCCTAGAGCATTCGTCCCAGGGGACCTGGTTCTCCGGCTCAAGCAGAAGAAGGTGCACAAACTCGCTTCCCCATGGGAGGGGCCATACATTGTGACAGAGGCAATCGGCAACGGAGCTTATCGCCTGAAGGACTCGAAGACAGGGACAGTCTGCAGCAATCCGTGGAACGTGGCACAGTTACGCCGCTTCTACGCCTGATCGACCCCAGCTTGTAAGCTTCACCTCGTTAAGTAGCAGCAGGTTTGTTACGCACTCTTTCCCTCGCCAGGGTACCTAAGGGGACTGGAAGGGTTTTAACGAGGCGGCCTGTTTGCGAGAATCAATAAAGATATTTGAAGGAAAAGACTTGTCATTTCTTCCTTTACGAGCAACTAACTCGAAAATCCTAGGCCGCCACTCGAACCACTCGGGGGCTCGCGCCATACAGGTCTAAGTCCAGCCTAGGCCGCTACTCGAATCACTCGGGGGCTGCGCCACACAGGCATAACTCGAAAAATCCTAGGCCGCCACTCGAACCACTCGGGGGCTCACGCCATACAGGTCTAAGTCCAGCCTAGGCCGCCACTCGAATCACTCGGGGGCTGCGCCACACAGGCATAACTCGAAAATCCTAGGCCGCCACTCGAATCACTCGAGGGCTCGCGCCATACAGGTCTAAGTCCAGCCTAGGCCGTCACTCGAATCACTCGGGGGCTGCGCCACACAGGCATAACTCGAAAAATCCTAGGCCGCCACTCGAACTACTCGGGGGCTCGCGCCATACAGGTATAAGTCCAGCCTAGGCCGCCACTCGAATCACTCGGGGGCTGCGCCACACAGGCATAACTCGAAAAATCCTAGGCCGCCACTCGAACCACTCGGGGGCTCGCGCCATGCAGGTCTAAGTCCAGCCTAGGCCGCCACTCGAATCACTCGGGGGCTGCGCCACACAGGCATAACTCGAAAATCCTAGGCCGCCACTCGAACCACTCGGGGGCTCGCGCCATACAGGTCTAAGTCCAGCCTAGGCCGCCACTCGAATCACTCGGGGGCTGCGCCACACAGGCATAACTCGAAAATCCTAGGCCGCCACTCGAATCACTCGGGGGCTCGCGCCATACAGGTCTAAGTCCAGCCTAGGCCACCACTCGAATCACTCGGGGGCTGCGCCGCACAGGTATAACCCGAAAATCCTAGGCCGCCACTCGAATCACTCGGGGGCTCGCGCCATACAGGTCTAAGTCCAGCCTAGGCCACCACTCGAATCACTCGGGGGCTGCGCCGCACAGGCATAACCCGAAAATCCTAGGCCGCCACTCGATTCACTCGGGGGCTCGCGCCATACAGGTCTAAGTCCAGCCTAGGCCACCACTCGAATCACTCGGGGGCTGCGCCGCACAGGCATAACTCAAAAACCCTAGGCCACCACTCGATTCACTCGGGGGCTCGCGCCATACAGGTCTAAGTCCAGCCTAGGCCACCACTCGAATCACTCGGGGGCTGCGCCGCACAGGCATAACTCAAAAACCCTAGGCCGCCACTCGATTCACTCGGGGGCTCACGCCATACAGGTCTACGAGTGCAAAATCACACATTATGCATTCAGTGAACAACATCACATGGGCATACATACATGCATACTTATGTTACAAGCTAACATCAGACAACAAACTGCTATTCTTAGTCGACAGGCTCTTCCTTTGGCGCATCTAGTGGCCCTACACGTCGCTCCGTATGGGTCAGGATCTGTTGCATCGCCTGACGTGCAGCCGCAAAGGATTCAGCATAATCAGCATCTCTAGGCAAGCCATCAAGTATCCTGTCCAAGGGAACATGAGGTCGATGCAGTCGAACATAAGCAAACGTCGCGTTGGCCCCGGCAACAAGTTGACCGAAGACGACCTCCTTCAACGCCCTGCTACTGCGGAACCTCTCCAACAGCACGGGCAACCCAGTCGGCTGCTCACCAAGGGGGAAGAACACTTTGTTGATTTGCCAGAGTGCTTTCCTGCAACCTTCAAGAATGAACGCAGCTCGCCAGGTGCGATCCAGCATCCGTGCGAGTACACGGCCCTCTCCCTTATGGACCCAGAATTGACGAGCTTCGACCGAGTTACCGGTGGCTTCGCTCTCCACGCGCTCGTCCACTCGAGTGTTCTCGGCTTGCCAGTCGGGGTTAACAACTGCAATTAACGGGTCAAGATGCAGAACAACACAAGCATGAAAAAATCAAAGCTAAGCAGCTAGAGTCCAACCTTGTAGCTGTCGACATATCAGATCAATTTGGTCAAGAAGGAACCGTTCGCGCTGATTGAACGGCCAAGCGGAACGTGCCCTGAGGCGTTCAAGCTCCACTTCAGCTATCCGCAGCTTCGACTCAAGTTCAACGATCTTGTTCCTCATATAGTTAAACACCCGCTGGTCGTTCACGCTTCGTGTGCGAATTGGACCAGCTGGGTGCTGTTGGCGAGCGGGCACAGCAGAAGAGGTACCCTCACCCTAATTTACACAGGTGGCCTCGGCGACTTCAAGAGCAACATTTTTATCAGGCTGCCAAGTTAAGTGGTGTGAAACAGAAGCCATATTCATTCTAGCAAAAGACTCGAAGAGGTTCATTCACATGGAGGAATCAGGAAATGCATTGATAAATAGACTTCATTATGTTCACTACAAAAGGCGAATCAAAGGGAGCCCTACTACAACGACTACACTGCAGACTCCGACTGCGAGCGACTCTTCTTGGAGGCCAACTCTGCAGCCCTGGCAAGCTTCCTTTCAAAGGTATCAATTAGCTTAACAGCTAACTGACTTGCTCTTGCCTTGACGCTGTTTAGCGACTTGGTCTTGCCATCGGGCTTTCGAGGAAAGTCGCTGACAACTGCCTCGAAGTCGCCTGCAACCTCATGACCAAGCAAAAGCCGGAAAGTGAACTCTGAGCCGCGTACCGTCTGGGCACGCGTGTAGTCCGCCAGGGTGGTCGCCTCGCCTTCAAACGGGGCCGCAAGCGCGTCAACATCGGTCGGTAACGGCTGGTTGGGGAAGATGCTTCGATGCACACTCGCCAGAGCATCCTTCGACTTCTGCCGCTCCGCCAAAGATTGCTGCAGTGCAGTCGAATCATACGCATGGGCGCGGTCAACGAAGCCAACAGCCGTCTCCAGGTCGACATTCTCACTGGAAGACTCTTCTGGAGGGGCGCCTCCGCACGGCTCTGAACAACGAGGATGACCACACTTATGACACATCAGAAGTCGACACAAGACAAAGTAGGCAATGAGCCGAGATACTCACCTCCGATTGCATTGGCGAGTCCGAGCAAGCGTTCAACCTGGGTCTTCTCTAGATCACCCCGAGTTTGCTCACGCTGTCGAGCTGCACCCAGGGATCTCTCCAGCTCCGCGATCCGCTTCGCCATGCTCTCCTTCTCGCCTGTGGATCATCGGAGCAATGTCAATAATGAAGATGATCGAAGCACCGCTCGAATGCAAAAGGTTAATACTCACTGTTGGCTTGCTCCAGAGCAGTGCGGAGTCGACCTTCCTCTTTCTCCATTCGCATGAAGGCCGTGGCTCCCTCCAGAAGCTGACGACAAAACGGCTGTGCAAAGAAGCAGAAGTGTCAATCTGTACCCGACTATCCTAGTCACGCACATCTTCGGGGGCTACTCCCATCGGGAGCGCTGTTCGCGCACCCGACACAAGAATTGGCAAGGCTAAGACAGAATATACTTACGTGCTGAAGCAGCTCAGCATCCACGACTGTCGTATCAGCAGCCTTTTCTGGCCTCTTGGAGGTCGACGTCTTCAACGTTAAGAGATTATTGGCCTCAGGCGCCTCTTCGGGTGCCCCAGTGGCCCGCTCCAGGACAGCCGCGGAATGGTGTTCCTCGCCGCGAGGTGAAGAGCCAGCACCACCAGTGTGATGACTGTATAAAGAAGCAAAATTCAGAAAAGCATCCAAGGAGTCGAAAGAAGAACAAAGACAAAAAGGCGTACGCGTAGAGGCTTACCTGGTGACATCTTCATCCTCGCTGCTCATGGGAGGAGATTCCATCGCCGCAAACCCAGCGGGCGGCGCTGAATTTAGCGGAGGCACGGACAGAGGATCTACCGGCTCACTTGCATCAGAAGATGAGTCGCGGGCTTCCTTGTCCTCCACAACCACTTCCTTCAAAGGTGACGACCCCGAGGTGGAGTCGACATTCTTTCGTCTCCGCCGCTTTAGCAGCGGCTCTTCGTCTTCATCATCCTCTTCCACCTCCTCGTTCGGCGAGTGGGCAGAAGGGACTTCGTCTTCATCGTCGTCCTCCTCGACGACCGTGGCCTTGTTGTGAGGTCCATTCTCCATCAGCGGAGGAAGGCTCACATAAGCCCTTCGATCCTGACGAGCAGCGAGAAGACAGGCGAGTCAGGAAAAACTTTCGACTGAAGCAAAGCAAAGGGAATTCAAGGTGCTTACCTCAGGGACGGGATTGTTCGGCCCGTATGGTTCGACCGGGCACTTAACGTTGCACGGATCGGCGACACGGAGGCTGGTGATGCTCCTCACCTTAGTCGCGATCTGTGCGTCATCAAGCGAGGTGTCGACTGCAAGCTCCCACATTGGCTCGCGTCGACGCAGTGGCTGCACCTTCAGCCTGTGGAAAGTCGCGATAAGGTGAATGCCACCTGTCTCGCGCCCGAGCGTCGTCAGCAACCCGCGGAGCAGCGCCAGCAGTGGCTTGGTCGACTCCTTGTCCTCCTTTGACAGAGGGTGCGACCAGGCTTTGGTCCTTCGCAGAGGTCGATCAGCGGCGAACTCGGGAAGGCCTTCTTGGTCCCACCTGATGTAGAACCATTTCTTCCGCCAGTTCTGGACGGAGTCAGATTTCTTCAGCTGGAAGAAGCAAGTGTCGCCGCGCAGCTGGATTCCGAAGCCGCCTACGGGGAACGTCTGCCTCGACCACCCCACCATCCGTCGCACCATGAAGAGCGACTTCCAGAGGTTCCAGTTGGGTGCGATCCCCAGAAAGCACTCGCATAACACAATGAAACTCGCGATGCTCAATACGCTGTTGGGATTCAGATCATGGATCTGAATCCCATAGGCGTAAAGAAGACCACGAACAAAATCGTGGATGGGGAACCCGAAGCCCCGTGGAAGGAATTCCACGAAGCACACGCGCTCCCCATCGCGAGGAGAGGGGATCACATCCTTACCGGGGGCGCGCGTCGTCGCCATGCTCGTCGGCGGCAGCAATCCTTGTTCGCGGAGGGTGTCCAACTCCGCCGCCTTCACGGACGATTTCCCCCAGTCGCCCTCCAACTTCTTCATGCCGGCGTCGTCGCCGGCGGCGGAGCTGTCCGCTCCCTTCACCCTCTTCTGGCCCATGGTGCTAGCGGAGGAGGGGAGAGTTTCTGGAGATCTCGGTGCAAATGGCAATGTAGATGAGGCAGCGGAGAAGACGGGAATGGAGGCTTGGTGAACTGTTCCCACGCCGCGGTGAAAATTATATACCGCGGGGGCAGTTCATCCTAGCCGTCATCCACGGAACCGTAACCCGAAGCAACCATCCGGCAACGAGGAACAGTAAGCTCTGAGAGCTGAGTCGACTCGACAATCCATTCGAGTGAGACAATTACATAGTAAGCTTTATAAAGCCGATGACACCCGAATTCATCATTCGAGTGGATGAACAGCAAGTAAGCTTTCAGAGCTGAGTTTAAGTCAATTAAGTAGACCATCAAGGTTGAGTACAAAGTAAGTCGAGCAAGGCCAGTTTTGACTCGGGCATTTCGAGTCATCTTTTTACTCCCATCGGGAGCGGACTTTTTGACTGAAGAAAAATTGAGTTTAACCTCAATTGCAAGCAATTCAGCTTAATCTCGGGGGCTACTCCCATCGGGAGCGCTGTTCGCGCACCCGATGACTAAGGACAACGGCAGTCGAAAGTTGGCGAATCAAGAAGATCATGAGGCGCACCCGATTATTCAAGACGATTGCAGCCGAAGGTTGACTTGTAAAGGAACCAGGTGGCGTGCCCAGAGGAAGGAGTCCTTTATTCGACTCTACGATTCGACTAAGCACTCGGGGGCTACTGTCGTGGGGATACCTTCCGGGTACCCCACGGTGGTGGTACCTGGGTCACGCCAAGAGAGGCCCATGAAGTGTACCGTGTGGCCCAAGTAGCTGGTTAGGCCGGTGATGATTTTCTTCATTTTGTAACGTGCAATCCGCACCGTCCACCCGAGACCTGGCCTATGATATAAAGGCCAGGAGGGTGCGTCATCTAGGTCAAGCAAGCAACGCACAAGAAAACCCTAGCGAGATTGCCATCTCGCCATTGTAGCCACCTCGATAATACCAGACAAGCAGGAGTAGGTCTTTACCTCATCTCGAGGGGCCGAACCTGGGTAAACTCGCCCCCTGTTAGCCGTCGTAATCACCAGCGTTCCTACTCTCTCCCCCCTCAATCAACCCGGGGTACACAACCTTGGGAATTGCCGAGCCCCAACCTCGACACCAATGCATCTCCATTGTACCTAAAACATAATTCAAGTACAAAATGGTTACCAAACTCATTGGGTCCCATAGTAGTTAGATACACTACAATATATAGGACACGCTCCACATAAATATGTGCATATAGATATGAAATTGAATTTCATGCACATCTTAGCCGATTTAGGATTTGGTGGAGTATACCCTATATATTGGAACAAAAAGACAAGCATGCCATAAGATATATATATATTAATGAATATGCATGCAAAGACTTTCTAGAACAAAAAAGATACAATTTGGACACAAACACCAAGTAAACCAAAAGTAGGCACACCAAGGTGTGACACGAAAAGGTGTCCAAATTACATCAAAATCCAAATCAACACATGATCAAGGAAAAATCAAAACAACCAAAGATTGATTCCAACACAACAACACATGAAGTGAGATATCAATAGGAATCAAATCAAACAACACATGCGAGATAAGACGCCAATTAAAAATAAGATACCCGCAAGAGGCAAAGATACCAAGAGAAGAGTATTACTTGAAAGACATCAAGTAAAAGAAAATCAAGAGACAAGGTATCAAAGCTCCCATAAGAGATACCAATTGAAACAAATATCTATGGATGAGATATAAATTTCAATAGATACAATTGAAGGTACCTAAGCAAGATCAGTGAGCATAGAAGATAATATGAAAAGATAAATGCTCATTGGGTTTTCTCATTTAAGAAGATAAGACACAAAACAAGAAATGAGAAAGCAAACTCCCAAAAGAGAGCAAGGTTACAATAAATAAACCAAGCACTCTTTATAATTTTCAAGATGGCACAAAGCCTAAAAGAAAAGGTTTGTCTTCCATAAACACCAAGGAAAGAAATTAACTGCCAATTGAAAAGATCAAATGGTGTTCTAAATAATAAAGAAAAGCTCCCCCAAGATTCGTGCATTATCTTTAGGATTTGCATTTGAATACAAAACGCACACACAAGGGTTCATTACTCCTCATATGCCATTTAAAGCACTAACAAGATCAATAAGACATAAAAATCCTCAAGGGGCAAGGAAGACAAAAGGGAGTCAACGCAAAATAAGAACTTGGTAAGAGGTAAGGCAAATAAGAATAAAGGCCAATGAAGGATAATCACAAGTATTCTACCACGAACATGAATATCAATTGTCCAAGGACAATGAGTAAAAGGAAATATTTTCCCGGTGATAGAGATATCCAAGAATGTCCTTGCAAGATAAATCATATGGCAAAAGATAAGAATTAAAGCAATGCCATATTTGATAGAGTTTGTTGGTAGCTCCAACTATTCGAACCAACCGGCAAAGCCATGGTTAAAATGATATGGAGCGAATGATTTCTCAAATAGCATATGGAAATACATATTTGAGGAAAACCACATGATACGGCGTAACTAGTGTACTCGACGCCGCAGTGTTGTTCCCAATCCTTCACGGTACAAAATAAACAGCTGAGAATTGTATTTCCGATTAAGCAATAAATCTGTGATGCTAACAAGCTAGCTTTCAGCAATATATTGATTCCTTCCCGTACTGATCTCACGTAAAACAGCAATAGCATAATTTCCAAAGTAGCAGAAAATAGCAGAATCAGGTTTACCAGATGCAAACCTAATTAAACAGCATGCAAACCCAGCGACCGGCCGGTATCACATGGACGAGATCTCTGAACTCACGTAGCAGACTAGAGATCGATGCCTCCAATCTTCTCGCACAGCAACAAATCCTCGATGGGATTATCAACATGAACACACAGAACTTGGCCGCCGCAAAACCATGGCGTTTTCTGGGTTTTCTTTACTCACGAAATAACTTCTCTGCCCTAATACATGACCGATCGGTCCTATAAATAGTGCACGCAGGCACTAGATTTACCGACGCAAAGCAACTCTAATTCTTATTGGACTCTAGGTGACTCTGTAAAAAACCAGCCCAAGTAAACTTGGCCTTTTACATATGACGTGAAACTACACAGGAAATAAAAAAACAAGAAGGAAGAAACCAGCTATGCTTGCACAAATAAACTAGACGTGACTCGCTGGGTACTAGTCAGCATGTCCTGATCGATCCATTGACACCACGTGAAATACCTCATATTTTAATTCAACTCAGGTTCACTAGAATATTGCCCACCATTATATAATTGCATGGAGTCCTGAACGTAGGCTTTATTTCCTCCGGAACAATCAGCTGCATCGGAACATCTGCCACAGAAGTATTTGTTGCCACCTCGCCGTAAACAACAACATGTTGTTTCTTTCTATCATTGCGCCTTGCAGGAACCACATACTTCTTAAAAGATGAAATTATATTATTTATAGACGATGCCGTATCATCCTCCCTCCCTTGAAGGGAAACCGTCCTCGGTTTCGACTTACACCTTCCAGACTTTTTCTTGAACACCTCGACAGTACACTTGATATCCTTTGCAGGTTTGGGAAGAAGAGCGTAGAACTCACCCTTATGCATAAATGTGTACCTGTTCGTGCGTCCATGATGAAATGCATTGACATCGTGTTGCCATGGACGTCCCAATAAAAGATGACAAACATGCAATGGCAGAACGTCGCACTCCACTTTATCAACATATCCATCGACGGAAAAAGGAACCTTCACTCTATGGGTGACCTTCAACTTGCCGATGCCATTGATCCACTGCATATAGTATGTCTTTGGGTGCTCCCATGTAGGCAAAGAAAGAGACTCTACCACATCCTTACTAATCATGTTGCTTGCACTACCACCGTCAACAATCAGCTTGCATATTTCCCCCTTGATGGTACATGCAGTTTGAAAAATGCTACGCCGTTGTCCCGGTTCAACGATGACCTTATCATCGCGCTCGACCTTATGCGCTATCAAACTCGGCATATTAAGTTCAGCCCAACAATCCACGGCATTACTATCATCCTTTTTAGTAGCATCCTCTAGGTGAGGCATCTCATCTTCCGATTCTGAAAAATATGCATTGTCAACAAGCAAAATCTTCTTCTTATTCGGACACTCGCGCATCATGTGCCCTCGTCCCCCACACTTATGGCATATAACATTGCTATGATGAGATGAGCTTGATGCAGCTTGAGAAACCTCCTTAGGTGCAGCAGCTACCTTGCTTTGTTCAACGCTCGTCGACTTGCAAGAAACAGCCGGTTTAGCGCTATATCCACCATCCACATGAGAGGAAATATGCCGTGTACTACTGTAGGTTGGATGACTACCTGCAGTTTGCTTCTCATGAACCCAACGTTCAGCACGCTCAGCTTGGTGAATCAACTCATGAATATCATTGTACTGCATCAAATCAACACGGTCACGAATATCTTCATTCAACCCCTCAAACAACCGTACCATGGTTGCCTCCGCAGACTCATGTACCGCTGTCCGTATCATTAATGTTTGCATCTCCTTGTAGTACTCATCAACAGTTTTCATGCCTTGTACAAGACGACGCAATTTACTATGAAGTTGACGAGTGTAACTAGCAGGCACAAATCTGTCCCTCATAACACGCTTCATGTCAACCCATGTTGTCGCGCGCTCCCCGTTGCGGTTTAGATTATCCCACCAAACAAGAGCATATTCTGTAAATTCAGAGGACGCAATACGAACCTTCTTTTCTTCTGAATAATTGTGGTTGTCAAAAATCTGATTGACACGCATCTCCCACTCTAAATATTTCTCCGGATCAGAACGTCCCGAGAACTCCGGTACGGTGATCTTTATGCGTCCGATACCATCATCCTCTCGAGCAGCTTCACCACCATGGTTACGCCGCTGTGCAGCACCATGGCGAACCTCAAGACCCCGTCGTGGTCGGTGCTGCTGCCCGGCACGAGCATCCGACAAATCAGAAACATCATCATCGGAGTTGCCTTGGCTGTGTGACGGTGACCGGGACTGCCGGGGTCTCGCATCCCTTGCCTCTAGACGCTGAACGACCGTAGTCAACCGATTAAGGCTCTCGGTCACCACTCGCAAACTGTCATCCCGCTGGCGATCACTCGTCGTCAAGCGCACATTAAGCCTGTCCTCAACACCCGCAATATTTGAAGACAAATCCTCAACCTTTGCACGAAGCTTTTTATTGGCACTTTTGATCGACAACAAGTGGATACGCAGATCTTCAGTAACTTCCGGACCCAAAGGAATTTCGCCACCTTCCAAATCAGACTCCTCGTGATTCGACATCTTGACAAAGCAACAAGATCAAACCAGCCGAGAGAAAAAAAAATTGCACCGTGAGCAACCTTCGCTCTGATACCACGATGATACGGCGTAACTAGTGTAGTCGACGCCGCGGTGTTGTTCCCAATCCTTCACGGTACAAAATAAACAGCTGAGAATTGTATTTCCGATTAAGCAATAACTCTGCGATGCTAACAAGCTAGCTTTCAGCAATATATTGATTCCTTCCCGTACTGATCTCACGTCAAACAGCAATAGCACAATTTCCAAAGTAGCAGAAAATAGCAGAATCAGGTTTACCAGATGCAAACCTAATTAAACAACATGCAAACCCAGCGACCGGCCGGTATCACATGGACGAGCTCTCTGAACTCACGTAGCAGACTAGAGATCGATGCCTCCAATCTTCTCGCACAGCAACAAATCCTCGATGGGATTATCAACATGAACACACAGAACTTGGCCGCCGCAAAACCATGGCGTTTTCTGGGTTTTCTTTACTCACGAAATAACTTCTCTGCCCTAATACATGACCGATCGGTCCTATAAATAGTGCACGCAGGCACTAGATTTACCGACGCAAAGCAACTCTAATTCTTATTGGACTCTAGGTGACTCTGTAAAAAACCAGCCCAAGTAAACTTGGCCTTTTACATATGACGTGAAACTACACAGGAAATAAAAAAACAAGAAGGAAGAAACCAGCTATGCTTGCACAAATAAACTAGACGTGACTCGCTGGGTACTAGTCAGCATGTCCTGATCGATCCATTGACACCACGTGAAATACCTCATATTTTAATTCAACTCAGGTTCACTAGAATATTGCCCACCATTATATAATTGCATGGAGTCCTGAACGTAGGCTTTATTTCCTCCGGAACAATCAGCTGCATCGGAACATCTGCCACAGAAGTATTTGTTGCCACCTCGCCGTAAACAACAACATGTTGTTTCTTTCTATCATTGCGCCTTGCAGGAACCACATACTTCTTAAAAGATGAAATTATATTATTTATAGACGATGCCGTATCACCACACCAAGCAAAACTCAAGCGAACAAGATTCAAAAGAAAACCAAATAGGAGCACTCAATAAAATTGGAACTTGTTCGAGTAAACATGCCACATAGGAATAGGATAATATATAATATCAAATCCAAGTGGCAAAACCTCAAATGTTCACGTTTTCTAGAATTGTAATATGTACATAGCTTATTACTCCCCCATAACGTGATGATCCATTTCTTTCTAACAAGAGTCAACTAAAAACCAAATAGAAAAATTAATGTACATTATAGAATTAGAATTTCTCATGGATAATACATACCACATAGAGACTAGCTAGATAATCTTGCTATATCAATACTATGTGGTGTACATCATGAATACACATTTTTGGGATTGTGAAGCGCACAAAGCAAGTCACTCACCAAAAAATGGTATAGTCCATTAATCTCCCAAAAGAGCCAAATAAAATCCACACAAGATCTAATAAAAGGCTCAACATAAAGTTTACACATACATGATATACAACTAACATACACATACTTGATTTCTCAAAATAAGTAAGAAAGAAGCACATCATATACAAACACATGCTAGGAACAAAACTAACACATGCAAAGGGGCAAGTAACTTTCAATGTAAATGAGTTAAGTACGAGTTACCGCAGAGAGGGACATTGGGTATAAGATAGATATGTGATAATCCAATTGACTTGGCTTGAGGAAATATAACCATGAAGATCCCTTACTTCTTCAAAAGATAGCCAAGTCTCCAATGTCCTCCAACTCAACATATTGATCAAGTTTGAGCTTGTTGGTCCCCAACAAAGTTGGGTCCTAAGATGTTAGTCACAATAAGTTTGGGTACCCAAATGGTTTTTTTCTTGACACCACTTTGAGCACCCACATATTTAGCAAACACATTGCCAACCCTATCCTTACTAAAAGAATAAACATCATTAATTAGAATGGGGTTGGATAGGGTACCGCTACTGCATGAAGAAGCCAAGTGACCCTTCTTACGGCATAAGTAGCAACTTCGACTCTTCTCCTTCTTCTTGATAGGTTCCTCAACTTGAGGAGCATTGACTTGAGTCTTCTCAGGAGGTGGCCGTTGTTCAACTCGTGGTTGAGCATGAGATTGAACAAGAGGCCGCTTCCCTAGTTGCTTCTCACTAAGAGGCTTCTTCTTCATAGGGAAATCTCTAACATGGTGCCCTTCAATCTTGCACTTGAAGCAAGTAATATTGGCCGGATTCTTGACTTGTTCTTGGCCCTTCTTCTTGTCGATCTTGGACTTGATCTTGGCATTGGAGTTGAATTTAAGTCCACTCTTGTCATTGGGGGATTGTTGCACACTCAAAAAGTTGTCAAGTGTGGTCTTCCCTTCATGACGTTTTACCAAGCCTTTCTTCAAAGAAGTGGCTTGGGCCTTGAGCTCATTTCTTTCCTCTACATGGTTAGTGATAACACAAGAACTAGAGGAGATAGATGCATCATTATTATAGCAACAAGGCAAGGAAAGTAATTCATCACATGATGTGCCAACATTGTGAGTGGATGAACTACGAGAAATAGCACATGGCAATATAGCATTATTAGTAGAAATTGTGCCATTGTCCACATGAGGCTCACTAGATGTTACCTTGGTAGTGATGGCCTCATGAGCTAACTTTAGCCGATCATGGGATACTAGAAGATCATCATGAGAGCTAGATAGCTTTTTATGACTTTCTTCCAATTTCCCATAATTGCTAGTTAGCAACTCAAGTTGAGCCCTTAGCTCAACATTCTCCTTTAAAATGGATGCTTCACAAGAAGTAGCAATAGGAGAACAAGTAGGAAGCTCTTTTAGCATTTGAGCTTGGAGTTGATCATGAGACTTAGTGAGATTAGCGAGAGAACCTTTGAAGGACTTGAATTCCTTTTAAAGCTTCTCATTAGCCTCAAGAAGTCTAACATTTTCAACCACAAGCTCACCATTTTTAGTTTTTAATATTTTAGCAAGAGCTTGAGCATGATCATGTTATTTTCTTAGTTTGGACATTTATAGATTATTAGTCTCCTCAAGATTAACAAAAGTTTCCTCAAGAGTCGACCTACGACCTTGATCTTCTTGAAGAGCAATAGAGATGTCCGCAATCTCAATGGCATAATCACGCTCACGAGCTTCCATTTTCTCAATGGTGTCTTCATACTCATCAATAATATTTTTACTTTTCATCAATAATAGCCATGATGTTTAAAAAAGTAGAGGAAGCATTATCATTTTTACGAAGAGCATGAAGAACAACATTTTTCATCTTATCTAAGACAGCATCATTATCAACATCATCATTATTATCATCATCATCATTGCGTGTAGATTTGGCCATAAGGCAAAAGATAGTTGATGAAGATGAACCATTAGTTGATGCATCACTTAAATTAATATCTTGTTTTATAGAGAGTTGGATTTCCTCTACATTGTTAGGAACACAAGGACTAGAGGAAACACAAGCATTTTGATCATGGCAACAAGATATAGCTAGCATATCATCATGAGATTTATTTATGCAATTTCTACAAGATATGCAAGGACTATCAGCACAAGCATGTAAAGCATTTATAGTGCTAGAAGTGTTTAAGTCCTTAGATGAAACATTGCAATGATATAGAGACAAAGGATCATTAATAGTGAACTCACTATAAACATTGCAAAGACCATCACTACTCACCATTTCCTTAGTTTGTGGCTTACCACATGTAGGTGAAGTAGATGAAGTCGAGAACTCATCACGTTCGGAAGTGGAAGGAGAACAATCACCCTCATCAATCTTGGACTTGTCATATTTATCTTGAAGCTTCGTCCATAGCTCACGAGCATTTCCATAAGGCATGATTGATCCGAGAACTATGTCACTCAAAACATGGACAATTGCATTAGATACTAAAGAATCAAGATAAGAGATTTCCTCATCCTCTAAAGACAACTTTTGGGAGTCCTTTGGAGGAGGAAATCCCATATCTAAAATTCTCTCTATATTTGGACTTATGTCCCTAAAAAGACTAAGCATGCGAATTTTCCAAGTAACATAATTTGTGCCATCGAATATAAAAGTGGGATCGTGCACTAATTTACTAAACGACATCTTTGCTCTCAAGACGGTGAAGCCTAACAAGGAGAGACCTTGCTCTGATACCAATTGAAAGAACGAGATATCGCCTAGAGTGGGGGTGAATAGGCGTTTTAAAACTTTTACACTTAGGGCTTGAGTAAATGCGGAATAAAACTAACGTTTAATTTATCAAGAACAAAACCTAATATACTAGGTTCACCTATGTGCACGAACAACTTATGCTAGGCAAGTTAACAACAAGGATAGCAATATATAGTACTTCAATCTCGATGGCTATCACAAGGTAAATGCATAAGTAAAGGGGTTTGGTTATAGACATAACCGACATGAGTGGAGACGGAAGTTTGTTTCCCGTAATTCCTTCCCAATGGAAGTACGTCTATGTTGGAGAGGTGTGGAGGCTCCTTGACCCTCCTACAAGCACGTCCGTGCTTATCCTATTCTCCGTGAGCTCCTCCCGTGGGGAATACCCGATGGGGGATTTGCTCATCCACTATGAGGTCGTATTGAGGGCGTTGACCAAACCCGTACAATGAGGTCTTCTTGAGGGCGTTGACCAAACCCATACAATTTGCCCAAGCCTACCTCCACACAATAGGAGGCTCCCGTAGCACACACAACCGTCTAGGGTGCACAATACACCCAAGAGGCACAAGCTTTTGGAAGCCCTATGCACCCAAGAGTAACAAGCTTCTCGAACTTCAATCCCACGTATCATCGTGGGAACTCAAACCAATGCACCAAATGCAATGGAAGAACACACTAAGTGGTCAAGTCCTTCTCTCCGAAATCCAACCAAATCAACTAATGCTAGGAAGGGATTTGAGAGAAAGAACAAAGGAGAAACACTAAGAACTCCAAAATCTAGATCTACTAGGTTCCCCTCACTTAGAGGAGGAAAGGATTGGTGAAATGATAGATCTAGATCTGCTCTCTTGTTTCCCTAAAGATGGGCAAGAATCATTGGAGTGAAGTGGAGGAAGCAAGCTCTCAAAAAGGTCAACAAAGGAAGAGAGAGAGAGTGCAAAGAGTTGGGTACCTATTGGGAAAGAAGGCCCCTTAAATAGGTGCCCTGAAAAACCAACCGTTGGGGGCAGAATCGCGCAGGGGCGGTAGTACCGGCCCAAAGGGCGGTACTACCGCCCTACACAAAGCTGCCCACCAACGGCTCACTGCAGAAAAACCCGTAGGGCCGGTAGTACCGCCCCAAGGGCCGGTACTTCCGCCCCCACCCAAACCAGCCTGCCAACGGCTAGCAGCTAATCCACAGGGCCGATACTACCGGGAAAAGGCCCGGTACTTCCGGTATAAGGCCCGGTACTACCGGAAGAACTTCGGGGCTAATTCCGAAAAAAGACAGAAGCTTAAAAACTTAAGCGGAAGTAGCCCCAGTACTAGGCCCGATACTACCGGCCATGGTCCGGCCGGTACTACCGACAAGTACAGCGGTACTACCGGACACAGAAAACAGCAGACCCGGCACTGGACACCGGTACTTCCAAAAAAAGGCCCGGTAGTACCGATTGATCCGGTACTACCGGAAGAACTTCCGAGCCACTTCTGGAAAAAGACAAAAACTTAAAAACTTAAGCGGAAGTTGCCCCGGTACTACCGGCCATGGGCCGGTCGGTACTACCGGTTACTAGAAAGCAGCAGAACCAGAAACTGAATAACTTTTGCTAGGAAACTCCGATCGAGGTAAATCCAAATTTGTTGGAAAGAGGACGACAAGAACTACCCAACAAAAAGCAGAAATATTGAAACCAAGCAAGAAAGATTTTGCTAATAAATGAAAGAGTGAAACCTTCCGCACGGAAGGACCGGCAAAATCTTCAAAACCGAAAACGCAAGAGAAGATGCATATGAAAACCGTTTTCGGTGAACTTAGCCTTGTCATGACAAGCACGACAAGCACCAAGACCACGCCACGATAAGAGCCAAATAAGAACCAATAAAGATGATGCCAAGGATGCAAATGTTTGAGCTCTCTACGACGATACGATCAAGATACTCGCTCGAGAGCCCCTCTTGATAGTACGGCTATCTATCCTATAACCCGGTCTCTCAACTAACAACATGAGACCGGTAAAATAGAAACCATATCAAGATCATACCTTTGTCTTGCGCATAATCCACTCGAGCTAGATGATGACGATCTTTTTCTTCTCAAGATGGACCACCTTTCTTGACTGCGCTCCGCTCGGTAAAGACTCACAAAGTGCTCCCCCATACACAAGATGGGAGAGACACTCTTCGACATATCTTCACTTGGCCTTTATCTTGATGACGATCACCACGTGACGCCATCCTACATGGGATATCTTCACTTGGCCTTGATCAACATGTAATCTTCTTCTTTTAGCCTTGACTCCAACATATGGAATACAATCATTGCTATGGACCAAACCTACAAGTATAGCTCAAAGCACACATTTGTCCATAAGGATTGTCATTAATTATCAAAACCACACATAGAAGCAACCATGCTCTTTCAAGCGTTTACTTAGTATACTTACTGAAGACAATTAAAACAATTCAAGCCTCGGCGTGATCATAATTCCAGTTTAAACACAATGTAATAGGTAAAAGGAAAACATCGACGAGATGGACAGCGTCTGGGACGTCCGATAGTTTGTTTCCAATCGGACCCCGATGGTTAGTATTTACCAGATCTATATCTGCAATTGATAGTGTACCGTTGCATTACAAAAAAAAAAAAAAAAAACATCACCTGGTCAAAATTGTAACCATAAAAATCTGTCGGCTTAGGACTACAGCTTCGTTACATTTCAGCGCATGCGAGCCTCCTGCGTGTGGCACTAGATATCTGTTTGGTTCATGACGGTGAACTAAAAATCTGCTCCAAGATTGCTGATTCGCTAACCGCTAGCTGGTTCCTACAACCCTACTCACAGTCGATTCCACAGTGCAACCTCAGTGCTTGGGCTTCTTTGGAGGCAGGGGAGGCATGCCCCCTGACTGGGCGCTCCGTTTGATGCCCAGAAAATGCTCCACCTGACAGAGAATCAGGTCAGTCAGTCACTCGTATCTGGATATGGCAAGAAAATTACACTGTACAGTTAATTGAAGAGGGAATATTATTGTCTTAGCCAACCTTTTTGTCCCCGAGCATGGGCGTCAGACTCCCAGGATGCGATTTCTCCACGCTAGCAAAGCCGCTAGCGTCGCCTGCCGGACTACATCACATAGAAAAACTTCATCAGACACCTTAACAAGAAAGAAACTAAACAGGAAGAAAGGACATTGCAAGTTAGTTAGCCACTTTAAATCAAGGGAGACAGCTAACACTTTTTTTTAGGTAAACACGTGACATGAGCCGTTTGATGAGATGATAGGACTGACATAGGGTTTACTTTGTAAACAGATATTCACGACTCAATCGATGTCTCCAAACAAAAATCATCAGTGTGGCCCTCGAGCCCTTAAAATCTGAATCTAAATCACCCAAACCTTATCAAAAGGTGGATCAGAAAGATCCCCCAAAGTGACTAACAGCCGACCAAACATACCTTATTCATCTGAGCTACCAAAAATAAGGGAATATTTGGTGAAACAAAGAGTGCCACAACCCCTACAGATCCAGACTAACTTTTGTGCATTTTCTACGAAGGCATTTGAGGATATCAAAGCAACTAAGAAATGACAGTAGCATCAACAGCATGGTTTTTGAGTCGCTGTATAATTGCCGAGTCATTTTCTCAAAATCAGGGCGACTCGCGAATAATCAGGCGACTTGGGCGACTATACATCAACTTTTGTCGACTATACAGCGAGTCGCAGGGTCAGAGACTCACTTTTGAGTCGCGACTCAAAAACCTTGATCAACAGGACTAACAAACATGCAGTATGCAAGTTGGAAGTATGTGGTGAACATACCCTGATTTTGCATTGCCACTTAAAACAAGGTACGGTGTTTGGCCACGAGCCTGAGCCTCTCTCATCTTTTCCGCGGACATCAAAGGCGTGTCAGAAGATTTCATTTGCTTTGTTTTCAAATCATCCTGGTACTTCTTCTGCCGTTTTTCTAGCTTCATTTTGCCTGGTCCCTTGCCATGGAATTTGTGCGACAGATCCCGAAAAGCCTCCTTAGGTGTCATCTGGAGGAGAAACAGAAAGCAATGGTAAATAGCATATAATTATGTTGCGACATAAGCAAATAAATATAAATATAAAGAGGTTATGAGATGAAGAGAAGGATAAAATAAGCAAGTATTATCATGCCGATAGAAAAAAGATGGTATAAAAAATGCATATAATGATAGAAAGGTATGCCTAAATCTACCACCAAGATGCAGTTCAGCAGATTAGATTTCATAGATAGAAAACACAGGTGTGAGGGTGGGTAGGACAGCTAGCAGATGATTACTTACCACTCGACCGAATTCATCCATTCTTTCTATGCGAATTTCTTTTGGTCCATCCTCAATACCAACAAGCTTGCTTTTCTTCTTGTCTGTGGTTCTGCCTCCCCAATTCGTACCCTCATTGAGGGTTCCTCGCTCCTGAAGAAACTTCAAAGCTCCAGCCAAACCCTTGCCAACTGCAGCTTCATGCACAACCTCATCCGGTATGACTTCTTCCTCCTCTGCATCCTTTTTCGGGTCTTCAATGACAGTTTCCTCTTTGATCACTCCCAATCCGCTTGTGTCATCTTTTGCTATAGTACCTGTAGGCATATCATCATCATCTTCATCCATAAACACGTCTTCTGCTTCTGGCTTACGTGTTTCTGCAACAAGATATCAGCAGTAGTTAATATTAATACGAGATTCGTTAGTCAGCTCTGTACAAAATTCATCAAAAAAAACTTCAAAGTAGGTTACCTTCATTTAATTGCAGGCCCCACACAAACTCTTCCATCTCTGTGATAACAACCTTATTCTGTTGTGTATCTCCCTCTGCAGCATCAGCATCTCCTTGGCCCTTGTTTGCAGTAGCCAGTTCTGCTACAGACTGGGGACCAGAACCTGCAGCCTCTTCCTGCTTCCTTAGAGATAGCTTCCTTGCTTGCTCCAGAGATTTCTGCAGATCTTCATAATCATCACCAAAAACCAGCTCTTCCTCTTCAGCAGCTTTACCAGGCATTTTCTCCGGACGCAATGCTTTTGATGCCTCTTCAGCCTTTGTAATGGCTGCCTGATATGCAGTGCTTCTCTTTTCAGCATCAGCCTTTTGCTCTAACTGCCTAGCAGAATGCCGTTTACCATCATTCCTTGACCCACGATCAGCTGCTCCCAATCCAGAAGCAATAGCTTCTGCTTCAAGTGCATCCAGATCTAGCTTTTCTTTCTTCCTATGGGATTTCTTTTTCTTTGGTTTCTTAAACTGAAGCATTTCGTCAGCGGTAAAGTAATCTGATGTCATCTTTGCTGCAGAAGTAAGGTCTTCTGTCTTTTTCTGAACAGAACCACCTTCAATCCTTTTGCGGAGCTGTCAACATGGAAATGTCAATTAGTATCTATACAAAGCTCCTGCCTTGGTATGTTCAGGTTGCTCCAGAAAACAACACTACCAGCATCTTATGAAATCTGGGGCAAATATAAATTACCTCTTCCAACTTCTTCTCTGCTTCACCGGTGAAACATCCACCTTCATCAAGTGTCACTCCCTGTCAGGTGAAAGGGCAAAATGGTTAAAGAAATGTCAATAAGCCGAGTTAGATGTACTTGTCGCACCATATGAGGTGCTCGCTTTGGCCCTAGCTACTCCTTGTTTCTGTCACTAGAGAGGTTGGCATGAATTAGGTTTTGTTAATTAAAAGCTCATGGATTGATCCTGCACAACCCCGTAAACCTGCACATGTTCAGTTGATCAACCCGTATCAACACACGGGTATGTTGCTAGTAATATCTACAAATTGGAAAAGAACAGCATGTTTACCTCATCTTCCACTGGATCATCATAATGCGAGAGCATAGGTTTCTTTGACAATGGGTCATCATTGAACCTACCAACAGGTTCAAGAAAACAAAGATTAGAAAGAGAAAATCAATTCAAGAAACATCACAAGTAGTGAGCTTACTTGTCCTCATATGTTCCTTTCTTCTGTGCAGCCTTGTAAGCTTCGTTTCTTTGCTTCTGCTCACCAATCTCGATGTTCTCAAGCATATCAGCCTCTACAAATTTTGTTTCCTAGAGTTATAAAAGGTCAGAGGGAACAAGTAATAATAATAAGTGAAACAACAACAACACATTACCTTCATTGATGTCCCCATCAGCCAGGATACTCTGATCTTTGAGAGTCATGACAACTGCTCCACCTTCTATGACTTTGTCAAGCCCGTGAAGAACCTTCACTCCAGATAAGTGATCTTTTCACAAAACATTGGGGGGGAACAAGAGGAAACATGTTACTATGACTGCTATTGACTGAATACTATGACTAAAATAACTCACTACAGCAATAAATAATATTAGTGGTTGACATAATAACTTTGCTAGTTCAGAGGATTTGTAGATGACTACCTCCGCCATGTTTATCTTCCTCATCATCATCATCACCATTTTCTGCTAACATATCGTCCTGAAAGTTTCAACACGTGAAAATTAGTAAATAACGTGTATAATGCTGGACAATATACCCAAACCCAATCATTAAAACATCACCTGTTCCTCAAATACTCGTGCAAGACGTAACGCCTTCTCTTTTTCAGCTTGTCTTTTTTCGTCAAGTTTACGACTCTTGCCAACCCATGATAATATCTCTGAAGCATCATCTTTATCATCCAGTATTCCTCCTTCCTTTTTCTCCTTCAACCTTTCTTCCTTCACCCTAAAGCAAATAACCTAAATTAGAAAATATTTGTATACTCAGATGTTCAATGGAGAGATTTGGCAGCGAGGCAAATTCTTAACTGAAAAGGTCTAGTGAAGTGAAAAGAAAGATTTACTCAAGGGCATACCTAGCGATGCGCTCCCTGAGGGCAGATGTGGAGGCCTGCTCAGCCTCTCCTGAGGGATCGACTCCCTTCTTCTGGTCTCCCTCGTCGCCCTTAGACAAATCTGCATCTTCTCCACGGTCCTTTCCCCTTGACTTCTCCCGTTCTCTATCCTCCTTCTCCTTGTTCTTGTCTCTGTTGCGGTTCCTCTCCTTGTCCCTATCCCTCCGTTCTTTTTCCTTGTCCCGCTCCCTCTCTACATCCCTTTCCCGATCCTTCCCTCGATCACGGTCACGGCCACGGTCACGCTCTGAATCTCTGTCCCTGTTCTTGCTGCTATCCCTGTCCCTGTCCCTATCTCTCTCCCTATCCCTATCCCTGTCCCTATGTTTGGTATCATCCTTGCCCCTCCTCCTCTCATCGTTATCTTTCTCCCTATCCTTGTCCCTCCTCCCACTGCCCTGGTGATCCTTCTCCCTTCTGTGCCTATCCCTCCTGTCCTTGCCACGGTGCCTCTCGCCACCATCAACATCCATATCTTCCAGCACCGCATCCCTAGTATCATCAGCCTCCCCCATTACCACAGTCCAAAATCAAAATCAAACAGCAAGCAGCAGTTTCCTGCCCTGGAAAATTATAGGATGATAATCAGTTAGGGGATATCAAATTTGGTGGCATCATATCGTATGCACTTTAGTTGACCATAATGGATCTTTTACGTTTTTCTTCATGACCATAGAGGCTTAAGATCTTCTCACCCGGGCTATTTGTTGATAGGGCAATTCAATCCGTACATGAAGAAATAGGCAAAAGATCCATTATGGTCAACTAAAGTGCATACGATATTTCATAAACAGATAAGCAGGCCACCACATGGGCCTCAATAATTGATCGCATAAACGGCATGAACAACCAAATAGAACACATGGGTAAAATGTAGGATAAGTAAAATATTGATCATTTGCAAATAAGTACTAGTGAAGCAAAAATATTACTACTTGTCATGACCATGATTATAATAGCAGAGAGATATAGAGAGACCATGATCACGATGCAATGTCCTGAACACAGCACATAGAATAGTTCATCTGACCAAATTAAAACAACTAACATGGTGAAGTTATGCTAGCAGAGATTTCAGGAGCAATCTTGCAGCTGCAAAGCCGGCATGCAAAGCTGCAAGAATACACAAGCATTCATGACATACAGCTAGAGTTCAAAAGCTCAAGATCACATTAAAAACTATAGGGCCCTAGAGAATGTCCAGTTCAAACATGAGCAGAGCCTGAACATAATAATCTTAACTGCAATCGCCTAGCTAACCAGTCAGGCATGCATTGGTGTGCTGCTCTTTTGCTGTTGAAATAAATTAAATCAAGTGGAGTGTTGGTTAGGGTTATAGCATGGACTGGGTGATAGGTGACTCTGTTGGGAAACAGAGTCAAGCAAGCAAGCATGCAGAGGTATTTAATAAACAAGCAAGCATGCAGTCGTCCATGTCAGATGAATACACACGAAAGCATGCAATCTGCAAACGAAAATCGTACAAACTACAGACGAAAATTATGAAAGAGACTCTACAACACGTTTGCAATTGTGCTTGAAATCTGGCTACCGTCAGGTATTTGATATCATACAAAATGGTTCCTATGAATGTTAGTACTAGCATGTTGTACATCCATTTTTCGGGTATTCTTAGATGAAAAATCTAAACCTGCACTTTGACAATAGGAGTAGTAAACTAGAGCCCATGTAACCAGATTTAGTCTAGAAATTAACTTATACCAAATGACCATAGATACAGAAGAAACGAACTACTACCATAACTAACTGATAATCTACTTACTACCAGAACTAACTACTAGCAACATAATTCATATAACTTGAAACGTCATTGCATTATTGTTTGTAATTCAAACTTGATAGAAAGATACTTCCAATGCCAGTACAAAAGTTGAAAACAATGGCACTACTTGCTCATGGAATATGAGTTACAAAAAAATAGCACTGTTTACAGCAACCTACAGGAAGGAAATACAGAAAGTAACATCCCACAACACTATGTTCCCAAAGGAACATAGACTAGTAGTTCCTGATTTAGTTTGAACGCACCAAGCATACCAACTAGTAGTGATATAAGAGTTCAAAAAAGAACTGTGATGATGAACTGATAAATTAGAAAAAGAAAAAAATCTAATGAAGACCCAAGCATCGATCTGTACTAGATGGACACCCACAGATATCAATTCTAGTGTTCAGCCCAGAATGATAAGCGAAGCAACATTTAAAACAGCCTAAGAAGAAGCAACCGTTTCAGAGTTCAGATTGTTGGTGCACAAGATCATAATACATTAATACCCATCAGTAACGCAAAAGTATACATGCTGCTTGGCTCCCAGTGGTCAATTTTGCACCGTGTTGATAGCTTTATTTGATAAATGTTTCAAGAATTATAGCCACAAAGGGGACATTAACACAAAAAAATGAGGAATCTAATTTACGGACTAATTCAGTTTTCTAATTACTGAATTGTTGCTGATGCACAACTTGCAACCTGCAACTATACTCATTTAACCTGTAACTAACTTCCAAATAATCTTGGCTACTACTCCTAGGCATGAACAAACTGCCAGAACAGTTCACTTGCTAGAAAGTTCGAGCTACGGTACAAGCATACTCTCGCACTACCGGGAGATCTGAATCCACAATGAACACTAGCTAAGCAACTACTCATGTCAACATGATGATGCACCTCGCGAACTGCTTCCTGTTCTCATCCATTGGCAGTCCGTAAGGAACCCAGAGAGAGAGAGAGAGAGAGAGAGAGAGAGAGAGAGAGGTTACTAGTTGACCGACGGCCGGAGGGGATTTCGCCGGTGGGATGCCAAGAACGGCGGTGATGTGGAGCCTCTCGATGGGATCCAAGCTTGGCTTCGCCGGAGAGACGCCGAGAAGGATCCTGATCCTTCTCCGGCCTTCTCGCAGCTCTCGCCGCCCCTCGCTCGCCGACCCTCTCGCCCGGTCGCGCACCTCGCTACGAACGCCGCCGTCTGCGGCTGGGTCTCGCGTCGGGGATGGGGAAAATACGCTAGGGTAGGGTCGTGAATTGGGTTGTGCGAGAAAAAACTCTTCGGTCTCGGGGTTTCAGGGGATTGGAGGGGATAAACCCGGCCCAAATACTCTACCAAACAGGCTTTTCGAAATTTCCGGGGATTGGCGGCTGGGCCGGGATAATCCCTAGATATCCCCCAATAGTACTTTTCTAGCGCCAAACAGAGCTAAGAACCACAGGTGCATGCACAGCCTGTCTGAAACTTCTTTTGGACCAGTTGCGTTCGTTTTGTCCGACTTAAACCACATGATTTGTTAAGATTGTTGTGAATCGGTTAGTCTTCTCTAATCTGCATACATATTTTGTTCTTCTTTTTATTTTTGTTTGATCTAGGGTGAGTTAGATACCCTGATTACAATTTGAGTACATACACTAGATTGTTTTCGGCAGAAAAGATTAGCAATATCTTCTTCTTTTTACCAATTTTTTTTGCAACTAAAACACTTCTTTTTACCCTTTTTTTAATTAGAACATAGCAGATCATAATGAGGTATCATCTTAGTTCAGGAAAATCTCAAGTGATTGATGCAAAAGGAAAAATTATGTGAGACATTTAGGGACAATGAAGCTGCAGATTTCTTTTTGGGGTACAATATGTTTTGTGGGGTTGGGGGGGGGGGGGGGGATGACTTTTTTTCCAAAGGATTAAAATTTCTACTTAGAACAAATATACGCCTTAATTGGTGTCTCGGGCTCCTAGAATAATTATATGGACCAAGGAAAACTGACTATATATATGCTTCTCCTTTTTTACTGTTAGCAGGATATTCCCATTTATTTGTGGCAATGTTTTGAGAGCATGGATATAACTAAGTTATCGTTGATTTGTAGCTCCGCGAGGACCTAGTTGCACCAAGTTAAAATCAGATATTTGGCAATAAGTGAACTTCCGTTCATCCATCTCATACAGGAAGTGTGCAAAAGTTTGTGTATGTATGTTGAGGTAACTAAACTGTGGATCAGTTCACTCATCAGGTTGAGTTGTTCATGTCACTTTTAAGTCTATAGTTACTTAAGAACACACATGCTTCGGTAATTTTAATTATTCATGATACTTGTGTAGTACAATTTACCTGGCCACGTGTTGAAGCAATCGTTTACTAGATAGGAAATCCCTAGGCCCTAGCTAATACTTGCACAATAGGTAAAGAAAATAGCAACTAAATCAATTAAAGAAACATACTTGGTGGTACCGAATTTTCGGACTATATTTGGGCCAAATTCAGGAAAAAAATGAATTTTGTTTAAATTTGATGAAATTAAACAAGAGTAATCCAAATTAACTTACAAAAATTATGAAATTTCGTGAATTTCGGTGGGTCCCGAATTTATCTCTTTCCGAAAAAATTCCATGCCTGTGCTGTGCAGCAAAATACGAACATAAACTTTGAACTTGGTTTTTCCATCTATAGTGTGGTAACTTTTCTATTTTTGGTTAATATTTAGATTAAAAAAATTCAATCTATAGTGTGGTAACTTTTCTCCTATATGTCACGCACCAATGTTGCTATACTCTAAATTCAATTTACCACATACAGGGCCACATTATATTATGCAAATGTTCATGCTATTCAGGACGTTCGTTGTTTTGAGTCAATGAATAAACTTTAGCTTTCTTTTCATTATGTATTGTATTTTAAATGTTTTCAGGACTTGGAGGTAGTGCAAGGTTCGCTCAAAGCTACAAGGTTGTGGTAGGCATTGACATGTGGCCTTTTCTTTTGAGATATCAGAGGTACAATTTTTACCAAGTTCTTTCAGTATTATTGCATTTGTATGGCATCACCACCATATAAGAGGACATGCATGTGGATCGTAGGTACAAACACAATTCTTCACTCTAAACAGTTACGAGTTAGAATTCGATAAAAAATTAGCCACATATATCTTCAAAGGTTATAAATTACAACTTCATGATAGATGTTCTATATATTAAAAAATGTAGTTATAACCACCAATAATATTTGTTTCAGAATGAATTATATTGAAAGGCATTTGTGCCATTTAGGGGTGAGCATTGAAGTACTCATGTGCCAACTTCTCCAACATAAAGTCTAAGGTAATTGAAATGATATATATATATATATATATAGAGCCCTATATATATATATATATATATATATATATATATATATCAGAATGAAATATATTTATATGTGTATGGGTTGATGAATAAGTTAGTGTCTTGAATTTAGCCAGAACCACTGAATTACATTTATACCAATTGTTTCAAATAAAAATATGATCTTAATTAAAATAACAATTTGTTTGATGTAATCAACACGTGGCCCAGTTGGAGAACACACAGCCAGTTGTACTACCATTTGAGGAAACATAAATGCAAATGCAACCTTCAACTTCTGACCAATAATGAAATCAATGATATGCATGTAAGGTGGGAAAACCTTAATGTTAAAAGAGGAAACACTTTCTTATGTCTATGATAGTGTAGAAAATATTGTACAAATATAATTTATGGTTGAACAATAAGAACATGTAACATAGAGTAGTACAACGTGTGTCTATGTCAAGATATAAAAAGTCTTCTCGTAATATTTTTTGTAGTTCTTTATTCAGCTTGGAAAATAGCTAGCCCGTACGTGCAAGTGCACGGGTTAATGACTAGTAACTACTACTATATATCGAGTTGCACAGACGTCTTCTATTCTTCCTATCCAACCGCATATTTATCTCTACTACTTCTCTCCTACTATTAAACAAGCGAACTTTATCTTTCCTATGTCCACTCCGTTTGTGTACACAGCCTAATCAGTACCACCAGATCGTTCCACCCGGTGAGATCAAACGGCCTAACTTAATCTAATCCAATCGTACGATTCCATGTAGCAATTACTTTGGGCAGTCGATGTTCTGCCGGGCGGACGCAAATTTCCGCCGCACACGCGGTCCGCTGACTCCGCTCCCGGGGACAAAGGAAAATTAACTGCCTCGCACAATCCAGATCACCATCTCCCCATCGTTTGAACGTGATGCCGCTTCCCCGTCCTCCCCATCCGGCCGTCCTCTACATGCGACGCCCCAGCTACGCTGCCTCCTCTCGAAGCCACATCCGTCCCACACGCCGCTGCCTGACTCTCGTCCCAGCAGTTCCACGCTACGCCCCAAGATCTGCGCACCCGTCGTCGTGCTGTCTCGGGCGCCGCTGACTCCATGGCTTCCTCTCTAGGGTTTTCGAAATCAGGAAAGGGGGCAGGGTGAGGGCTTGGGATATACATGGATATGGTGTGGACCGAGGACTCCCAGAAAGGGGCAGCGTAAGGGCGGCCGGAACAGGAGAGTAAGCGCGCGACCACCCGGAAGAGATCCGCATTTTCCCTCTCTAATTTGGTATTATTTCGTTTGTGCTTTACATTTGATGAAGAATCCGTCATATGTTTGTACTTCCTGAACTATGATAGAGTGTGCACATTTTTCAGGTGGTTGCCAATCAGTAGGCGTGAAAAGAGATATGAATTTCACCTCCCAAATCTGTTGAGTAATTAGGCAATAATTCCATGATTAATTCCAGAATATTAAACATGACGACAATCGCTACTAACATGTTAACCTCAAACATACTAGATGTAGTAACTAACATGGACAACAGCATACATACGGAAAACATGTGAACGCTAAACATGTTAAACCAACAGATCGGATCACACAGCACGTACCGATCCGTAGTAGAGGAAGTAGCCGTAGCCGATGCAGTGCCGATGTTGTTGACGACAACATTGGCGATGACCGGACGAAGAAGACGGCGTTGAAGACGACGCGCCTTAGGTCCCGCTTGATGACCGGGAAGACGAGCCGTGATGACGAACTTGAGCAGTCGCGCGGAGCGCTTCCCAAAAACCTAATTAGCCCTCTCCCGTACAGGATCGCAAGAGCTAACGGTTCCGGAGACCTGCTCTCCCGCTCGCCGGTGCACGCCGGCGATCGGGATGGAGTAGACTACGGTGGCGGTGCAAGGAACGAGATGTCGCAAAACCTAGATCGGTTCGATGTGTATTGTGGCGTAATACCACGTAGGCCCTTATATAGTGCGGCACGGGAAAACCCTAACGGATACGACGTGGAGACCGAGCTCACGTCGCACGTTTGAGTCAGTTATAGCAGCCCACGATCCGGGAGCGACCCGAATTGGCTTAGCTGTTGACGCGTCCGTCAAAGACTCAGTTTTCCTGGACTGCAAAAATAAGACTCGGCTCAAGGCTCATTCACGAAACACGGCCACGTCGTGACGTGCCGAGTCGAGCGAGAGGCAGCGGAGGAGGAGGAGGAGTGCGCGTAGGCTCCTCCTATTCTCACTCACTTACCAAGTGGTAGAACACTCCACTATATAAGTTGGTGCAACTCCTCTCAAACTAGCGAGGTGGGACTAAACTTTAGCTCCCACTCCACTTGCCACTCACTTGTGAGCTGCCACCATTGTGGGCTGCATCTCACATGGGCTCTTACACATATGGGCTTTGAGATTTTAGGGAAAATCTGAAATACTACATGGGCTAGTTGAAACAGCCCATTATTTCTAACAATCCCCCACCAGATCTCAAATGCCCATTTGAAGATTTGTCAATCCTCGCTACTTGTTTATATACCAGTGTTTCAGCAGAGACTGTTAAGTTGAACTTCCGCCTAGAGCTTTAAGTTACATCTATCAACAACTTGAACAATGGACTACGCCTTGAATTGCAAGTTTGGTGCCAATAAACTTCACTCAAAGTCATAACCAGTACCAGGCTGCTAGTAGCCTACCCCGCGGGTGGAGCATATGCGTCGTACTCCCTGGTCTCTTCATGAGTTTACTAGAGATCACCCAAATCTCATAGACTGCAGCGTTTAACAGTCGGAACTCATATAGGTGTGTTCTTTCAAAAATGCTCTGTAGGACAGCATCTTTGCTATAAATAGCCAACAGAAACACATTAAGTCATGTTGCCAACCTGCATTACAGCTTTCTGAGAGCTCGTACATCTTCACTTAGAGAGGGTAACAAAAAGCTCTCCTCAGTTAAACCACTAGTTTGTTTTTCCCAGGTCCTACTTCACGGGATCTCCGATCACATAGGTTGGGTTACCACTATGGTGTAACACTCATGGGTCTCATACCCATCTCCCTCGATGCACTCTCTATCACATTTCGTGATAGTCCCTTTGTAAAGGGATCTGCCAGGTTTTTGTCTGTTTGAATATACGTAATAGTAATTACTCCGGAGTTTCTCAATTTCCTGACAGATTTCAAACGTCTTTTAACATGTCTTGATGACTTCGCATTATCCTTAGCACTGTTCACTTTGACAATCACCATTTGGTTGTCACAGTTCATAAGGATGGCCGGCAATGGTTTGTCAACCACCGGCAAGTCCATCAAGAGCTAACGCAGTCATTCTTCCTCTATAGAGGCTGTATCCAAAGCAGTAAGTTCTGCTTCCATGGTTGACCTCGTCAATATGGTCTGTTTACAAGACCTCCATGACACTGCGCCACCTCCAAGAGTAAATGCATACCCACTTGTGGCGTAGAGCTCATCAGCATCTGAAATCCAGTTCGAGTCACTATAACCCTCTAGCACGGCAGGGTGCCCAGAATAGTGAATCCCATAACTCATCGTACCATTCAGATAGCGCATGACCCTTTCAAGTGCATGCCAATGATCATTACCCGGGTTTGACATGAACCTACTCAATTTGCTTACAACATATGAGATATCAGGTCTCGTCGCGCTCGCGAGGTACATGAGTGAACCGATTATCTGAGAGTATCTCGATTGATCTATCGATTCCTTCTTGTTCTTTCGAAGTGCCACGCTAGGATCATAAGGCGTTGGAGAAGGCTTGCTGTCTATAAAGCCGAACCGGCTCAAGACCTTCTCAACATAGTGTGATTGTGTTAAAACAATCCCACTCTCATCCTTAATCAGCTTGATGTTCAGAATTACATCAGCTTCTCCCAGATCTTTCATATCAAAACATTTTGACAGGTAAGACTTGACCTCATTTATCACATTCATGCTTGTACCAAATATCAATATGTCGTCGACATACAAGCATAATATGACACTATCGCCCCCACCATGGCGATAATAAACACACCTATCAGCCTCATTAATGAAGCCTGCAGAAGTCAATGTTCTGTCAAACTTCTCATGCCATTGATTAGGTGCTTGTTTCAGTCCATACAAGGACTTCAACAACTTGCATACCTTTCTCTGTTCACCCTTTACCACGAACCCATCAGGCTGATCCATATAGATCTCCTCTTCCAACTCTCCATTGAGGAAAGTTGTCTTTACGTCCATTTGATGAACGATAAGACCATAAGAGGCAGCCAGGGAAAGTAGTACACGAATGGTGGTCGGTCTAGTGACAGGTGAATAGGTATCGAGGTAATCTTCACCTTCTCTCTGTGTGTAGCCCTTGGCCACAGCCGCGCCTTGTACTAATTAACAGTACCGTCAGGCCGCAACTTCTTGTTAAACACCCACTTACAACCCACAGGTTTACACCTATACGGTCGTTCATATAGTTCCCATGTTCCATTAGAAAGAATCGAGTCCATCTCATTTTGGACAGCTTCTTTCCAGTCATCCGCATCAGGAGATGCGTATGCCTCTGCAATGGACGTAGGAGTATTGTCCACAAGGTACACAATGAAATCATCACCAAAGGATTTTTCAATCCTCTGTCTCTTGCTCCTCTTAGGAGGTTCATTGTCATCCTTCTCTAGGACAGTCTCAAGGGGTTGTTCAGAATGATCACTAGATGTACTAGATTCAGGAATTATCTCAGAAGAAATTCTAGCAGTGTTATGCATATCTTTCATAGGAAACATATTCTCAAAAAATGTTGCATCACGAGATTCCATTATAGTATTAACATGCATATCAGGAACTTCAGATTTAACCACTAAAAATCTATAACCAATGCTACGCGGCGCATAGGCAAGAAAAATACAATCCACTGTTTTTGGTCCGAGATTGCGTTTCTTCAGAATAGGAATGTTGACTTTCGCCAAGCATCCCCAAGTACGCAAGTAAGAAAATGATGGCTTTCTTCCAACCCACTCCTCATAAGGGGTTTTCTCTTTATTCTTGTTAGGAACTCTATTCAGGACATGACATGAAGTCAACAAGGCCTCCCCCCACCATGCCTTAGATAAACCCACAGTGTCCAACAAGGAATTCACCAAGTCGGTCAGCGTGCGGTTTTTCCTCTCGGCAACCCCATTTGATTAGGGCGAGTAGGGAGGCGTCCTCTCATGAATAATGCCGTGTTCCTCACAGAATTCATCAAATATTTTCGCAAAATATTCTCCACCACGATCCGACCTAAGACGCTTGATCTTTCTCTCCAATTGATTTTCAACTTTAGCCTTACAGATTTTAAAGTAGTCTAAAGCTTCATCTTTACTTTGCAACAAATAAACATAGCAGAACCTAGTAGCATTGTCGGGGATATACCAAATAGGGGTATCTTCGACATGTACATATTTCAGTATAATAGGGTGGCCCATAGTGGTGGTAAGCCGAATTCCGGCTTACCGGGCGGCCCAATATGCTGAAGCGCAAAGACAAGGCCCAGCCGGCTAAGGAGGATCCAAGACGAAGGCCCAGTAACCATCCGACTTGGAGCACAAGACGAAGACAACTAAGCCGTATTAGTCTAGGACTCCTATTTCCTTATGCCGGTAGACTTTACTTGTAAGCCCTAGGTCCGGCCACCTTTATAAGCCGGCCTACGGGACACCTTAGGGCAGATCCAGAGACAATCTCCACAGCCTCATACAACCAAGGCTATACACACATCATTGTAACCCGGCGATATTGCCTTATAGTGATTTATAGCAGCACGTAGGATCACGCCACCGTCGTGTGATCCGAAGCTGGGTAAACTGTGTGTAATCCCGTCACCGGAATCCCGCTACGTTCCTCCCCCCATGTCTTCTCTCTACCGTCGGCGTGTATACCTAGCCGGATGGTACCCCTATCCCGGCTAGATTCGACAATACCACGACAGTTGGCGCCCACCGTGGGGCGAGAGGCGTACAGGCGATGATCCGGGCGGGATCAATATCGTCATCATCGATTGCATCTGGTCGAATCGTTGGATTCAGCGCGTCGTCTCTTGGAAGCTGCACGTCAAAGTCAAGCCGGCGGAACCTTACGCATGATGGCGATCGGCAACAAGCAGACTATGGGAGATCCAATCTGCTGGTCACCACCAAATCCTTCAAGCGGAACGAGTTCCGAAGCAAGATCGTTTGTCACGGCGGCCTACTGAAGCAACGCAAAAGACATGAGACGGCAACTTCTTCGAATCAGCATACAAGCTGTACACGTTGAGCCAAGCCATCAGCGGCGCTCACGCATCCAGATCCTCGGTGGCTAGTACTTACTCTATCCGAGCGGCAAGTCGGATTCCAGTCGTATTACAACTAGTGCCAACGCATTATAAACAAAATCGGGACAACTTGGAAGCCTTGCATTGATCGAGTCAACTAGCATAAATCACGTCAAGGCTCAAGGCAATCAGTGCATGGATTTTGCGGCCGGAGCCCTAATCACATGCATGACAATCTACATGGCGGTGGTTTAGATGCACGGACATCCCAGAAGGATGGCTTTGTCTCGAGAGAAGATTTTTTATGTCGTCACCTCCGATGTCTGGCTTCGTAATCGGCCGACGTTTGGCCCAGGCGAATCATGGCGGCTACGTACGATTTTCATCCTACGTCCGGTCCAGCGAATTTATGGTCGCTGACGTTTTTCCGGCGTAATTATCGTCACGTTCCGGCTTAATCGCCGACGCGGCATGTTGCCTTCCCGGCATACTTATCGTCACGTTTCGGCTTAATTTCCAACGTGGCATGTTGCCTTTTCAGCGTAGTTATCATTGCGTTCTAGTTTAGTCGCTAACGCATCACGATGCCTTTTCGGCATATCCACCGTTTTGTTTCGGCTTAATTGCCGACGCAACATGATGTTTTTTTTTGCGTTCTAGCTTAATTGCTGACGTGACAGGATGCCTTTTCGGCATAATTATTGTCGCGTTCCGGCTTAATTTGTCGATGCGGCATGACGTCTTTTGGCGTACCCGTCGTCGCGTTCCAGCTTAATTGCTGACGGGGCACGATGTATTGGTCGTTATTGTTCCGGCTTACGTGACAACCCGACAATAATCAATTTTTTTTTCTTCTCCTGGTTTTGACGAGTTCATCGTCTTCTACATCATGTCCGGCTTAGGCGGATTCATCGTGGCCTACTCGTCATCGCGGTCCGGCTTAATTTCCGTCGCAGCTTGCTCATCGCTGTATCCCGGTTTATGCGTCATCAACGCCAAGAGCACAAAAAAGCTAAGTTTTTCAGCAATTCTCTCGTTAACATTATATATGCTCATGAAATAAATTCTGGTTCGCTCTTTGAGATCATGCCATCTTTTATTTCCCGATGATCATATATACTAAGCTATCAATGTCAACCCGAATTTGCTTCGTGCTAGTGGTTATGTTCTGATGCTTTTTTGGCCATGTCGCCTTACAAAATAATATTTTGTCCGCCTAAGAGTATTCATCTGACCGCTTATGTGCTGGGTCGCCTAAGTAGGTGTTTCGGCACCAAAAGTCGGCGTTTGTTCTGGATCTAAACAGTTTGGTATTGCATCCCTGTTGCCCAGCAGACGTTCCGTGCTGGAGGTTTGCTAACACGCAAAATATGGCTAAAGTGCATAAGCCAGAAAACTTAAGGGCGGATCGCAGATAATCTGCAACCCAAATGTTTTTGTTGAAAAAACTGTCGGCTTAGCCCTTACAATTATTTAGCTTGCATTTAAAGTACAGCTTAATGCAGTTATTGTTTATTCGACAGGTATTTTTGTTGCCGCTTCATCAAGGACGTCTCCGGCAAGCCGACTCGTCTTCAGCCGCCTCCTGGATTTAAAACAGATTTGCATCACGCACTGTTACCCGGCGAGATGTTCCATTCAGCCGCCTCCTGGGTTTTTAAATAGATTGGTGTTGCGCCCTGTTACCCGACGAGATGTTCTCATCAAGCCTCATGCCGTCTTATTTCATAAGGTCGACATGAGCCTCGGGGGCTACAGTCTGTCGGAACTTACAGTTTTGATAGATAGCTCGGGGGGCTGCGTCGATCTACATCAAGCCGGCACTCGGGGGCTACAAGCATCAGATTTACTGAGTCTCATGTCGCCTTACTTCATAAACCGACATGAGCCTCGGGGCTACATCCACCTGGACGGAGATTTTTTCTTCATCCACTCTTTGGAATAAACTCGATTCTGAGACATGCAAATTGACTGTGTTCCCAATGGACAATAAAGCCGGCACCAGCGGGCATAGTTCAGTTCTGAAAGCAGACCGGACACGGCCTACTTCAGAAGCATGAAAATCAGATGGGTTCCACTGGACATAAGCCGGCTCGATATAAAATCGATTAGTCCGGAGTCCTGGTCAATCCGTCTTAAATGGCAATTAAGATGATGTCAGTTCGACAGTACATGTCGGATTATTTTCTTCGGCAAAGCTTCAAGTTCTACATCTGCCTAACCAAGACAAGACAAACAAAGGCGAAACTACTTCAAGCCCGTCGAAGAAGCCGGCCGCTGGAGAACTCAAAACTTTCCGGGGGCTAGTGTCGGGGATATACCAAATAGGGGTATCTTCGACATGTACATATTCCAGTATAATAGGGTGGCCCATAGTGGTGGTAAGCCGAATTCCGGCTTACCGGGCGGCCCAATATGCTGAAGCGCAAGGACAAGGCCCAGCCGGCTAAGGAGGATCCAAGACGAAGGCCCAGTAACCATCCGACTTGGAGCACAAGACGAAGACAACTAAGCCGTATTAGTCTAGGACTCCTATGCCGGTAGACTTTCCTTATAAGCCCTAGGCCTGGCCGCCTTTATAAGCCGGCCTAAGGGACGCCTTAGGGCAGATTAAGAGACAATCTCCACAGCCTCATACAACCAAGGCTATACACACATCATTGTAACCCGGCGATATTGCCTTATAGTGATTTATAGCAGCACGTAGGATCACGCCACCGTCGTGTGATCCGAAGCTGGGTAAACTGTGTGTAATCCCGTCACCGGAATCCCGCTACGTTCCTCCCCCCACATCTTCTCTCTACCGTCGGCGTGTATACCTAGCCGGATGGTACCCCTATCCCGGCTAGATTCGACAATACCACGACAGTTGGCGCCCACCGTGGGGCGAGAGGCGTACAGGCGATGATCCGGGCGGGATCAATATCGTCATCATCGATTGCATCTGGTCGAATCATTGGATTCAACGCGTCGTCTCTTGGAAGCTGCACGTCAAAGTCAAGCCGGCGGAACCTTACGCATGATGGCGATCGGCAACAAGCAGACTATGGGAGATCCAATCTGCTGGTCACCACCAAATCCTTCAAGCGGAACGAGTTCCGAAGCAAGATCGTTTGTCACGGCGGCCTACTGAAGCAACGCAAAAGACATGAGACGGCAACTTCGTTCGAATCAGCATACAAGCTGTACACGTTGAGCCAAGCCATCAGCGGCGCTCACGCATCCAGATCCTCGGCAGCTAGTACTTACTCTATCCGAGCGGCAAGTCGGATTCCAGTCCTATTACAACTAGTGCCAACGCATTATAAACAAAATCGGGACAACTTGGAAGCCTTGCATTGATCGAGTCAACTAGCATAAATCACGTCAAGGCTCAAGGCAATCAGTGCATGGATTTTGCGGCCGGAGCCCTAATCACATGCATGACAATCTACATGGCGGTGGTTTAGATGCACGGACATCCCAGAAGGATGGCTTTGTCTCGGGAGAAGATTTTTTATGTCGTCGCCTCCGATGTCCGGCTTCGTAATCGGCCGACGTTTGGCCCAGGCGAATCATGGCGGCTACGTACGATTTTCATCCTACGTCCGGTCCAGCGAATTTATGGTCGCTGACGTTTTTCCGGCGTAATTATCGTCACGTTCCGGCTTAATCGCCGACGCGGCATGTTGCCTTCCCGGCATACTTATCGTCACGTTTCGGCTTAATTTCCAACGTGGCATGTTGCCTTTTCAGCGTAGTTATCATTGCGTTCTAGTTTAATCGCTAACGCATCACGATGCCTTTTCGGCATATCCATCGTTTTGTTCCGGCTTAATTGCCGATGCAGCATGATGTTTTTTCGCGTCCCAGCTTAATTGCTGATGTGACAGGATGCCTTTTCGGCATAATTATTGTCGCGTTCCGGCTTAATTTGTTGGCGCGGCATGACGTCTTTTGGCGTACCCGTCGTCGCGTTCCAGCTTAATTGCTGACGGGGCACGATGTATTGGTCGTTATTGTTCCGGCTTACGTGACAACCCGACAATAATCAATTTTTTTTTCTTCTCCTGGTTTTGACGAGTTCATCGTCTTCTGCATCACGTCCGGCTTAGGCGGATTCATCGTGGCCTACTCGTCATCGTGGTCCGGCTTAATTGTCGTCGCAGCCTGCTCATCGCTGTATCCCGGTTTATGCGTCATCAACGCCAAGAGCACCAAAAAGCTAAGTTTTTCAGCAATTCTCTCGTTAACATTATATATGCTCATGAAATAAATTCTGGTTCGCTCTTTGAGATCATGCCATCTTTTATTTCCCGATGATCATATATACTAAGATATCAATGTCAACCCGAATTTGCTTCGTGCTACTGGTTATGTTCTGATGCCTTTTTGGCCATGTCGCCTTACAAACTAATATTTTGTCCGCCTAAGAGTATTCATCTGACCGCTTATGTGCTGGGTCGCCTAAGTAGGTGTTTCGGCACCAAAAGCCGGCGTTCGTTTTGGGTCTAAACAGTTTGGTATTGCATCCCTGTTGCCCAGCAGACGTTCCGTGCTGGAGGTTTGCTAACACGCGAAATATGGCTAAAGTGCATAAGCCAGAAAACTTAAGGGCGGACCGCAGATAATCTGCAACCCAAATGTTTTTGTTGAAAAAACTGTCGGCTTACCCCTTACAATTGTTTAGCTTACATTAAAAGTACAGCTTAATGCAGTTATTGTTTATTCGACAGGTATTTTTGTTGCCGCTTCATCAAGGACGTCTCCGGCAAGCCGACTCGTCTTCAGCCACCTCCTGGGTTTAAAACAGATTTGCATCACGCACTGTTACCCGGCGAGATGTTCCATTCAGCCGCCTCCTGGGTTTTTAAATAGATTGGTGTTGCGCCCTGTTACCCGGCGAGATGTTCTCATCAAGCCTCACGCCGTCTTATTTCATAAGGTCGACATGAGCCTCGGGGGCTACAGTCTGTCGGAACTTACAGTTTTGATAGATAGCTCGGGGGCTGCGTCGATTTACATCAAGCCGGCACTCGGGGGCTACAAGCATCTGAGTCTCATGCCGCCTTACTTCATAAACCGACATGAGCCTCGGGGGCTACATCCACCTGGACGGAGATTTTTTCTTCATCCACTCTTTGGAATAAACTCGATTTTGAGACATGTAAATTGACTGTGTTCCCAATGGACAATAAAGCCGGCACCAGCGGGCATAGTTCAATTCTGAAAGCAGACCGGACACGGCCTACTTCAGAAGCATGAAAATCAGACGGGTTCCACTGGACATAAGCCGGCTCGATATAAAATCGATTAGTCCGGAGTCCTGGTCAATCCGTCTTAAATGGCAATTAAGGCGATGTCAATTCGGCAGTACATGTCGGATAATTTTCTTCGGCAAAGCTTCAAGTTCTACATCCGCCTAATCAAGACAAACAAAGGCGAAACTACTTCAAGCCCGTCGAAGAAGCCGGCCGCTGGAGAACTCAAAACTTTCCGGGGGCTAGTGTCGGGGATATACCAAATAGGGGTATCTTCGACATGTACATATTCCAGTATAATAGGGTGGCCCATAGTGGTGGTAAGCCGAATTCCGGCTTACCGGGCGGCCCAATATGCTGAAGCGCAAGGACAAGGCCCAGCCGGCTAAGGAGGATCCAAGACGAAGGCCCAGTAACCATCCGACTTGGAGCACAAGACGAAGACAACTAAGCCGTATTAGTCTAGGACTCCTATTTCCTTATGCCGGTAGACTTTCCTTGTAAGCCCTAGGTCCGGCCACCTTTATAAGCCGGCCTACGGGACACCTTAGGGCAGATCCAGAGACAATCTCCACAGCCTCATACAACCAAGGCTATACACACATCATTGTAACCCGGCGATATTGCCTTATAGTGATTTATAGCAGCACGTAGGATCACGCCACCGTCGTGTGATCCGAAGCTGGGTAAACTGTGTGTAATCCCGTCACCGGAATCCCGCTACGTTCCTCCCCCCACGTCTTCTCTCTACCGTCGGCGTGTATACCTAGCCGGATGGTACCCCTATCCCGGCTAGATTCGACAATACCACGACAAGCATCATCAATTAATGTCATGAAATATCTCTTTCCACCTTTTGTCAACACACCATTCATCTTGCATAGATCAGAATGTATGAGTTCTAGAGGTACCAAGTTTCTCTCCTCGGCTGTGAAAGGATCGTATGGGCACCTAGAGGGGGGGGGTGAATAGGTGCTACACCAATTTTTAATTCTTTTTCAATTTTAGGTGTAACACAAAAAGGTAAATTCTCTAGATATGCAACTACGGTGAATTTACCTATATGAAGAGCAAACTAAAACAACTAGGCAATTAACAAAACAAGTAAAGACAACAAAGGGAAAGAGATAACCGAAAGTAGAAGCACGCGGAGACAAGGATGTATTCCCGAGTTCCTCCTTGTTAAGGGAGTACGTCTCGTTGGAGGGGTGTGAGCTCGCCACAAGAGGCCTACTCAAGATGCCACAAAGGCCTCACCCTATTCTCCGATGAACCGCACCCGAGGGTTTGGTTCACCTTCCACTATCGGAATCCTTCGAGGCGGAATCCGGAGCCTTTACAATGTTTTGGGGCACACACCCACAACTTAATTGGGGGCTCCCAAATCAACACATCTGTCACAATTACAACAAGTAGTAAGCACAAGAATACTAGGGTAACACAATGCTAACCCTAGAAATGAAATCCCTCAAGTGAATGAGGGGGAAATGAAGAACGGCTTGGTGAAGATGTAGATCGGGGCCTTCTCCTTCAATCCTCCAAAGATCGACGAATTTGGGTGGAGGGATTGAGAGATCTAAGGAATTTGAGCTTGAGCTTTATAGAGCATTAATGGAGGAGAGAGAGTGATCAAGCTAGGGCACAAAGGAGGGAGACACCCTCCTTTAATAGGCCTCCCTCCATCCAGCCGTTGGGGGCGCACCAGTCCCGCATCACCGGAAGTACCGCCAGGAGGGCCGGTACTTCTGGTCTTCCTTTCAGGCTTCAGCCAACGGTCTTCAGTCAACGTCCTTCAACCCGTCGCAGCGGTAGTTCCGCTGGAACCACCGGTAGTTCCGATTTAGCGGTAGTACCAGTACTACTTCCGGTGCTACTTCCGTTGAACACCAGAACCGAACTTTCGTAAGCGGTACTGGGTTCCGGAAGTAGCTCCGGAAGTTCCAAGCGGTAGTACCGCTGGGACGACCGGCACTTCCGGTTTAGCGGAAGTTCCGGTACTACTTCCGGTGCTACTTCCGTTTGAGTCCAGAACCGAACTTTCGTAAGCGGTACTGGGCTCCGGAAGTAGCTCCGGAAGTTCCGAGCGGTAGTACCGCTGGGATGACCGGTACTTCCGGTAAACCCCACAAACACCAGATTGAAGCATTTCTCGCGACGATTCTTTTAGATTTCCTGCACAGCTGAGATTCAACATTAGACTACTTATTAATTGTATTGTTGTCAACATCAAAATCACATGGAGTTAACACATGTTCTTTCAATCTCCCCCTTTTTGGTGTTGACGACAATGCAACTAATTAGCATAGATAGTTTCCAAAAGATAAACTGGCTCCCCCTAGAGGAGCTCCCCCTATCTTTTGGAAACCTAGCACATATCAACATATACATAGGATAGATAGGACATAGATAACCATACGAGGATAAATAGTTCAACAACGTTACATGCTCACATCATGCATAGAGAGTTCAAAACGGAAATAAGCTAAAAGTTCATGGGAACACGAGATAAAGAGGCAAATCAAAAGAAGGCAAACTCGTGTCCCGCCCATGCAAACCCCGGAGACTAAAACTATGCTAAGCACTTCTCCCCCTTTGGCGTCAAGACACCAAAAAGAGAGGAGCGACACTAGGCGTCCCAAGGGGATCACTCCCCATGCTCCTCCTGCTCCACTTCCTCCTCCTCATCGGACCAAGCAACACGGCCATTGGCGAGCCACTGCTCCTTGGGAGTGATGTTCTCTTCAGAGCCGTCGGAAACTGGGATCTCCAACTTGCACATAATCTGTTTCTGACGGAAGCGGTTCTTCTTGTCTTGCACATGGGACTCATACATGCGGTCATCAATCAAACAGAAGGACTCCCTGAACTTGGACTTGATCTTCTGGAACCATCCCGGTTCCTCAGCTGGAGCCTCAGCCACTTTCTTTCCTTTCCCATGGCGGTCCGCGGGAAGAACATGAGGTTTCTTGCGGAGCTTCTTCTCAAGATAGGGAACCACAGAATGGGAATGGTCAAGGCGCTCACCATTGTGGAGGTAGGCCCATTTACCAACAATGAGCTTCATAATGTAGGGGGTATAGATAGGAACCCGCTTATCAATGAGGCACATCCACAACTCCTCATAGATCACATTCATCACATCTAGCTTCTCTCCGGACCCCTTCCTCTCATGACACTGAATGAGCAGATCGATAAGATAGCCATGAACTTGATCCCAGTTGCCCACGCGAGGAGCGAGCGTCTCCCTGAAAATGCGAAACATGATCTCATAGGTAGGAATGAGATCCTCAGTCTATCCCGGAGACCCACCTTCCATGGTGATAGGGAGAAGCACATCCCTGCAACTTGGGCGGTCTCGATGATGAACCGTCAACCCATTGGATCTAGAGGTACGAGGGTAACCCAGACAAGCAGCAAAGTCTGACCACTTGTAGTCCACATGTTCTTCCTTGATCATCCAACGAAGCACAGAATTCCTCTCATCACCCATGTGCACAGTAGCATAAAACTGCCCAACTAGATGCTCATCATAGTCCTGGTGCAGCCCCATAATGTCAAGCAGCCCGAACTCTTCACACATGGCATAGGCTTCGGCAAAGTAGGCTTGATACTTCGGAGACGTCAAGTGAGGAATGTTGAGATGATGTTGAAGGACCACAGCATTCCTTTGGCCCAAATAAATTTGATCATGCACAAGCTCTTGATCATTGGTGTAGAAGCGGGGGTTACTGACATTGGCTTGACGAGGAATGAGGTAGGGGTTCTTCATCCGATACTCACGGTACTGCTGGTCGGGCATCTTAGCAAACGAGACTGTTTTTGGTTTCTTTGCCACTGTCTTCTTAGAAGTCCCACTTGAACCGGCAGCACTTTTCTTCTTCTCAAGGTTGATCTGACGGGCTGACTTGGTTTGCGGCATCACCTCGGACTCTTCTTCAATGTCTTCCTCAACCGTGCGCTATTTCTTGCGAGCTGAGGAGGAGAAACCTGAGAAGTAAGCACAAAGGTAGGGAGGGAACTAGGAAAGACAGAAAATTCGCAATAAAAGCAAGGTAGATGCAAAGAGTAGCCAACTCGTATAGATATTGAGGACACCGATAGTATCGAGAGGAACCCCGGGGACACCCCACGGGACACCCAAGCACACGTGCCCGAGTGACATGAGGAAATTAGGGTTTCTCAAGGTACTAGAGATTTCTTCAAGATCTACATGAAAAACCTACTCTAGACAACTAAACACATCTAGTAGAGGTCCAAAACATACTCCAATGAAGATTGTATCCAAACAATCGTGCATCTAGAACTTGCCCTACATCAAATCTAGTTTCAAATAGTGAAGCCTAGAATGAGCATGAGAGAGGTCAAATACCGGAGGCCATGGAGGAGGATGTCGAGGGGATCGATTCCCTCGGACCAGATCTGAAGAAGGAGCACCGGAGGAGCTTCAATGGGGCCCTAGGAGGGGCCGGTGGCTGGGTTGGGAGAGAGAAGAAAGGTTGGGGTCGGGAGGAAGAAGAAAGGAAAACCTAACTTCCTCCCCCGGCCCCGTGCCCTTAAGTCGCCCAAACCCGCCGCACCGGTAGTACCGGTGGAGCGAGCGGTACTTCCGCCCGTTGCAGTTTTCAGGCGGCTAGAAACTGCAGGGGACGGTAGTACCGGTCGATTCGCCGGTAGTACCGCACATTGTAACTGCTCCTCCCGCATCACCGGTAGTATCGGTGGAGCGAGCGGTACTTCCGCCCGCTGCAGTTTTCAGGCAGCTGAAAAATGCAGGGGACGGTAGTACCGGTCGATTCGCCGGTAGTACCGCTCCTATCAGAAAACTTGATGCTTGTTTTTAGGGAGAATTTTATGTTTAGATTTAGATCCAGGGGTTTAGGAGAGTTGAGGCTTAGGATGGATAGCAAACTGTCATAATATGGTACTACACTCACGTTTGCAAGATGCAAAAATAAAAGGCCAAACATTAGTGTTTTTCCATCACACGCACATAGTGAAACATATAGGTCTAGAAAAACCAAATAAACACTAAATAAGAACCAACTCCTCACATGAGGAGGTCGGTGGCCGAAGCCACCATATATGAGTATAAAAGAATGAGACACCGCGAAGATATATCTTGGGTCCTCACTCGAAACTCATCATTTAAGCTCACAATTCATGAAATTGAATATAGAGTAGACAGATGAATTCATTAATATAGGCATCATGGGGGGAGGGAGAGCCCAATAGTTAGGACAACACTCCCCCTAAATCCATGCCTACACCTAAACCAAGATAGAAGTTGAAACTATAGATGTGTATGGAAGATGGTCAAGCCAAACTCCTCGAATCCACGATATTTAGCTCATTCCTCAAATAAGTGAATCTTGCTTCATCAAGTGGCTTCGTGAAAATATCGGCAAGTTGGTCTTTGGTCGGCACATATGCTAGCTCAATGTCTCCACGGGCAACATGATCCCGAATGAAATGATGATGAATCTCAATGTGCTTGGTTCTTGAGTGTTGCACCGGGTTGTAGGCGATCTTGATAGCACTTTCATTGTCACACAAAAGAGGCACTTTCTCACAATTGACACCGTATTCCTTTAAAGTTTGCCTCATCCATAACAATTGAGTGCATGCACTTGCGGCGGCCACATACTCGGCTTCGGCGGTGGAGAGGGAAATACAATTTTGCTTCTTAGAAGACCAACTCACCAAGGACCTACCAAGAAATTGGCAAGCCCCGGAAGTTGATTTCCTATCATCTTGATCACCGGCCCAATCCGAATCCGTGAACCCACGAAGAGTGAAAAATGAATCCCTTGGGTACCACAAACCAAACCTTGGGGTATGAACCAAATATCATAGGATTCTTTTGACCGCCAACATGTGGCTTTCCTTAAGAGCCGCTTGATACCTTGCACACACACCTACACTCAACACAATATCGGTTCTAGATGCACAAAGGTAAATCAACGAACCTATCATGGAGCGGTAGAGCTTTTGATCCACAACTATACCCTTTGGGTTAAGTTGTAGATGGCATTTGGTATCCATAGGTGTCTTCTTTTCCTTAGCATCGGCCATATTAAACCTCTTGAGCATGTCTTGAATATACTTTGCTTGGCTAATGAAAGTCCCTCCTCTCAATTGCTTGATCTCAAATCCAAGGAAGAACTTCAACTCGCCCATCATAGACATCTCAAACCTATCGGTCATAAGCTTTGAAAATTCATCATTAAAAGCTTTGTTAGACGAGCCAAATATAATATCATCAACATACAGTTGGCATACGAAAAGCTCCCCTTTAACCCTCTTAGTAAAGAGAGTAGGATCAATTTGCCCAACTTCAAATCCACGGTCTAACAATAACTCTCTAAGGTGCTCATACCACGCACGTGGTGCTTGCTTAAGTCCATAGAGCGCCTTATCAAGCTTGTAGACATGGTTAGGGAAGTTGGGGTCCTCGAACCCCGGGGGTAGCTTAACGAACACCAACTCCTTTAAAGGTCCATTAAGAAAGGCACTTTTAACATCCATTTGTTGCAATTTAAAGTTATAACGAGATGCATAAGCAAGAAGGATACGGATGTACTCAAGGCGAGCCACGGGAGCATAGGTCTCTCCGAAATCAATGCCTTCAACTTGAGAGTACCCTTGAGCCACCAATCTAGGCTTGTTCCTCACAACCATGCCATGTTCATCTTGCTTGTTCTTGAAAATCCATTTTGTACCGATAACATTGCAGCACTCCTTAGGCTTCTCAACTAACTTCCAAACTTTATTGCGCTCGAAATTGTTGAGCTCTTCATGCATGGCTTGCAACCAATCCGGATCTTCAAGAGCTTCGGACACTTTCTTCGGTTCAATCATGGCAATATGGGCTTGATGATCACTAAAGTTTGCCAATTGCCTCCGGGTGGACACTTTGCCTCTCACATCATCAATCACCTTCTCAAGAGTATGTTCACGAAGTTCCATGGTTCTTGCAACTCTAGCTCGACGACGGGCTTCGATATCCTCATTGCATCTTGGAGGTATCACTTGATCACCTTGATCATTTGAGTCCCCGTCTTGACCGGAAGGTTGACCTTGATCATCACTAGGCATGGCTTCAACATTTGAAGAAGAAGATGGTTGAGCAAGGTCTTGATCATTGCTAGCATCACGAATAGGTGAGTTGGGCTCTTGCAAAGCAACTTGATCAAAGGGTTGAGGGTCTTCAACTTGTTCTTCGGTTGGTGCAATAGGCTCTTCATTGGCTAGATTTTCTTGTGTAGATGAAGGCTCCACTTGAGTAGAGCATTGTCCTTCTCGATCTATCACAAGGGGTTCCTCAACGAGGCGGAAAAATCCCACACCCATTCTTCTTATGGCTTCTTGAGGAATTACATCATCTACATCGGAAACATGAAATTGCGCCACTTGGGAGCCGTCATTTTCCTCGAACACCACACTACAAGATTCTATGATACGCCGTGAGGCTTTATCATAGATTCTATAAGTGTGGGATTCGGCACCGTAACCAACAAATATACCCTCTAGGGATTTAGACTCGAATTTAGTTAAGCGACAACCTTTAATCAAATAGAAACACTTACAACCGAAGACACAGAAGTAGGAGATGTTAGGTTTGTTTCCGGTGAGGATCTCATAGGGGGTCTTGTTCAACCCTTTGAGGAAGTAGAGCCGGTTGGATGAGTGACATGCCGTGGATATAGCCTCCGCCCAAAAACTCAACGGAGTCTTAAACTCCGCTAACATGGACCTTGCTATATCCATAAGAGTCCGGTTCTTCCTCTCGGCTACACCATTTTGTTGAGGGGTATAGGTTGCGGAATATTGATGACGAATGCCCTCTTCACTAAGAAACTCATTGAGGGTGTAGTTCTTGAACTCGGAGCCATTATCACTTCTAATTGCCAATATGGGGACATTGTGTTGACGTTGCATTTCAATGGAGAAGTCGACGAAGGTTTGTTGGGTCTCACTCTTCGACTTAAAGAAATAAACCCAAGTGAATCTTGAATAGTCATCAACAATCACCAAGCAATACTTCTTCCCACCTAGACTTGCTTCGGGAACGGCACCAAAAAGATCCACATGGAGGAGCTCCAAGATCCTCTTGGATGAAATAATAGTCTTGGAAGGGTGAGGAGAATCATGCATCTTGCCTTCAACACAAGCCCTACAAACACGATCTTTGGCAAAATAGATATCTTCTTTTAGTCCGAGAATGTGGCCACCCTTGTGGAGACTTTGCAAAGTTCTCATGTTGACATGGCTAGGCGGCGATGCCACAACCAACCCTTGTCGGCCTTTCCGAATAGGCACATCGAATTTGAAGTGGTTTTCCCCGAAAAGTCAACCACAAACAAATCATCCTCGACGTACCCAACGAAAGCGACCTTTAGAGTCTTGCTCCACAAGAGTACCACAACATCAATATCAAAGAAGACGGCGAAACCCATCTTATTAAGTGCACGAACGGAAAGTAAATTAAAACCAAGGTCTTTGACAAGCATGACATTCATTAGAGTGATATCCCTAGCGATTACCACCTTGCCAAATCCCAATACCTCGGATTTTGATCGATCTCCATAAGTGACGGTTGCTTCATTTAGATTTGGTCTCAACTCCGTCATTAACTCCTTGCTTCCGGTCATATGTTTTGGGCAACCACTATCAAGCACCCATTTTGACCCACCGGAAGCATAGTCCTACAAGAAATCATTGCTTTGATTTAGGTCCCCATTTCTCAATGGGTCCTCTTTTGTTAGCAACAAGGGTTTTAGGAACCCAAATAGAACGAGCGATAGGCATATTTCTAGGACCAACAAACTTAGCATAGACATCCCCATAATAATCAACAAATATAATGAAGTGTGGGTTAGTCTTTCCCGCAAAGTAATCACTAGTGGTTTTGCCCCTTGTGGCACTCCCACTAGCAATGTTGACCTTCTTAGCTTGGGAGATCTTCTTTGCTTGAGGAGCACTAGAAATGTTGGCCTTCTTAGCTTGAGGGGTCTTCTTTGCTTGGGGAGCTCTAGCATCCTTTATGAAACCCTCTTTCTCCTTTTCCTCCTCAACGAACCCAAGACCAACTCTCCCTTTTTGTGAAGTAACAAACGGTTTCTTACCTAGGGAGATGGCCTTAGCAAGATTGATCTTCAACGTAGCATTTTCCTCAATGATATTTGCATGATCACAAGTAATGGGAGTAGAGGAACTAGGCATATCATTTTTAGGTGGTTGAGCTTGAAGTTGTTCATACGACTTAGTGAGGGTAGAGTGTTTACTCTCCAATGCTTTGTGGGCCTTGGAGAGCTTCTCTAGCTCCTCGGTTAGTCTAGAATGACCAACACCAAGCTCGACCTTTTCTTTCTTACATGCTTTGTATTTAGCAATTGCATGATCACGTTCTTTAATGAGTTTAGCAACAATTACATCATTTGATTCTTCTATAGATTCTAGTTGTTGCTCTAGAGAAACTCTAAGCTCATGCTCTTCTTCAAGATTGTCTTTCAAGGATGCGATTTCCATAGCATCCTCTCTTTCAATCTTACCCTTGATCTCAAGCATTTCTTGAGCTTCACCATATTGACTCATAAGAGCCTCAACATGCTTCTTTGTTTCACCTTGCATGTTAGTGATAAAGTGATCGAAAGCAACTATTTCCTCTTTGATTTTAAGACTAGTAGCATCATCCATATTACTCATTGCCTTAGGAGACGAGGGAGATGATACCTCGGTGGTCTTGGCCATGAAGCATCTTGCGGAGGAGTTGGAGACATTCTCATTGGGGGATTCAAATAAGGAAGGAGATGATGAAGAAGCAATAGCAATGACGGCAACTTCATTTGTGGGACCTTCTTCTTCTTCTCCGGATGAGTACTCTTCTTGAGCAAGCAATACAATTCTCGGAGGCTTCTTGTTGATGGCATTCTTCTTGAAGAAAGGTTTCTTATGGGTGTCCTTTGACTTGTCCTTCCTAACAAGCTTTCCTCCATGAAGTTCTCAATTATCAAATGGACACTCGGCTACAAAGTGATATTTGTCTTGGCAATTGTAGCAAGAACGAACTCTTTGGCCACCCTCCTTCCTTCCACTTGCCTTGTTGACAAAATCTCTTGCCTTGGATGGACTCTTCCAAAAGACTTTAGATGTGAGAGCCGCATAGTCCTTGAGAGTATCTTGAAGCTCTTTGGGATCCCAATGTGACACATCTTCTTGATCCTCATCATCATCGTCTTGCTCCACAACCTTGGCCTTCAAAGCAAGTGAAGAACCTCTATGCATTCCAATGGCTCGGGCTCGAGCATCTTCGGCGTTTTTGGCGGCCACCTTGTATGCCACCATCTCTTGCATGACTTCATTAGATGACATGAGGTGATAGTTGTGTCTTCCTTGAAGACTCTTCAAGTCGGTGGATTCGAACGGCCAAAGAGCACTCACATACTTCCTCTTGATCCAAGCATCATCCACATAGGTTGCACCAAGGGCTCGAAATTGAGTGGCAAGGGTCTTGAGTCTTCGATACATTTCTTCATGATCTTCACCATCTATCATGAAGAAGCCCTCGGCTTGGTTGCTCAAGGCTTCAAATCTATTCCTTTGCATGCTCTCATTACCGACAAACTCTTGAGTGAGAATATCCCAAGCTTCTTTGGCGGTGGTGGCAAGCTCGATGTGAGACATGTGCTTTTCTCCCACAGCGGTATGAATTATGTTGAGAGCCAAGTCATTGAGTTGACCATCCACGACTTCTCTTCTTGTCATGTTGCTTGGGTCGACGGCCTTGAAGCCAACTTCGATGATTCTCCATAGCTCGCTCGAAGCGCTCTTGATATGAGATCTCATAGGAAATTGCCAGTTAGAAAAACAAGATGGATTAAACTTAGGTGGATCACCCCTATTATTTATATGAGGATGCGGGATAGGTGGGTCGACGGAGTACTTAAATGGAACACCATGGTACTCCTCCTTCCCATTATCAATTTTAGAAGGGGATTCATTAGTGAGTTGTTCGCCCTCCCCACTATGCGCGGCGGAAGCATTAGCCTCTAGGGATGGTGCGACGGGTGGCTTATTGCCATTCAAGAGTTGCCTCATCATAGCACGCAACTCCTCCATTTGAGTGTCCATAGATGATTTCAAGCTTGTTTCCAAATTCTTGAGATCATCCATGGACACCGGAGGGGTGCTACCACCCGTAACATCATCACCGTCACCCATACTCTCTTAGGCGGTGAAGCCTAACTTAAGAGCCAAGGCTCTGATACCAATTGAAAGGATCGTATGGGCACCTAGAGGGGGGGTGAATAGGTGCTACACCAATTTTTAATTCTTTTTCAATTTTAGGCGTAACACAAAAAGGTAAATTCTCTAGATATGCAACTACGGTGAATTTACCTATATGAAGAGCAAACTAAAACAACTAGGCAATTAACGAAACAATTAAAGACAACAAAGGGAAAGAGATAACCGAAAGTAGAATCACGCGGAGACAAGGATGTATTCCCGAGTTCCTCCTTGTTAAGGGAGTACGTCTCATTGGAGGGGTGTGAGCTCGCCACAAGAGGCCTACTCAAGATGCCACAAAGGCCTCACCCTATTCTCCGATGAACTGTACCCGAGGGTTTGATTCACCTTCCACTATCGGAATCCTTCGAGGCGGAATCCGGAGCCTTTACATTGTTTCGGGGCACACACCCACAAATTAATTGGGGGCTCCCAAATCAACACATCTATCACAATTACAACAAGTAGTAAGCACAAGAATACTAGGGTAACACAATGCTAACCCTAGAAATGAAATCCCTCAAGTGAATGAGGGGGAAATGAAGAACGGCTTGGTGAAGATGTAGATCGGGGCCTTCTCCTTCAATCCTCCAAAGATCGACGAATTTGGGTGGAGGGATTGAGAGATCTAAGGAATTTGAGCTTGAGCTTTTTAGAGCATTAATGGAGGAGAGAGAGTGAGCAAGCTAGGGCACAAAGGAGGGAGACACCCTCCTTTAATAGGCCTCCCTCCATCCAGCCGTTGGGGGCGCACCAGTCCCGCATCGCCGGAAGTACCGCCAGGAGGGCCGGTACTTCCGGTCTTCCTTTCAGGCTTCAGCCAACGGTCTTCAGTCAACGTCCTTCAACCCGCCGCAGCGGTAGTTCCGCTGGAACCAACGGTAGTTCTGATTTAGCGGTAGTACCGGTACTACTTCCGGTGCTACTTCCGTTGAACACTAGAACCGAACTTTCGTAAGCGGTACTGGGTTCCGGAAGTAGCTCCGGAAGTTCCGAGCGGTAGTACTGCTGGGACGACCGGTACTTCCGGTTTAGCGGAAGTTCCGGTACTACTTCCGGTGCTACTTCCGTTTGAGTCCAGAACCGAACTTTCGTAAGCGGTACTGGGCTCCGGAAGTAGCTCCGGAAGTTCCGAGTGGTAGTACCGCTGGGACGACCGGTACTTCGGTAAACCCCAGAAACACCAGATTGAAGCATTTCTCGCGACGATTCTTTTAGATTTCCTGCACAGCTGAGATTCAACATTAGAGTACTTATTAATTGTATTGTTGTCAACATCAAAATCACATGGAGTTAACACATGTTCTTTCGGGCTGCCGTGTGAGGCTTCCGAGGTTGCTTAGCTTCCAAGGTGTGAGGCTTTCAAGGTTACAGAGTTTGTTCCAGGTGCTTAGCTGATGATCATATCATAACTGAATGCAAAAATCAATTCCGATGCAAACTCTGTTGGAATTATGGCCATATCTCTTTTAACTGCCTGTCCAATCGCAACAAGAAAAGGATCTTTAGACAAAAAGGGGTTATCCAACAAGACTCTGCCGTGGATACAGCTGTCGATGGTTCAGTTGGAAACAGAACGGCGCCCCCCTGCTACAGTAAACCCCCTTCTCTTGTGAACTCCGTAGCTACTGGAGGCGAATCAATGGCGAACTACCCCTGCGATCCTTTCCCCCACCTTCCTGCTGGTGCTGGCCTCATCCCCAACAATGGTCAGCGACCACAACGTGGATATGTAGTCATCGGCGGCGGCAATATGCCTGTCAACTGCGACGACTGGTCCATTGTCACCATCACCCCTGAACCTGCGCCTGATGCTTTCCAAGGTACTGCTGCTCTAATCTCGAATCAGTTGCACCAGAGAGGATACCAAGTTAGGCAGATTTCGAGGTCTGGGATGGGGACAGCACTGGTCAGATTTGTCTGTGTTGTTGATAGGGACCATGCTGTTGCCAATAGCCCCTATTTCATTGGCGACACTGTGATGAGAATTGTTCCCCAGCACAGAGGTATAAATCATAGGGCTGCTACTTTTACTCATGATGTTTGGCTTATGCTAGTAAACTATCCTCAAGAGTGCTGGAATCTGGACACTGTCATCTCCACTATGGCACCTTATGGCAGACTCTTAGTTTGGAACAGAGAGAATGATTTCAGAGCTAGAATTTTGGTCAAAATCAGAACCTATGATATTGATTGTATCCCTCTTAGCATTGTTCTACTCCATAATGCAACTGATGTTGGACATGGTGATAGTTGGTCTTGCCCTACCTACATCCTATCCTCTGAGATGCTGGGTGTTCAAGCTGGAGATGAAGACCCTTTACCCCCTGATGGACATAACCCTCACCCTGTCCCAATGGTGATTGATGATTTTGCAATGTGGCATGCTGAGAATGAAGGTGCTCCTGCTGCACCAGCTAATCCTGCACCTGCTGCTCCTGCTAACCCTGGTGAGCCAGTTATAGTCACTCCACCACAGAGCCCTGTTCTACCAGATGTTGCACAAGAGGAACCCAATGTACAACCTGATGCTGCACAAGTGGAGAACAATGTTGCAGTGAATAATGTTGCACAAGAGGATGATAATGATGTTGCACATGTGGTGCAGGGGCAGAACTATAACATTGAGGAAGATAGCAATGATCTACATATTTCCCCTGTCTCTGCAACTGCTAATGCAATGGACAAACAAGTGGAAGGTGATCAGGCTGATCCTAGTAACTTACCTGATAACAATATGGATTTATTCAAGGAACTGGTCAATAACATTGCAAGCTCTGCCAACTCTGTTCTTCCAGCCCTTAAGGAGTGCACAGTTACTAATATTGAATACAGGGTAATTGAGGTGGACAATGACTCTGAACTGAAAAGGAAATGCTATATGCAGATAAATACTATATCTGACAATGATTTTGTTGCTCCACCCACTGTCAAGATTACTGAAATCCAGGATGCAGGACAAGTATCTTCCAGAGCAAAGAAGAGCAAGGTTCCAACCACTGTGGCAGAAGTGAGAAGAAGTGATAGGCTGGCTAAACTCAATGCTGGTTTCAAAGGGAAAGCACCAATAAATTCATCTGATGTCTCAGCTGAGCCAAAAATGGGAAGGAATAAGAAGAAGAAGACAGTTGCAGCCAACCTTGACCCCATGTTTGAAGCACAAGTCATTGATGAGAAGGCTGAAACTCCACCTCACCTTCCCACCTCAACTCTGCAAGCCATTGGAACTGGGCCATGCCAGATGCACCCTATGGATGTATCTGAGGAAACTTTAAACTATGACAGTTCCTATGATAGCATCGAATAAAGATCAGTTGGGCAGTGCAAGAATGATACTAGAAGTGGAGTACTTCTGGTCTTGCATGCTTTATTTTGTGGCAAATAATTACCAAACCCTTGTGTTCAGTTGGTTAATGTGGGGGATCTATCTAAAACTATATTTTGGGCAGATTAAGTATGCTGGTTGTAATAATTCCCATATTTTATTTTCTGGATTATCTATGTGGACCTGCTCCATATTTATGTGTGATGGATATTATGGCTTTCATGGTTCATTCATCTGTATTGGCAGAAATTTATCCCTTATATCACCTCCAGGTTTGCTAGTCTCACCTGGTCCAATGAATTATATATCTGTTCCCAATGAATAGGCAATGGATTATTCTTAATTGGAACTTAAGAGGGATTAATTCCCAAATCAGATGGGATGCTATTAGACTGAAAATTGAGGAATCAAACTGTAATATCATCTGTTTCCAGGAAACTAAAAGAGAAGATTTTGACCACTCATATATTCATAATTTCTGCCCCAGAAAATTCAATAAATTTGCTTATGTACCTTCCAATGGTAATTCTGGTGGATTATTGATTATTTGGAATGGAGCACTATTTGAAGGAACTGAGGTTAGCCACGAAAAATTCCAACTGACAGTGAGGTTAAGGTGCAAGCTTAGTAATGAAACTTGGTACCTCACTAATATTTATGGGCCCACAATTACAGAGGAGAGAGCCTTATTTACCAGCTGGCTTAATAATTTGGATACCTCACAGATGGAATTATGGATGATATTGGGAGATTTCAATCTCATAAGAAGCCCTGAGAATAGGAATAGAGCTGGAGGAGATGCTACTAATATGCTACTGTTTAATAGTATTATTCAGAATTTGGATCTTGAGGAAATCCCTTTAAAAGGCAGAGCGTATACATGGAGCAATATGCAAGACAATCCTCTCCTGGAAAAATTGGACTGGATCTTCACATCAACTAATTGGACCACTCAATTCCCAAATACTATGGCTATCCCACTGGCCAAGCTCACTTCAGACCACATCCCAATCCAGATCCAAATTGGCACCTCAATACCTAAATCTAACATTTTTAGATTTGAGGAATATTGGCTTGAGTTTGATGGATTTATGGAAGTAGTTGGCAACAGTTGGCTTCTCCCTGGCATAAACAGCAACCCAGCTAAAGAACTTACTGCAAGGCTAAAATCAGTCAGAGCTGGATTGAAAAAATGGAGCAGAAATCTCTCAAAGCTGCATAAGGTGATTGAATCATGTAGTTATGTCTTGGCCCTTATTGATGGGCTGGAAGAGCAGAGGAACCTCTCATTACAAGAAAAGAATTTCAGAGAAGCTTTGAAGAGACACCAATTAAAGCTATTAGAAGCCAAAAGAATTTATTGGAAAAACAGGGCAAAAATTAAGTGGGCCCAACTAGGTGGAGAAAACTCTAAATTCTTTCATACTGTGGCTACCCAGAATTACAGAGGAAATTTTATTGCTTCATTGAAAGAATCAGATGATAGAGTAGTTACTGAGCATAATGGGAAAGCTGCTATACTTTGGGATGCTTTCAAAGATAGAATTGGTAAATCAGATAACCCCACTATGCTATTTGATCTGGTGGAATTAGTGCCCCCTAATACTGCAGTGGATTTTGGCAGTCTTGAGGTGCCATTCACAAATGAGGAGATGGATAACATTGTGAAGGAAATGCCACCTGATAAATCACCTGGCCCTGATGGATTTAATGGCACCTTCCTTAAGAAATGTTGGGGAACTGTTAAGCACCTATTTTATAAATTATGTGCCAGCTTCTATGAAGGAAACATGAATCTGGAAAGTATCAACACTGCCTTCATAACACTCATCCCCAAAAAACAAAACCCTGAGTATGCTAATGATTTTAGACCTATTTCTCTTGTTAGTCTGGCTCTAAAATTTATCACCAAGCTGCTGGCAAACAGACTGCAGAAGATCATTATCCCATTGATCCATAAAAATCAATATGGATTTATAAAGAAAAGGTCTATTCATGACTGTCTTGCGTGGGCTTTTGAATATATACACCTCTGCCATAAGTCAAAAAAGGAGATTGTAATTATTAAATTAGACTTTGAAAAAGCTTTTGACAAAGTTGAATATTCAGCAATTTTAGCCATGATGAAGCACATGGGGTTTGGGGAAATATTCATTTCATGGATCAAAAGCATTTTATATAGTGCATCCACCTCAGTTTTGCTAAATGGAGTTCCTGGAAAATCTATCAAATGCAGAAGGGGAGTGAGACAAGGAGATCCTCTATCACCAATTCTCTATGTATTGGTGGGGGAATTACTACAGTATGCTATCAATAAAGCATGGCAAGATGGTGATATTGGACTCCCAATGGATAATGCCTATGGACTAGAGTATCCCATAATTCAATATGCTGATGATACCTTGATTATAATGCCAGCTGATCAAGCACAGATAGCAAACCTAAAAGCACTCCTGCAAAAATTCTCCCTATCCACTGGATTGCGTGTAAATTACAACAAATCCTCCATGGTGCCCATTAATATTACAGCATCAAGGTGCAATGAACTGGCTCAAGGATTTGGTTGTATTACTGAGTCACTTCCTTTTCCTTACTTGGGCCTCCCAATGGGTACTACCAAACCAAGAATGGAACACCTGATTGGAATTCTGGAAAAAATTGATAGAAGGCTATCTGGTATTGCCACAACTCTGTCATATGATGGAAGACTGGTATTTGTTAAAGCAGTCATCTCTGCCATGCCGAATTATGCAATGTGTGCTATGAAACTACCCCTTGGATTTTTGGACCATGTTGAAAATTCTGCCAGAAACTTTCTATGGAAAGGTAAGGAAATCGATAAGAAAGGAAAATGTCTGGTTAAATGGGAAAAAGTGTGTTTGCCAAAAGAAGCTGGAGGTTTGGGAGTAAAGAACCTAAGAATTCAAAATACTGCTCTCATGATGAAGAATCTGTACAAATTCATGAATCAGTGTGATATTCCTTGGGTGCAACTAATCTGGCAAGCGCATTACAATGATGATAAGTTGCCTCAAGTTAAAGGCCAATGTGGATCATTTTGGTGGAAGGACTGCTTGTCCTTATGGGATAGCTTTGTAAATAATGTAAATGTCACAGTGGGATCTGGCAAGACAATAAGGTTCTGGATGGATAATTGGATGGACACTATTTTGATGGAGGAATTCCCTCATCTTTTTTCCTTCTCAAAGAATAAAGACATTAGTCTAAAGAGATTCATTACTGACTTCCAAGAAAATATTTATGATCATTTCCATCTACCTCTATCACTGATTGCTGCACAAGAATGTGAGGAACTCTCAGAAGCTATTGATTTATATATTGAGTCTAATAATGAAGATGAAGATCAATGGGAATTTGAATGGAAAGGGGGATACTCATGTAAAAAGGTATACTCAAAACTATCCCCTGCAATAAAGGCTCCTGCACCTTTCAGTTGGATTTGGGAATCTAGAGTACTTCCAAAACAAAGGTTCTTTTTCTGGCTGCTCCTGCTAGACAGGTTAAACACAAGAGATCTACTAACAAGGAAGAACTTTTACATTGAGTCAAAGGAATGTGTATTATGCCAGGATTGCCCAAACGAAACAATGGAACATCTGTTCTTCTCATGTGACTTCACCCAGGGTTTTTGGTGGAAGCTCAACATGGAATGGAATAATGATCTCAACATCATAAACCTACTGACTGATGGAAGCAGAAGATTCAGTGCCAATTGCTATAAAGAGGTGATTATAACTGGGTGCTGGAGCATTTGGAACCACAGGAATAAAATCATCTTTGATAACCAGGAGTTAGATATCATTGAGTGTTTTAGATTTTTCAAAGAATCCTTTGCTCTTGTTATGCATAGAGCAAAGCCAAGCCTCAAGGAAGGCATGCAGCAATGGATTGATTCATTGTAATTTTTCTTCATGAACTTTTCCATTGTAAATATGTTAACCCCTAATTTATAATGAAAAATGACACAGTAGGGGCCTTCCCTACTGTTTTTGTGTCAAAAAAAAAAAAAACTATGGCACTTAGAACCTTTGGCAATAATGAATTTCGGAATTAAACACATGCTAGATAGCCGAGACATTAAACCAAAATTAACGTGACATAAACGAGAGTGCCAAATACTAGCATCCGAATCAACATTGCCGCAAATATGGTTCACTGACTTATNGAATTTTAATTACATCGAGATCACAACCGGGGCAAAAGCCCGTATAGCTATTCGATTACATGGAGATCATAACCGGGACTAGCGCCTCTTGTTGACATTGTATTTCCCTCAGGGTTTATGACGTGGTTCACCAAAAATCCCGCAATTTCCTCTTGAAGCGGTATGAAGCGCTCCTTTGGTTGCAGTTTAGTCCGCATTTTATCCAACTATAAAAGAAGGAGATCAATATGAATATCAATCATCATTATAATTATGAATGACACTCAACAATGGTAATAAAATAAAATTGTGAATATATATCTGTTCACGTACCTCTATAAATTTTGATGGATTCCGCTCACTGACCTCCCCGCGAATCCACTCGCAAACGAAGAATCCACACAAATTGGATGACGATGGTTGCCTCTCGCACTTTACGAGAATAGAATTCAATAAAATAATAATCAAGCATGATATAATGGTATTGAAATTAGAATTAAATAGATGCGCGGACCTAGCTCGTACTACTTACCTTGACTTTATGAAACGAAAGCTCTTTTTGAAAATCACCAGTTGTCCTCTCGGTGAAAGCTTTCCAAATCCTGCCCGGCAAAAAAAAATGAATAAATGAGTTATTAGTTACTTGATATCTCGGGAAATGAACAAAGAGACCGATATAGTGCGATAATGATTGAAATTACTTTTGGAGCACATCTTTAATGATTTGGTACTTCTCTTCGGCTGTATCCAATGAGTCGTGGAGTTCAACTCTTCCAGAGTCAACTTCAATGATTAGCAAAATGTAATGGAAGCTGCGGACACGTTTATATACGTCGGTAACTCATCAGTTGCAACTAATTACATTCGACTAAGCAAAAATTAATGTGTGCAAGACAGTAACAGTCTTACCCGAAGTTGTAAGGAAACAGTATCTTCTTTTTGTAATGTTGCCTTTGTATGAACCTTAGCAAGTTCCTCTCCGTTTCCTGAGGGAATTGTAGTAGCAATTTTTCATTAATTCGTACTAGGTCAACGAACCCAAAGTCAAATATTCTTTTTTACGTCACATTCATGACTCTTCATTCTGCATAAATAGCGTAGTGAGCATAATTATAGACAATAAACGAGATGTGCTACAGACTTTATTATGGAAACAAATGAATTGAATCACTTACAGACAATAGGTACTGATGATACTCAAGTCGAGGGCATCAAGCTTGTATAACTGATAGAGTTCTTCAAAATCAATCGTCATCTCGTCTTTACCAATGAAATGGTCTTCTGTAATTTTCACAGGGATCATTCTTCGGTCTTCCTTTACGACTTCCAACTACTAGTCATGCAGTATTCGCATTTGTGTTGGTAGACGATTGATCTGATCAGGTGGCACCAGCGACTTCCCGTATATCCATGGCCATACTCTTTCCAACATAGGCCCCATATCTCCGCCGTCTATTCCCGCTTCTAGTTGAGTAAGAGAAATACCAGCATCTGCAGCAAATACCGCCCTCATATGGGCTGGTACAGCTGCAATGTCCGCCGCCAAGCCCTGATTAGTGGGTAACACCTTGAGCGGGGAGATCGACTGTTTTGCCTGTTGTCCGAGCTGGGCAACGTCTCTTTTCCCGCTGGCACTACTACTTTTCTTTGGGCGGGCGCTAACTTTCCTCATACATCGCAAATAGTCATCAGCCTTATTTATCTCAGATTGCGATGGATGTTGAAGAAAGTCCTTAGCCCACTTTTTTGCTTCCGGGGTAAATGTTTGCTTTTCCTCGGGCTTTTTTTTGGTGCAAACTGTCTTTTCACCTCGGCGTCCACGATCACGGCGTTTTCCACAGGAGTCCGGTCGTAAGCTCGGACGGGAGGAGCCGGCGGTACTTTTGGGAGGGGCTCCTATCGGGGTCCGTGTCGGTTACCCATCGAAAACGAAGGGGTGCTCTTCCTCTTTTGGCTCTGATCCTTAGTGAGCGGAGGCGGCGGACTCGGCTGAGGAGTCGGGTGATGCGGCGGCGGAGATCGAGATGGACTTGTGTTGTGGTGGTCGTCCCTCTCATCATCATGTGGACTTGGAGGTGGCGAATGGCGACTCGGAGGAGACGATGGTGGCCTTGGCGCCGAGCCAGGAAGCACGATGTATTTCTTGCGCCATAGAATGATACCACCCCCGACGTCTCCCAGTGTCCTCTCATCATCAGCTCCAGGAATTTCAAGCTCCATTGATTCATATCCGGGTAGAACTTGATCCACTCCGACACGACCATAGCCATCTGGAATCGCATTGCAATGCCATCGTGCTGTAGATTCACAAGTTAAAGCATATCCGTCCGCCACCTTGAAGGATAAGTTCCTCACTCCCACATGTAGCTCACAACTTGTCTTCTCCCTGATATCATACACGGGGTAGCGATCCATCGGTGCCTGATGAGCATCGACCGCTGTGGAAGCCACTGAGCTTCTCCGCTGAGATGGGCCGGCTTCATGACTATCTTGCTGCAGCTGATGAGTTGGTCTTTGCTCGCGCAATTCCTCTATTTGCATTTGTTGGTGCTTTACAATAGTAAGTATTTCCTCGTTCTATTTTTTCCAGGTTGTTCAACCGGGCTTCCTCCTCCTGCTCCCTCCTCTTCTTTGCTCTCGCTCGGCTTCTATAAGATTGACGGTCCTCGGGAAACCCAAGACTCCACGGCACATCTGGTCCAAAGCCTCGTGTTCTTCCCGGTTTTTCAGGATTCTCGAGGGCCTTTGTCAGCTCGTCTCACTCTCTCTCGGGAATAAACTTTCCCGATTGAACCTCGGCGATTGCTTCAAAAAGAGCTTTCTGGGGTATAGAATTTTTTTTCTTTTCATCATATTTTAACTCTCCTGTTTCCATGTCATACTCCACCCCATGCCCAAGTAAGAAATTTCTTGCCATATGGGGCAATGAATCTCTAGCTGGAATGATCCCTCTTTCGCGCATGGCGGCCTCAGTTTGATCCCACTTAGGCTCGGCAGATCTGTAGCCACCTGTCCCCATCTTATGGTGATATTTATTTTTCTTTGCATTTTCCTTATTCTTTTCCGACCTTTGCCTCGCTAGTTCTGAATTCTTGTACTCCAGAAATGAGTCCCAGTGAGGCCTCTGCCTCTCAAGTGTGCCAGTGAAATCTGGAGCTTTTCTATCTTTGACATACGCACGGTATAATCTGTTCTTGTACTTATTGAATTGTTCAGCCATCTTCTTAAGAGCGAAATGCTTGACTGCTTTCCTCATGGCTATTGTCTTTGCTTCGTCATCTTCGAAGACCGGTAGGGTGAAATGTTCAATTAGCTTTTCCCAAAGATCATCTTTCGATCTGTCTTCGACATAAGTAACTCCCTCTAGCTTCTTTGGCTTATGCCATTCCTGAACGCTGATCGCGACGTTGTCCCTAACAACAACTCCGCATTGATGCACAAACTTATTTGCATTCGTCTTGGGAAGCAACGGTTGGCCATGTGAAGAGACGACCTCGATTATGAGATGCTCATCTTTGTCCATCCCTTTCGCATGGCCTCATTTACTTTTAACAGATTTGGTCGATGCGGAGGTCTAAATTAAGAAACATTCGTTAATACATATATATACAATTCTATTATTGCATCTGATCAACAGAGACTTAATATACCCCGCCAGACGGCGGATGTCCACCAGTTTCCGAGTCGTCATCGCATTCATGGCTCGTTTGCGCTTCGTTTTCCACCTCCATTCCCTGACCGGACTCGTTCAAAAATTGTGAGCCTTCTTCTGCTCCGATGTCTTCTCCTCCGATGTCTTCTGCTCCATCGACCTCGGATTGCCGTACGATGGCAAAAATGTCCTCTTCATTGTCTCTGCTGTTGAAATGATCCATTGCTTAACTATTACAAAAGTAAGATAAAGCAATGTTAGCATTAGCCGAGAACAATAAACTAAAAACACCTAAGTCAAAATTTCTATTTGTACACTAAAAAAGTAATACTACAAAAGTAATACTAAAAAAGTAATACTAAAAAATTAGGTTAAAAAGTAATACTAAGAATTGAGAAAGATTCCAGGAATTGTCAAATTAGAAACCCCTAATGGAATCTTTCCCAATTTTCTAACTTAGTTTTCTGCTAACACTAATTTTTTAACCCAATTTTTGCTAACACTATTTTTTTCTAACGTTTGTTAACACTAGTTTTCTGCTAACACTAATTTTTTAACCCAATTTTCTGCTAACACTAATTTTTTAACCCAATTTTTGCTAACCCAATTTTCTGGTAACACTAATTTTTCTAACAAATAGTAACTACAATTTAAAATTCATAGCTAATAGCCTAATAATTTATCTTCTAACAAATTACTTCGCACAATTTTTTTCTAACAAATTACTTATAACAAATTATAGATAACATCTATAGAATTATAGATAACATTTATCTTCTAACAAATTACTTCTAACAATTTTTTTCTAACAAATTACTTCTAACAAATTGTTGATAACATTTATAGAATTCCTAGCTAATAGCCTAATAATTTATCTTCTAACAAATTACTTCACACAATTTTTTTCTAACAAATTACTTATAACAAATTATAGATAACATCTATAGAATTATAGATAACATTTATCTTCTAACAAATTACTTCTAACAAATTTTTTCTAACAAATTACTTCTAACAAATTGTTGATAACATTTATAGAATTCCTAGCTAATAGCCTAATAATTTATCTTCTAACAATTTTTTTATAACAAATTACTTATAACAAATTATAGATAACATTTATAGAATTCCTAGCTAATAGCCTAATACAAATAATAAAGTAATCTAACTAATAGATACAGTAGCATTTTTCATTTTTCGTAAACTCTAACTCTAAACTCCATTTTTGTATTTCATTTTTCTAAACCTAAATCACTAACTCTAACTCTAAAATCCATTTTTCTATTTCATTTTTTTAAACCTAAAACCTAAATCACTAACTCTATTTCATTTTTTCTAAACCTAAACTCTAACTCTAACTCTAACATTTTTCTATTTCATTTCTAACTCTAAACCTAAATCACTAATTTTGTTATTTTTTTCCTACCAACAAAATTTATTCTAATAACAAATTAAAAAGAGAGTGGAGGAGGGGCGGCCGGCGATACCTTGAGCGCGGCGGCGCGGCTGGCTCGGGCGAGGAGATCGAGCGGCGGTGGGGCTCGGTCGGGGGAGAGGAGCGGCGGCGCGACAGCTGCGGCGGGGGAGAGCTGCGGCAGCGGCGTGGGCGCAGAGGAGAGAGCGGCGGCGTGGGCGCGGAGGAGAGAGTGGCGGCGTGGACGTGGAGGAGAGAGCGACGGCGGCGGGCGCGGCGTGTGGAGGTGGCGGCGGGCTCGGGCAGCCTGACGACGTCATTCTCGTCGCGGCGGCGGGGACTAGAGGTGTTTTCGGGGGCAGCCGAAAAGGGCGCGCGCAAAAACACATCTAGTCCCGGATAGCGGCTCCAACCGGGACTAGAGGTGTTTTTTTTCGCCCAAAATTTTATGTGACAAGTGTTTGAAAGTGAATTTGAAAAGTGTTTGAATATGAATTTGAATAACTTCAGCATACTTTTGAATCTGACAAAAATTTCAACATGAAAATTCTTTGAATTTGAATAACTAATCCAAAACCATTTTCTGTTTTCCAAAATAATTATTCAAACTATTAACCATTTTGCCATTTTCAATTAAAAATGCATTAACTAAATATTTTTGAATCTGACAAAATTTCAAAATGAAAAGTGTTGGAATTTGAATAAGTAATCCAAAACCATTTTTGTTTTCCAAAATAATTATTCAAACTATTAACCATTTTGCCATTTTCAATTAAAAATGCATTAACTAATATTTTTTGAAACTGGTATGTCACGGGAATGTTCATATCTTGGTCATTTGACTCGAAACTGGTATACTCACCCGTTGGATCAGCAATGTGTTTCTTTCGGGGGCTTGTGAGATGTATTATGCTCCATCAGGAAGAAGCACACGGATCGTGTGTTTCTTTCGAGCGCTTGTGTGCCGTTGGATCAGCGGTGTGTTTCTTTCGAGCGCTTATGAGCCGTTGGATCAGCACACTATCCCGACCACTTCGTAAGCCACACGACCCTATATATATAGCCCACCTCTCAGACATGTTCGGCACTCAGTGTGTGCTCATCTGGTATACAAAGCATTCAGATTCCCCATCATATAGTCCTACGGTGCATTTGATACGCAGGCTCTCAGGAGCCACCGTAGGGCTGTATGATGGGGAAACCGTGTGTTTTGTTCCCCTCTACAAATCATCCAGTGCATTGACCGTATACAAAGCATTCGGATTCCCTGCATACATCCAAGCTAGTCCGGAAGGCAAAGACAGAGGACATCTCTATATAGAAATCTTTCAGTTCATCGACTGAATACAAATCATTCGAATTCCCTGCATACGTCAAACGGTGCATTTGATATGCAGGCACTCACGAGCTACCGTTGGGCTGTATGCAGGGGAAACCATTTGTTTTGTTCTATATAAAAATCCTTCAGTTCATCGACCGAATACAAATCATTCAGATTCACTGCATACATCCAACGGTGAAGTTACATAAAAGGTTTAATACATTATTACACATCACAACATCTCTATCTAGTGTTTGGGTTTTTTCTGCGCCGTAACCATGGAGCATCTTCATTAATTAACAGGAGACTTGGGTCATCCTTCACTGTGAAGGGCGGAATTTCATGAAACTTATCATAATCTTCTGACATATCTGTCTTGTCCTCCACTCCCACGATGTTTCTTTTACCTGAAAGAACTATGTGGCGCTTTGGCTCATCATCTGATGTATTCTTTTGCTTATTTTTTCTCGGTTTGCTAGACATGTCCTTCACATAGAAAACCTGAGCCACATCATTGGCTAAGACGAATGGTTTGTCTAAGTACGCAAGATTGTTGAGGTCCACTGTTATCATTCCGTACTGCTCGTCTACCTTTAACCCGCCTGCTTTCAGCTTGACCCATTTGCACCGAAACACGGGGACCTTAAAAGTAGGTCCATAGTCAAGCTCCCTTATCTCCTCTATGTAACCGTAGTATGTGTCCTGTGACCCATTGTTGTTTGTTGCATCAAAGCGGTTGGTGCTCTTTTTATCTTGGGCGAACGTGTAAAATGTATTCCCGTTTATCTCGTACCCTTGGAAAGTCCCTATAGTCGAAGATGGTGACCTGGACAACAAGTACAGCTGATCTTCAACAGTGTTGTTATTGTTGAGATGTGTTTGCAACCAACCGCCGAAAGTCTTCATGTGTTCATGTCTAATCCAGTAGTCAGGCTTCCCGTGGTTGTTGAAGCGTACAATATTCTTGTGTTCCTCGATATACGGAGCCGCCAAGGTGGAATTCTGTAGAACTGTGTAGTGCGCTTGAGTGAAAGAATGCCCGTCCCTACATATTATTGATTTTCTTCCTAGAGTGCCTTTTCCACTCAGTCTCCCCTCATGCTGCGATTCAGGAAGACCAATAAACTTAATGTCGGGAATAAAATCAACATAAAACTCAATGACCTCCTCTGTTCCATAGCCTTTGGAGATGCTTCATTCTGGCCTAGCACGGTTATGAACATATTTATTCAAGACTCACATGAACCCCTCAAAGGGGAACATATTGTGTAAAAATACAGGATCCAGAATGGCAATCTCTTCGACTAGGTATACTAGTAGATGCGTCATAATATTGAAGAAGGATGGTAGGAACACCAACTCAAAACTAACGAGACATTGAACCACATCCCTTTGTAACCTTGGTAGAATTTCTGTACCGATTATCTTCTGAGAAATTGCATTGAGAAATGCATATAGTTTCACAATGGGTAGTCGAACATTTTCCGGTAGAATCCCCCGCAATGCAACCGGAAGCAATTGGGTCATAAGCACGTGGCAGTCATAAAACTTTAGGTTCTGCAATTTTTTTCTCGGCCATATTTATTATTCCCTTTATATTTGACGAGAAGCCAGACGGGACCTTCATACTGCTCAGGACTTCAAAAAATATTTCCTTCTCTTTTTTCGTAAGAGTGTAGCTGGCAGGATTTAGACCTCCTTTATCCGTCTTCATTGGATACAGGTCGTCTGGGTCTTTCATACGTTGCTGGTCCTGCCGTGCTTCCGGCGTATCTTTTGTCTTCCCATACACGCCCAAATGTTCTAGCAGGTTCACGCAAAGATTCTTCGTCACGTGCATCACGTCGATTGCAGAGCGGACTTCTAGGACTTTCCAATAGGGTAGCTCCCAAAATATTGATTTCTTCTTCCACATGGCCGCGTGTCCGGTGGCGTCATTCGGAACAGATTGACCGCCAGGACCCTTTCCAAAGATCACTTCTAGAATCTTGACCATACCAAATATATCATGACCAGTACGGCGGACAGGCTTCCTCTGATGCTCTGTATCTTTGAAATGCTTGCATTTCTTTCTTACGGGATGCTTAGGAGGAAGAAATCGACGATGGCCCAGATACAACCTTCTTATATTTCTCCAAATATGTATTATCAGTCTCATCTAAACAGTGCGTGCATGCATTGTATCCCTTGTTTGTCTGTCCTGAAAGGTTACTAAGAGCAGGCCAATCATTAATGGTTACGAAGAGCAGCGCTCGTAGGTCAAATTCCTGTTTTTGGTTCTCATCCCACATACGTACACCTTTTTCGCTCCACAACTGTAAAAGTTTTTCAACTAGTGGCTTTAGGTACACATCAATATCATTGCCGGGTTGTTTCGGGCCTTGGATCTGCACTGGCATCATAATGAACTTCCGCTTCATGCACAACCAAGGAGAAAGGTTATAGATACATAGAGTTACAGGCCAGGTGCTATGACTGCAGCTCTGCTCCCCAAAAGTATTCATGCCATCTGTACTTATACCAAACCTTAAGTTTCTAGCGTCATCTGCAAAGTCCTTGTACTCTCTATCGATTTTTCTCCACTGCGACCCATCAGTGGGGTGTCTCAACATCTCGTCTTTCTTGCGGTCTTCTTTGTGCCATCGCAAAAACTTGGCATGCTCTTTGTTTCTGAACAAACGTTTCAACCGTGGTATTATAGGAGCATACCACATCACCTTGGCAGGAACCCTCTTCCTGGGGGGCTGGCCCTCAACATCACTAGGGTCATCTCGTCTGATCTTATACCGCAATGCACCGCATACCGGGCATTCATTCTTATTCTCGTACTCCTCACCACGGTAGAGGATGCAGTCATTAATGCATGCATGTATCTTGTACACATCTAATCCTAGAGGGCAGAGAATCTTCTTTGCTTCATACGTACTGTCAGGCAATTCATTATCCTTTGGAAGCTTCTTCTTCATTATTTTCAGTAACTTCTCAAATCCCTTGTCATATAAACTAGTCTCTGCCTTCCATTGCAGCAATTCCAGTGTGGTACCGAGCTTTGTATTGCCATCTTCGCAAGTTGGGTATAACTTTTTTTTGTGATCCTCTAACATGCGCTCCAACTTCAATTTCTTATTTGCACTTTCTGCTTCTCTCTGTGCATCAACGATGGCCCAACGAAGATCATCATCTACCATGGGCTTATCTGGTGTCTCTTCATCCTCAGCTCCCCCCTTGCATTACCACCGTATTCAGGGAACATAGAATTATAGTTGTCATCGTTCTCTTCTTCTTCGTTGTCTTCCATCATTACCCCTCTTTCTCCGTGCTTGGTCCAACAATTATAGCCGGACATGAAACTGGACTTAATAAGGTGGATGTGAAGGGTTTTTGAGGAAGAGTAATCCTTCCCATTCCGATAGACACGGCATGGACAACACATAAAACCATTCCGCGCGTTTGCCTCAGCCACATTGAGAAAAGATCGCATGCCTTGAATGTACTCGATAGAGAGTCGGTCATCGTACATCCATTGCCGGTTCATCGATCACCTTTTGTGCATAAGAAGGGAAAACATCATTACACATAACATCATGAACAGAGAAGTGACCAAATTAATCAATACAAGTTCATCACATTAAAACCAAAGTAGAGTACTGACCAAATGTAATACATAGTTATCATAATTAAAACATATTTAAATGCAACAATAAATGCGATCAAAATCGCAACTAAGGTAACCATTGATCCAACAGCATAATGATACCAAGCCTCTTTATTAATGGCATAGTTTCTAATGTTTCTAATCTTCAAGCGCATTGCAATCATCTTAATCTTGTGATCATGGACGACATCGGCAAGATACAACTCCAATTCCATCTTCTCTTCTTCACTTCTTTTCAATTTTGCTTTCAAATTATTGTTTTCTTTTTCAAATAAATTTAGCATCTCGACAACAGAGTCGGTTGGAATTTCCGGTTCAACTACCTCCTAGATAAGAATATATATATGTCAAGTGTTGTTCGGCATAATTATTATAAACATGAAATTAAACAAATAGTTATAAAAGATAATATACCACATCTGAATCATAGACCGGACGAGGGCCGACGGGGACGGATATCAAAACCATGACACTATACATATAACAAACAGTCATAGAAGTAAAAAAAAACTATACAACTAATAACTATGCATCTAAATCATACAATTAAAAAAAATTCTTCAAGAAAAGATAAAAACAAGAGACTCACCAAGCTGGTGCCGATGACGGGGCGGCGCGGACGACCCACGGTGGTCAGGACAATGACAGGGACGGGACGGCACTAAAATCAACAAATCATACTTTCATGTGAGCTCAAATTGCATATAACACAAATAAACTAGCAATGGAATTACACAACTAACCTAGAATTTGAGCTAAACTAACTTAGACATTTCATCAAACACCTAGCTAGCAATAGCAATGAAATGAGGAGCAAAACTAGGATTGGGGATGAACTCGAGCTCCGGGAGGATGAAGTTTCTAACCTATTAGAACCATTGGATATATGGGGCGCCCTTAACCTTGACAAATCATGGAAAAAATGTGGATTAATTTGAGTTAGAGAGGAGATAGAGAGGAGAAAAATGGTGATATGAGGTTTAAGCTCGAGCTGTAAGAAGATGATATATAGTGAGTGAGACCTCTAGTCCCGGTTCGTGATACGAACCGGCACTAAAGGGTCTCACGCTGGCCCCACCTTAGCCGCGGCCTGCCAAGACCCTTTAGTCCCGGTTCGTACCACGAACCGGGACTAGAGGTCCCCACGGACCCGGACTAGAGGCTGCCGACCTTGTAGCCGTTGAACCGGGACTAGAGCCTCCTCTAGTCCCGGTCCAAAACACACCCAAAACTAGAGCCGAATCTGGCTCTAGACCAAAGGTCATTTTTCTACCAGTGCCCCTTCCACAGGAGGATCCACTGGCGTATTGACGACGACCATGGTGAAGCTGGAATGATGTCTCGCCGCCTTCCCTGACCAACTGAACTTGGCGCGCGCGCCCGTCCAGGCCACCACCACCGCTGCGAACGACTTGCAGCTTCCCTTGCAATCAGCCCCTGATGGTGCACCGGTCGGCGGTCTGGTGGTGCACCGGTCGGCAGTCGTCTTCCCGGCTGGCGGAGACGGGGTCGAGGGTAGGCTGCGAGTGAGGTGAATGAGAGCGATACTCGATTAGGCTTCCAGTCCATCGATTGGGAAATTTAGCATTCGGACCTACTGCCGACCAGATGTATTTCCACTTTATTCTTGGGCTGGGGCTCATTTACGGTATTGGGCCGCGGCCCGTCTACAGGAATTTTGTTGCGGTCAAGATTTGAGCACCAGTACGATTCATACTGGTCACGATTTAACCACTAGTATAAACTTCTATCAGCCATCGGATTGAAGAAAATTAATGGCTGTTATTTATTTGGGGTAACATAGTATAATGTTACAAACAATCAGACACAGAGACATAGTGGACCGAGTGCCTGCCTACACGCGATGCTTCTCCTCAAGCGGTCAAGTCACGATCTCTCTACGACTCTACCGACCTTCTCTCACAGTCGCCGGTCGTCTTGCTAGCACGCGCCGCCGGCGATGCCTGACAGCCGGCCGGTTCGCCGTCCGCAAGTCTGGAAACAGCCAAGTCGTCGGCCTTTCGCTCGTTCTATCTCGCAGCTTTAAGAGATTCCGACGTGCTGCTACAACTAGGCGAGAAACTAGAGACGTCTTCACGACAGCGTCCACATGAAGAACGCGGACCAGACCGTCACGGCGACCGACGCGAGCGCGTACGCCCACACGAAGATCAGCGAGCACTCACTCTCCCCGACGCCAAACAGCTGCGTGATCGTCCCTGCAAATCGTAATTACCCCAGTCCGTAAGAGACCCGATTAATAATCGATAGATGTAAACGACGAGGCGACGTGAGATCGCTGCAGCTAGCAGATGTCTGACCGATGTTCATGGCGGGTGGGACGGCGTACTGCAGCAGGAGGATGAACTGGTACAGAGGGTCCGGCCGGATGACGCCGAACCGGACCGCCGCCTTGACCAGCACGGTGCCCAGCATGGGCAGCAGGACGTACCTGACGGCCACCACGCCGGCGATCACCGACCGCGGGACGCTCGCGTCTCCCCGCAATCCTGGAGAGAGATGCTCCCCGTCACTTACACATCACTAGCAATGCTACAGTTTCACAGTTTCAGTGTAAGGACAGAAGAGAGAGCAGGGTCAGCTTACCGGTGGTGAGGTTCCCTCCCATGATCAGCGTGACTGATGGAATGGCTCCTCCGCTGCGCGGGAAAAGGCCAAAGAAAATGAAGGGGCAACATCAGCAACATTTAACAATCAAGGGCTAGAAGTTGTAACTACCCGATTAGTTGAGCCGATTCGCGAAGGACACGAAGAGGGGCGTCCTCTGGGATTATAGAATTCCTAAGTAGAGGTGTTCCTCCAATTATAAACCCGACAATCTGCAAAAGGATCGATCAAAATCACTAATAATACTTATGAAAGTTGGTGCTAGTGTATTGCAACGTAGGGTAGGGCTGCCACTCAGAATTTGGTATTTTCTGTGAAACTAGCATACCACTGATATAGTCGAAGGAGCAAACAGCTTCTTCAGATCAATTGTGCTAGAAACCGATGATACCATTCGTTTTGCTCTCGACAATGTGACCTATATATATGTACAAATCTAAATTCTTCAGTGCTGCCAAAACTATGATAAACTCGTGTAGAAAAAAACTTCCAGAAGTTATGAAACCTTAGTTTTGGCTGCCGTTGGATTGGATATCAACGGGAGAGCGCATTCGTCCACGTGATCACTCGAGATCGAATGATTCTCTGCTGAAACAGTACCTGTAGTGCCTCCTGAAACCGAAACTTTTGTTGTGGGAGAGTTATCGTCTCCTTCAGTTACTTCTGAATTTGCACGAATAATATTATACGCGCCGATCCACAGAAAGACGGCGCCGACCTGTAGAAAATCAATCAGAAAAGACAGCGACATGATGTATTATTCTCCTCGACAAGCAAACACGATCAGGCTTACCTGATGTCGAGAATGTACTGAAAAACAGAGTGTGTGTAACTAATCTTACGGATAATGAGAGCGACGAGTAGGCTAGTCCATAAGTCTGGCAAACATCAGGTGCTCCGAACGGGCTTCCCTTCTCTTTGCACAGAGCTGGAATGATGACGAGGAAAATATTGCCCAGATTGCCTGCATCCATCCAACAAAGTCAACCGAAGAATTTCGATGAACTGTCAGTGTAGAAAAAAGAAACAAAATTATACAAGTTGCCCAAGTTCGATCAGCTCGCCAGGGTAACTCCAAATGTCTAGACAGTGATTGAAATGTCCTGACATCAACTATTTTTCTACACCATCATACTCGCAAAACTTGCATAAGTAGCTTTGCGATCTCGTAATCTATAGTGGACTTAATCCTTGTCATGGTCACTTGTTAGATTCTATATTACTACCATGATCTCGTGGTGTCATCTTTGTTTCATTGAATGGTTCAAGGTGGGTAGATGTGATTATCAATAGTTCAGTGCTACACCCTCGCCTTTTCCGTGCTTGGGAGTACCTTATCTGTACCTGCTGAAACTAACTGTGTCGGTGCTTTTATTTCACTTTCAAGCTCTTCTAAGAACTGGTGCAGCATGGGCCATTTCAGATTTTAGCTTGTCAGATTGACTAGCTTGATACAGATGCAAATGCAATGTGCATGACAATGGTAACTGATTGTCTGGTTATTTCTTCTACCGGCAGTAACTGATAGTACTTGGAGTCTGGAGATGATGTTTTTGGCATGAACGCTTGATTCTCTAGTTGTTATTTTCACTTGTATTTTTTACTAGCATATTCAGATTGACTGCTAATACCAGGATGTAGAGAAAAGAACAAGTGGAGCAAGGTAAACTGATATTTTTTCATATTCTAGCTAATTAAGTGTTTTGCGTGCCCCAGTTTCTGAACCAGAAGCATGTGATGGAACAACTACTATTTCACAGAGCACTGAGCTTTTCAAGATACATGCATGCATGATGCATCTGCCCAGGCCCATTGTACCACGAAATAAATATTTATAGGCTCTGAGTGCCACAAAAATCAATGTGTGAAACGACTGTACGAAGTTCACCCAGAATAAGGAGTCTATTTATTATTTTCGGACAGTTCAGAAGATAAGGTAGAGAAGTACTCTAGTTACCAGCAGAACAGCAACCCAAAATGAGGCCTCTTAACTTGGGTGGGGCTCCGGTGACTTTTATCACGATCCAACCGAAGATTAACCCGAAGATAAAAGTGAAGAGGATATTCACTGGCATGAACCATCTGTACCATGGATCATAAATAGTAAAAAAAAACATTCTAATTTAAGTATCTACTCGCTCTTGATTTAGAAATAGTTACTTGTTAGTCCACATTCATAGCCATTACATGAAGTTCTTGGCATTCCAACATATTTGCAGGATTCTCAAATGTTTAGATTGGATAGTTCTTGGCATCAATCAGAAATATTTATTTCTCAGTCGCCCGACAAATAGCAGTTTAATAGGACAGACAAAGGTATTTTCTAACAAACAAACATTATGCATCATGGCAACCAACGAACATTGCTCAAAAACGGGTAGAAAATGAAGACGCTTGCGACTCACAATTTGGCCATGCTTTCCATGGTGATTGTTTTTGCCAAGTAGGTTGCGACAAGACATGGGTTAAATACATAAAACACTACCTGCAGGAAGAAAAATGAAGACCATATTAACGACTACTTAGCTGATCTTTTTACTTGCGCCAGTCGTCATTGCCTCTTACATAGTTCAGATGCTTCCTTGCTTCTTTGCCCAGGATCCCAGCAAAGTCGGTTGCCAGGAACGATCCGACACCGGTCACCAAGAGCATGCTAAGAACAGGCATGCATGCCGTGATGAAGAGCTCTAGGAGGCCCATTTCCCTAGCAACAAGAAATGTCATTCAAAACAATCTGCTAAAAAAAATTCCATACGAAGCAGAAATGTGAGAAATGGTGCTTGAACAAGCAACAGCTAGCCTAGAATTACAGAAACAAAAACGACTGGGTATCAAGGGCTCAAGGCTAGGACTAGGCGGACGCGCGCGCGTATGTGCATACGTACCTCGTCGGCGCCGAAGCTGCGGCCTCTGAAGCTGAGAAGAGGAAGAAGGAGAAGAGACGAGGTGCCGACGGGAGCGCTGCCTGATTCTCGGAACCGATCGACCCCTCTCCTTCGCCGTGGACGAGGAGGGGTTCGGGGTCAACAGCGGCGGCGGCCCGTCTTGGCTGGCGGCCTTGATTGCGTAGGCGCGCCTTTTGCTTCTCTCTGGTGATCTCGCGGCGTGGTAGGGAACTCCGGATTTGTATATTCAGATTGAAATCGGACATGAAAAAGTTGTTTGGTACGTCGTTCGTCTTAGGCTAAGTTCGCGCGAGAACAAGTTTCCGATCGGGAACACAACAGCTAACTTATGTATCGGGTCCGGGTCCAAGCAGAGTTGGCCGGCATGCCATACAAACGTAGAGTCCTGGTCCGAGTTGTTTTGCCTGTCGTATGCTCTCGGTGGAGACCTTGATCATCTGATGATGCAATCCCTCCGTGACCAGCGCCATGTGCAGGTCCTGCGTGGCCAGCACGAGGGCGATGAGCAGAGTCCGGTTGGCCTGCGCAAACAGACTCTAGATGACCATGGTTCACGCAGAATATACCAAAGACTACAACTGGAGTCAAACAGCGGTCGTGTTTGTTCGACGATAGTTCAGGCTTGAACTTGTTGCAATTGCAATCTTTAAAGGCCTCCTTTATGCTCCATACAAGTTGATGTTTCACGGGTGACTCTCCCAACGGTCTATCTGGCCTATGCACTCGAGCTTTGTGAGGATTGAGCTGTAGATATTGAATAGACTTTACCGAGCTCAAACTCAGAGTGTCCCCACTGTTAAATCTGAGGATCAACAACGAAGGTGTTGTTGACATAGCCCGAACAGCACAGGGACGGTATCTTCAACATAAATGCCACCAATCGGAGGTGATCTTGTGCAACAATAGCATGCATGAGACGCTTTGCTCACTTGGACCTACTGAGCTGCCAGTGATTGAAGATTGTTGTGTATGAACATATTGATGCTGATATATGACAATCGTACTAACCTTGCTCCCCTGGTTCACACAAGTCAAATGATTCCTGCAGTTGAAAGATTTTAGGCGAGTTGTAAAAAAAAAAGATTTTAGGCATCGGGTAGCATGACCAATAGACCAATAACCAGACACAAAGATCTCCATATAAATCTGATGCAAGGCTAAGTTGGTATACTCACAAATAGATATCATGTTTAACTTGAGAGTGCCATCAGAAAGATGATGCAAATGGGTGACCATCTCATGATTCTCAATCACATGATCATACCAATGCAGACGATGAAGTGCAACCCCAAATCGAGTGAAAAAAACCCAGGGCAGGCCAACCCCCTTATGGATGGGGGAACGCTAGGCGCAGGTCGCCCTAAGCGCCCCTAATGTAGGTCCCTTCTTTTGACCATTGGATCAAGATCGTACGTACAGAAATCAGCACATCATACTTTTGCATGTTAGCCCCTAAATTGTTTTGAGAATCAACCCGCAATACACAGCAACCTCATTTAAACGAAGGGGTATATCATGTTGCCCCTGACGTACCCGATATTTACAACGAAAATGCCACTGTGGTGCTTTATTTCAGTATCGCAACAAATCGCTGAGCATTTCAACAAAAAAACTCAGTTGGTGTACAATTATATTTCGCTATTGCAACAAATAATCGCAAAATTTCGAAAAAGTAATGTTACAAAAAAAGTGGTTAAACAATAATTTTTTCTGCAGATTGCTTTACAACAAAACTCACCAACAATTTCAACAAAAATCATAAATTGTTACAACAAAAAAAATTAAGGTTTTACAACAAATAAAAAGATGCTTAAACAACAAGTTTTTGCTTCATATTAATTTGCAACAAAAATCACCCACTATTTTAACAAATATCACAAATGATTACAACAAAAGTAATATGTTGCAATATTTTGGTTAAAGAAAACTATTTGTTTCACAGATTCATTTGCAACAAAAATTACAAACAATTCAACAACAAACATAAACGCTCACAACAAAAACATATGTTTGCAGTAATAAAGAGTTGTTTAGCAACAAAAATTGCTACAAATTCATTTGTAACAAAAATACCCATTATTTTATCAAATATCACAAACGATTACAACAACGAAATGCGAGTTTACAACATTTAGAAAAAACACGTAAAACATCATCAAAGAAATGAGGGGACACACAAACTTACACCAATGCCGAGAAAAAACCTTGCAACATCTGGCTTGTGATTTCAAAATAAAATTATGCGTGTTTGTTACAATTGAGAAATATGTACTCCGCAACATCGAAAGAAATTAAGGGAACACAAACTTGTTCCGAATCAAATGAAAAAAAAATCTGACGTACGTCTTCACAACAATCTCATACGTATTTTGTTACGAAATAAAAACATGTGTGCAATAATGGAAAATCTAAAAAAAACTTAGCAAATAGGGTTAAATAGCCTAAACTAGACTGTCGGCCTCAAATGGGCCAGAAATCACCATTGGACCCTAGCTTGCTTGCAGTCGCGCGGAAACAAGCCAATGTAAAAATGTTGCACAACACATAGCTGGGTAGTGCACAGGTGAACGCGGAGCGAGCGCGTGGAGTGAACGTACGTGGAGCCGCGAGTGAGGCGACCTACGATTGCTAGCGTTAGGTCAGCCTAGAATAAGTATTTTCCTTATGGATGTGCAAGTGCAAAACCTGTAACAGAAAACTCGAATTTGGATTACAGGTGAGATCATCTCATTGTCCACAAGAATCCGTGACATGCTGGTGCCCACTGCCGCATGGGACATGCCGACCACGTCCGTAATTCTGGTATGTTCATTTGAGGTGGTCGCTAACTGAAGAAGATTATTCTCCTTGGGTCTGAGTATCTATATATATGTATGTATGAAATTGTTCTTTCCTTGCCCCAGTTTTGCGATACCTTGCAATGCATGCTAACTTCCTCCTTTCCTTGTCGACAATGCTAATATACACTGATAACTTCAGTGGAAAACCCCCACATTGTTAATATGTTTTGTGATCTAAATTTAGTTCAATGCTATGCAGATATAAGATGCTAACTCATCATGTTGTTATGTTGTGATTCATTAGTGTAATTATTTCAGTTAGTAGTCCTTCTAGTTTCTAAACTCTGGTAACTTTAGTACTTGAAGAACATCTGTAGACAATGAATTGAAAATCGACAAATTGAATTAAATATGTGATTGGATGAAAACTGATATAGATCCTTACGTGAAAGTGCATCTACGTGCCCTACGGCTGTTTGATGATTTATGGCAAGGAACGTGTGGAACTAACCATTTATCTAAGTGTCTCATGTTTTAGTTTCACTACTAGCTAGTTGGATAAAGTCAATGGCGACCCCTTAAATTTATGAAATGGGATGGCCTATAAAAATACAATTATATATTTCTTTGAGTCATAGGTATGGCCCAATAACAAATTTTCTCTCTTTCTCCACACAATCAACTTCCATGAAACCACCGAAGATACTTCGCCTGGAATCTCCAGAACAGTGAAAATGAGAGACTGGCAAGAAAACACGTTTTTCTGCCTTTTGTTCCTTCTAGTACTTCTGCGTTGGTCGCTCCCCAAAAGCAGCGAATGAGTAGTTCTCATTGTCCGGGAAATAACTGGTAGAGGTCTAGCACTTCAGAGTGAGAAGATTACTCAGAAACTCCATGCACGAACTTGGTAGTTTTTTATCAACTCGTTCTCAAAGGTGTTATGTTAGGGCTGAAACTTCAAAACAAGATTTTCACCATAACTATCATTCAATCTTTTTTCCATCGATAGAAACTTGCATTTTTATCCAAAACCTCCAAGCGCTCCTTCCATGGTACCTATAAGGTGATGCAGATATTGAGGTGTTCTAGACAGGCCCGAACCACTAGGTGCCATGGACAGAACCTCTGGAAATTTGTTTTACCCGTTAGTTTAAATTTTGAACTAGTCCGTTACCTCCAGATAAATCCACTTAGAAGTGCCAGACACACTATATTTTGTTGTAATAATTCCCAACTTTTCCTACATGTATCCCACCAATTATGTGGCAAAGCGACATAAAAATAAGAGAAAAAGACTCTTGATTTGGAAATTCACAATAGCTCCTAATCTCACATGCTCATGTTCGATTACAAAAATAAAAAAATAGTAAAACATTTCAAAAAAAATCTGAAAAATTATCAACAAACATATACAAAAATGTAGACATACGTGCAAATTTTCGTGATGAAATGACATTTGTGGTGGCAAGTGCAAAAACAATCAGTGGCTGAAAAGGGATTCTGAAAAAAAATTAGAGCACTAATTTTGTTTTTTGTTTTCATAGGCCACCACAAATGTCATTTCATAACATTTTTTGCACATATTCGAAATTTTGTATGTGTTTGTTGACAATTTTTTCAGAATTTTTGAAATGTTTAACATTTTTTAATTGACCAGGAGCATGTGAGCTCGGGAGCCAAAACGTCTCTCTCCGCTCTTTCTTGAGCTGAGAACTACTCATATCCTTTGCACCTAATCTACATACGGCACTCAAATTCTTATCAGATGTTCAGTGCTTTGAGAGCTTTATTTGTGAAACTTTACAGGGGTTAATATCCAAGTGCTAGCCAAGTTGTAGTTACCATTTGGAGAGTGTTTGTGTGTGCCTACTAGCCAGCTAGGTGTCACTTGGAAGCCTTCTTAGTTCACGTAGTTTCGGAGGAACTAAGATCTTGTGAATGCTAGAGACCATCTACTTCATGTGAAGATCAAACCCTTGTTATGGGAATGGACTTGGTGCTCTGGCTCAATGATGTATAAGTGGGTCATGATGACCGTAAAATTTGTGTCCCTGGGACTATATGTTCGAGCCTCCTCCCACGAGGACGTAAGATAGCACCTACTATTTGAACACCAGGAAAAAATCTTGTATTGTGATTCTCTATCGTTAATTCTTTACTTTTATGCAACCTACCTTTCCGCATCTTTACTTTTATAGTTTAGGGTATTGTAGGCAACAAGTACAAAACCAATTTGCTAAAATCAACAAATTTCAAGTTCAAGTTTACAATCGCATATGCCCTCTCCCCATCCGTTTGTAAGTGGATGATATTTCACTATGAATTTCGAAACATGACTTTCTCTAGTGCCATTGGAAAGGATTCTCTGGAATGTAGGTGTCTCTAAACATAGGGATAGGGAAAATCATATGATTCTAGTGTCACCATTTCTCAAATCTAATAAGAAAACAAAACATAATAGTTTTCCTTAATAATTCTTGGGATGCTCCTCAGAGAGTTTAGATGAATTCTACAGAAGATGCATGCAAGGTATAAAAACAATTCCATGAGGTCTAACTGTTTTTTTGCGGGTCTAACATCATCACAGAAATCATATGAATTGGTGTAGGAGTACAATTCATATAGATTTTGGTGTCTCTATATCCTTTGATCCAAAAGGTCTCCCTATAAAAAAAATAGTGGATTGAAAATCCTCCAAATTTCTATGAAAATCTTAGTACTTCACACAACTGGTCTTTTATAACCTTCGAATCCGGGCAATAAAAAACCAAGATTCGTTCGTACCCCCGGAAGAGCCGGCCCCCTGGGGTGCTCAATCGACGGACAAGACGCGTTTTCGGTTTCATGCATGGTTTTATTCCCGCGAGATAGACAGCACAACACGACACAGGTTCTGATCGAGGATAACTTATCTTTTTTGCTTACACGAAGTCTCGGGTGGTAACTCGTCCGGGTGCCTTTCCGGGCGTCGCGGGTACCTCGAGCGCGCCGTGCTCCTGGCTTCAGCGTACCCCGCGAGGTGGAAAGGCAGCAGCTTCCTCGGCCCGTGCGCACTGATCGGCCACCTTCCACAGGCCCTCCAGGGTGCTCACCGCGCGGGCTCTCAGCTCTTCCCGCATCATCGGGTTGCGGACGTTGGCGTGGAAGACGGCGATGACGGAGATCTCTTGCAGGTCAGCCGGGGGGATGCGGTCGATGACGCCCCGGAACCTCCAAATGTAGCAGCGCAGTGCTTCCTCGGGCCCTTGCTCGAGGCGGTAGAGGTCAAGGACGGTTGCCGGGCTCGGTGCAGGGTGGACCCCAGGATGCGGATCTGCCGGGCCCTCCATCTCTTCGCGAGAGCGACGCCTGGGGTTGGAACCTTGGTCGGCGGCCTCGCGGATCGGATCCATGGGCCTCTTGCCATGGGGATCCTCTCGTCGTTCCTCCTCTAGAGGTGCTGGCGCGGAAGCGGTAGCAGCGCGGGCGTTGGTCGGGGCAGAACTCGCAGGAGCGTGGCAGTGGTGAGCATAATCCAGCAGGTTTTCCAAACTTGCGATCCAGGCCCTCGCTCGGGGATCGCTCTTGCACTGCTCTGGCGGGAAAGAGAGAAGCACTCGGGCCGTGCCCAGCGCTTCCTCCAGCCCCCAGCTTCTCCGTGACGACTGCTGCGACGGCTCACCACGGACCTCCTGAGTTCCCGGCATGGTCTTCGCTTGTTGAAGACGCGCCCGTGATGTCTACTACACACTTCTATTCTTGTAGAATTGTTGGGCCTCCAAGCGCAGAGGTTTGTAGGACAGCGGCAAATTTCCCTTAAGTGAGTAACCCAAGGTTTATCGAATCCACGGGAGGTAGAGGTCAAAGATATCCCTCTCAAGCAACCCTGCAATCAAGATACAAGAAGTCTCTTGTGTCCCCAACACACCTAATACAATTGTCAGTTGTATAGGTGCACTAGTTCGGCGAAGAGATGGTAAAATGCAAGTGATATGGATGGTAAAAGGTGATTTTGTAATTCTGTAATAAAAATGGCAGCAAGCAAACAAGTGACAAAAGTGACTAAAAACGGTGTATCAATGCTTAGAAACAAGGCCTAGGCTTCATACTTTCACTAGTGACTACTCTCAACATCATTAACATAATTAAACACATAATAGTTCCACAAAAACACATGCATGGTATCATTCTTTCGTGGATCAAATAGGATGAGAATTGCGTAGGGCTACGAAAAGCACACCTTAAAGTTCGTATTCCACATCTATGGACACTTCATGATGTCACTATCCGCATCCAAAGATAGTACTAACAAACACCACAACATATTTCTTGAATAGTCTCTTTCTTCAATAACGCAAGCATCAAGAAACCTCATGATATATTCAATCCAACAATAATAAAGAACAAACTCATGATGAAGATCCTTCCAATCTATTATCCATAGAGTCACACACGGCACCCACACTGTCACTGAGATTTTAACCGTGATCACAACGGTGATTCCGGAAATTATACTAAATAACATCACTTGAGCAAAATCATATCCATTACACATAGGGAAACATCATGTATTCAACTATACTAACAAAGCTCATGATCACAACGAAGAGCACATCATGGGAGAGAGAGATAACCACATAGCTACTTGTATAAGCCTCAGCCCCGGTGAGGGACTACTCCCTCCTCATCGCGGGAAGCAGCGGTGTCGATGGAGATGGCTCCGGCGGTCGATCCCCCCTCCGGCAGGGTGCCGGAATAGGATCAATCTGACCCTCGAAACTTATCGGCGATGGCGGCGGAGCTCTGTTGCGTATTTGGGAAAATCCTTCATGGGTTAGGATTTTTTTCGTCGGGGATGATTTTATAGGCGTCGGAGGCGGCCGAGGGGGTGCCCACAGGGCAGGGGCGGGTCCCACCCGCGGGCTGCCCTAGGGCCGCGGCAGGGGGCCGCCCCTGGCCTGTGGGTGGCCCCTCAGGTCGTCCTTTTGGCTCCGGTCTTCATTTGTCCAATAAAAAATCCTCGTAAATTTTCGTCCAATTCCGAGAATATTTCCAGAAGTAACTTTCTGCAACAAAAACATGACAAAAACATGGAACTGGCACTGGTGAAAGGATCGTATGGGCACCTAGAGGGGGGTGGTGAATAGGTGCTACACCAATTTTTAATTCTTTTTCAATTTTAGGCTTAACACAAAAGGTAAATTCTCCAGATATGCAACTACGGTGAATTTACCTATATGAAGAGCAAACTAAAACAACTAGGCAATTAATGAAACAAGTAAAGACAACAAAGGGAAAGAGATAACCGAAAGTAGAAGCACGCGGAGACAAGGATGTATTCCCGAGTTCCTCCTTGTTAAGGGAGTACGTCTCGTTGGAGGGTGTGAGCTCGCCACAAGAGGCCTACTCAAGATGCCACAAAGGCCTCACCCTATTCTCCGATGAACCGCACCCAAGGGTTTGGTTCACCTTCCACTATCGGAATCCTTCGAGGCGGAATTCGGAGCATTTACAATGTTTTTGGGGCACACACCCACAACTTAATTAGGGGCTCCCAAATCAACACATCTGTCACAATTACAACAAGTAGTAAGCACAAGAATTCTAGGGTAACACGATGCTAACCCTAAAAAGGAAATCCTCAAGTGAATGAGGGGGAAATGAAGAACGGCTCGGTGAAGATGTAGATTGGGGCCTTCTCCTTCAATCCTCCAAAGATCGACAAATTTGGGTGGAGGGATTGAGAGATCTAAGGAATTTGAGCTTGAGCTTTTTAGAGCATTAATGGAGGAGAGAGAGTGAAAAAGCTAGGGCACAAAGGAGGAAGACACCCTCCTTTAATAGGCCTCCCTCCATCCAGCCGTTGGGAGCGCACCAGTCCCGCATCACCGGAAGTACCGCCAGGAGGGCCGGTACTTCCGGTCTTCCTTTCAGGCTTCAGCCAACGGTCTTCAGTCAACGTCCTTCAACCCGCCGCAGCGGTAGTTCCGCTGGAACCACCGGTAGTTCCGGTTTAGCGGTAGTACCGGTACTACTTCCGGTGCTACTTCCGTTGAACACCAGAACCGAACTTTCGTAAGCGGTACTGGGTTCCGGAAGTAGCTCCAGAAGTTCCGAGCGGTAGTACCGCTGGGACGACCGGTACTTCCGGTTTAGCGGAAGTTCCGGTACTACTTCCGGTGCTACTTCCGTTTGAGTCCAGAACCGAACTTTCGTAAGCGGTACTGGGCTCCGGAAGTTCCGAGCGGTAGTACCGCTGGGACGACCGGTACTTCCGGTTTAGCGGAAGTTCCGGTACTACTTCCGGTGCTACTTCCGTTTGAGTCCAGAACCGAACTTTCGTAAGCGGTACTGGGCTCCGGAAGTAGCTCCGGAAGTTCCGAGCGGTAGTACCGCTGGGACGACCGGTACTTCCGGTAAACCCCAGAAACACCAGAATGAAGCATTTCTCGCGACGATTCTTTTAGATTTCCTGCACAGCTGAGATTCAACATTAGAGTACTTATTAATTGTATTGTTGTCAACATCAAAATCACATGGGGTTAACACATGTTCTTTCAATCTCCCCCTTTTTGGTGTTGACGACAATACAACTAATTAGCATAGATAGTTTCCAAAAGATAAACGGGCTCCCCCTAGAGGAGCTCCCCCTATCTTTTGGAAACCTAGCACATATCAACATATACATAGGATAGATAGGACATAGATAACCATATGAGGATAAATAGTTCAACAACATTACATGCTCACATCATGCATAGAGAGTTCAAAACGGAAATAAGCTAAAAGATCGTGGGAACACGAGATAAAGAGGCAAATCAAAAGAAGGCAAACTCGTGTCCCGCCCATGCAAACCCCGGAGACTAAAACTATGCTAAGCACTTCTCCCCCTTTGGCATCAAGACACCAAAAAGAGAGGAGCGACACTAGGCGTCCCAAGGGGATCACTCCCCATGCTCCTCCTGCTCCACTTCCTCCTCCTCATCGGACCAAGCAACACGGCCATTGGCGAGCCACTGCTCCTTGGGAGTGATGTTCTCTTCAGAGCCGTCGGAAACTGGGATCTCCAACTTGCGCATAATCTGTTTCTGACGGAAGCGGTTCTTCTTGTCTTGCACATGGGACTATACATGCGGTCATCAATCAAACAGAAGGACTCCCTGAACTTGGACTTGATCTTCTGGAACCATCCCGGTTCCTCAGCTGGAGCCTCAGCCACTTACTTTCCTTTCCTAAGGCAGTCCGCGAGAAGCACATGAGGTTTCTTGCGGAGCTTCTTCTCAAGATGGGGAACCACAGACTGGGAATGATCAAGGCGCTCACCATTGTGGAGGTAGGCCCATTTACCAACAATGAGCTTCATAATGTAGGGGGCGTAGATAGGAACCCGCTTATCAATGATGCACAGCCACAACTCCTCATAGATCACATTCATCACATCTAGCTTCTCTCCGGACCCCTTCCTCTCATGACACTGAATGAGCAGATCGATAAGATAGCCATGAACTTGATCCCAGTTGCCCACGCGAGGAGTGAGCGTCTCCCTGAAAATGCGAAACATGATCTCATAGGTAGGAATGAGATCCTCAGTCTGTCCCGGAGAGCCACCTTCCATGGTGATAGGAAGAAGCACATCCCTGCAACTTGGGCGGTCTTGATGATGAACCGTCCACCCATTGGATTCCGAGGTACGAGGGTAACCCAAACAAGCAGCAAAGTCTGACCACTTGCACTCCACATGTTCTTCCTTGATCATCCAACGAAGCACAGAATTCCTCTCATCTCCCATGTGCACAGTAGCATAAAACTGCCCAACAAGCTGCTCATCATAGTCCTGGTGCAGCCCCATAATGTCAAGCAGCCCGAACTCCTCACACATGGCATAGGCTTCGGCAAAGTAGGCTTGATACTTCGGAGACGTCAAGTGAGGAATGTTTAGATGATGTTGAAGGACCACGACATTCCTTTGGCCCAAATAAATTTGATCATGCACAAGCTCTTGATCATTGGTGTAGAAGCGGGGGTTACTGACATTGGCTTGACGAGGAATGAGGTAGGGGTTCTTCATCCGATACTCACGGTACTGCTGGTCGGGCATCTTAGCAAACGAGACTGTTTTTGGTTTCTTTGCCACTGTCTTCTTAGAAGTCCCACTTGAACCGGCAGCACTTTTCTTCTTCTCAAGGTTGATCTGACGGGCTGACTTGGTTTGCGGCATCACCTCGGACTCTTCTTCAATGTCTTCCTCAACCGTGCACTGCTTCTTGCGAGCTGAGGAGGAGAAACCTGAGAATTAAGCACAAAGGTAGGGAGGGAACTAGGAAAGACAGAAAATTCGCAATAAAAACAAGATAGTTGCAGAGAGTAGTTAACCCGTGTGGATAGGGAGAGCACCAATAGTACCGAGAGGAACCCCGGGGACACCCCACGGAACACCCAACCACACGTGCCCGAGAGAAACGGGGTGATTAGGGTTTCACACGGTACTACTGATTTCTACCACAATCTACACGAAAAACGTACTCTAGACAATTAACTACATCAAGTATAAGTCCAAAACATGCTCCAATGAAGATTGTATCCAAACAATCGTGCATCTAGAACTTGCCCTACATCAAATCTAGTTTCAAATAATGAAGCCTAGAATTAGCATGAGAGACGGCAAATACCGGAGGCCATTGAGGAGGATGTCGAGGGGATCGATTCCCTCGGACCAGATCTGAAGGAGGAGCACCGAAGGAGCTTCAATGGGGCCCTAGGAGGGGCCGGCGGCTGGGTTGGGAGAGAGAAGAGAGGTTGGGGTTGGGAGGAAGAAGAAAGGAAAACCTAACTTCCTCCCCCGGCCCCGTGCCCTTAAGTCGCCCAAACCCGCCGCACCGGTAGTACCGGTGGAGCGAGCGGTACTTCCGCCCGCTGCAGCTTTCAGGCGGCTGGAAACTGCAGGGGACGGTAGTACCGGTCGATTCGCCGGTAGTACCGCACATTGTAACTGCTCCTCCCGCAGCACCGGTAGTACCGGTGGAGCGAGCGGTACTTCCGCTCGCTGCTGTTTTCAGGCAGCTGAAAAATGCAGGGGACGGTAGTACCGGTCGATTCGCCGGTAGTACCGCTCCTATCAGAAAACTTGATGCTTGTTTTTTGGGAGAATTTAATGTTTAGATTTAGATCCAGGGGTTTAGGAGAGTTGAGGCTTAGGATGGACAACAAACTGTCATAATATGGTACTACACTCACGTTTGCAAGATGCATATAAAAGGCCAAACATGAGTGTTTTTCCATCGCACGCACATAGTGACACATATAGGTCTAGAAAAACCAAATAAACACCAAATAAGAACCAACTCCTCACATGAGGAGGTCGGTGGCCGAAGCCACCATATATGAGTATGAAAGAGTGAGACACCGCGAAGATGTATCTTGGGTTCTCACTCAAAACTCATCATTTAAGCTCACAATTCATGAATTTGAATATAGAGTAGACAAATGAATTCATTAATATAGGCATCATGGGGGGAGGGAGAGCCCAATAGTTAGGACAACACTCCCCCTAAATCCATGCCTACACCTAAACCAAGATAGAAGTTGAAACTATAGATGTGTATGCAAGATGGTCAAGCCAAACTCCTCGAATCCATGATATTTAGCTCATTCCTCAAATAAGTGAATCTTGCTTCATCAAGTGGCTTCGTGAAAATATCGGCAAGTTGGTCTTTGGTTGGCACATATGCTAGCTCAATGTCTCCACGGGAAACATGATCCCGAATGAAATGATGACGAATCTCAATGTGCTTGGTTCTTGAGTGTTGCACCGGGTTGTAGGCGATCTTGATAGCACTTTCATTGTCACACAAAAGAGGCACTTTGTCACAATTGACACCGTATTCCTTTAAAGTTTGCCTCATCCATAACAATTGAGTGCATGCACTAGCGGCGGCCACATACTCGGCTTCGGCGGTGGAGAGGGAAATACAATTTTGCTTCTTAGAAGACCAACTCACCAAGGACCTACCAAGGAATTGGCAAGCCCCGGAAGTTGATTTCCTATCATCTTGATCACCGGCCCAATCCGAATCCGTGAACCCACGAAGAGTGAAAGATGAATCCCTTGGGTACCACAAACCAAGCCTTGGGGTATGAACCAAATATCGTAGGATTCTTTTGACCGCCAACATGTGGCTTTCCTTAGGAGCCGCTTGATACCTTGCACACACACCTACACCCAACACAATATCGGGTCTAGATGCACAAAGATAAAGCAACGAACCTATCATGGAGCGGTAAAGCTTTTGATCCATATCTATACCCTTTGGGTTAAGTTGTAGATGGCATTTGGTATCCATAGGTGTCTTCTTCTCCTTAGCATCGGCCATATTAAACCTCTTGAGCATGTCTTGAATATACTTTGCTTGGCTAATGAAAGTCCCTCCTCTCAATTGCTTGATCTCAAATCCAAGGAAGAACTTCAACTCGCCCATCATAGACATCTCAAACCTATCGATCATAAGCTTTGAAAATTCATCATTAAAAGCTTTGTTAGACGAGCCAAATATAATATCATCAACATATAGTTGGCATACGAAAAGCTCCCCTCTAACCCTCTTAGTAAAAAGAGTGGGATCAATTTGCCCAACTTCAAATCCACGGTCTAACAATAACTCTCTAAGGTGCTCATACCACGCACGTGGTGCTTGCTTAAGTCCATAGAGCGCCTTATCAAGCTTGTAGACATGGTTAGGGAAGTTGGGGTCCTCGAACCCCGGGGGTTGCTTAACGAACACCAACTCCTTTAAAGGTCCATTGAGAAAGGCACTTTTAACATCCATTCGTTGCAATTTAAAATTATAGCGAGATGCATAAGCAAGAAGGATACAGATGGACTCAAGGCGAGCCACGGGAGCATAGGTCTCTCCAAAATCAATGCCTTCAACTTGAGAGTACCCTTGAGCCACCAATCTAGCCTTGTTCCTCACAACCATGCCATGCTCATCTTGCTTGTTCTTGAAAATCCATTTTGTACCGATAACATTGCGGCACTCCTTAGGCTTCTCAACTAACTTCCAAACTTTATTGCGCTCGAAATTGTTGAGCTCTTCATGCATGGCTTGCAACCAATCCGGATCTTCAAGAGCTTCGGACACTTTCTTCGGTTTAGGGTTTAGGGCTAGATTTTCTTGTATATGAAGGCTCCACTTGAGTAGAGCATTGTCCTTCTCGATCCGCCACAAGGGGTTCCTCAACGGGGCGGAAAAATCCCACACCCATTCTTCTTATGGCTTCTTGAGGAATTACATCATCTACATCGGAAACATGAAATTGCGCCACTTGGGAGCCGTCATTTTCCTCGAACACCACACTACAAGATTCTATGATACGCCATGAGGCTTTATCATAGATTCTATAAGTGTGGGATTCGGCACCGTAACCAACAAATATACCCTCTAGAGATTTAGATTCGAATTTAGTTAAGCGACAACCTTTAATCAAATAGAAACACTTACAACCAAAGACACGGAAATAGGAGATGTTAGGCTTGTTGCCAGTGAGGATCTCATAGGGGGTCTTGTTCAACCCTTTACGGAAGTAGAGCCGGTTGGATGAATGACATGCCGTGGATATAGCCTCCGCCCAAAAACTTAACGGAGTCTTAAACTCCGCTAACATGGACCTTGCTATATCCATAAGAGTCCGGTTCTTCCTCTCGGCTACATCATTTTGTTGAGGGGTATAAGTTGCGGAATATTGATGACGAATACCCTCTTCACTAAGAAACTCATTGAGGGTGTAGTTCTTGAACTCGGAGCCATTGTCACTTCTAATTGCCAATATGGGGACATTGTGTTGACGTTGCATTTCAATGGAGAAGTCGATGAAGGTTTTTTGGGTCTCACTCTTCGACTTGAAGAAATAAACCCAAGTGAATCTTGAATAGTCATCAACAATCACCAGACAATACTTCTTCCCACCTAGACTTGCTTCGGGAACGGCACCAAAAAGGTCCACATGGAGGAGCTCCAAGATCCTCTTGGATGAAATAATAGTCTTGGAAGGGTGGGGAGAATCATGCATCTTTCCTTCAACACAAGCCCTACAAACACGATCTTTGGCAAAAGAGACATCTTCTTTTAGTCCGAGAATGTGGCCACCCTTGTGAAGACTTTGCAAAGTTCTTATGTTGACATGGGCTAGGCGGCGATGCCACAACCAACCCTTGTCGGCCTTTCCGAATAGGCACATCGAATTGAAGTGGTTTCCCCCGAAAAGTCAACCACAAACAAATCATCCTCGACGTACCCAACGAAAGCGACCTTTAGAGTCTTGCTCCACAAGAGTACCACAACATCAATATCAAAGAAGACGGCGAAACTGATGACGGAATTAATAAGAGTGTTTCTCCCTCAACTACGCCAACAAGCACTCTTGATACCCTGAAAGAAAAATAATATATGGGATAGGTTGAGCCTCCAAGTGCAGAGTATGTAGAAGTGGAAGTTTTTTCTCCACGAGGGTGGCTCGAGGGTTTAATATCGAACTCTCAGGGAATCAGTAGTGGGGATTTTATCTCCTTGTCCTTCCCTAGATTTCCTGCAAACAAAGTAGATTGCTTTGTGCCCTCAACCTCACCAAGTGGTTGTCAAGCACAAGGTGTGAGAATGATATTAAGATAATAATGAATGCAAAATAGTAAATAAATATGCAATGGTGGTAAATAGTAATGCAAGGATGATAGTAATGATGATGGATGATATTTTTGGGGTTTTTATATGTGTATGCAATGAATAAAAGTGTTTTTGTATTTTCTGATTTTAAAATGGCTGAATGTAGAAAATGCTTAAAAGTGGTTGGAAAGTTGTTTCTTATGATTAAAAATGAACCGGGGTTCATGGTTTCACACATGCACTCTCTCTTTAATATAGTGTGGCAAATAAGTAAACATAGGATTAACATATGAGATTGCAAACAAGTTTAATGACATGTTACTAATTATATGGGCATCACGTCCTAACATAGATACCTTTTGATTATTAGTCTCACTTATACTCCACCAAGATGCGAACTAAATCATAACACCTCAGTAATTAAGATGACTCAGAGTATAGCCTTAAGATTAATGACATGAAGTGAAAATAAGAACATGCTGGATCTAGTCATAGGTAGAGGCTTGTGATGACGGCATTGATGAGAGTGTTCTTCTCCCTCAACAACGCCAACAAATACTCTTGATACCCTGAAAGGAAGATAATATATTAGGGATAGGTTGAGCCTCCAAGTGCAGAGTATGTAGAAGTGGTAGTTTTTCCCCAAGAAGGTGACTCGAGGGTTTAATATCGAACTCTCAGGGAAACAGTAGTGTGGGTTTTATCTTCTTGTCCTTCTCTAGATTTCCCGCAAACAAAATAGATTGCTTTGTGCCCTCAACCTCACCAAGTGGTTGTCAAGCACAAGGTGTGAGAATGATATTAAGATGATAATGAATGCAAAACAGTAAATAAAAATGCAATGGTGGTGAATAAGTATGCAAGGATGATAGTAATGATGATGGATGGTATTTTTGGGGTTTTTATATGTGAATGCAAGAAGTAAAAGTGTTTTTGTATTTTCTGATTTTAAAATGGCTGAATGTAAAATATGCTTAAAAGTGGTTGGAAAGTTGTTTCTTATGATTAAAAATGGACCGGGGTTCATGGTTTCACACATGCACTCTCTCTTTAATATAGTGTGGCATAGATTTAACATATGAGATTGCAAAAAAGGTTAATGACATGTTACTAATTATATGGGCATCACGTCCTAACATAGAGACCTTTTGATTATTAGTCTCACTTATACTCCACCAAGATGTGAACTAAATCATGCACCTTAGTAATTAAGATAACATCAGAGTATAGCTTTAAGATTAATGACATGAAGTGAAAATAAACACATGATGGATCTAGTCTTAGGTAGAGGCATGTCACTCCTCCTACCCTACAACATGGTATTTTTTTTTATCCCTAGTGAGGTAACAAAGTAAGGTAAACACCCAATGGATCATGATATTAAGTTGTCAGCTTATCACTTCACCACCCCCGTTACTCCAACTAATGCACACGTTCCCCCACACACGCTCTCATAAACATGCTTGATCATAACAAGGATACAAGAACGGGGTACATAATATGCATCTACTTTCATAACTGAAATATAACATTGCAATCTCAACATATATTAACTCATATAAAGATCCACACCACAATGGTAATACAACGGTGACCGTAATCATGTTCAGCAGCTCATACGGTGCTAATTAGTGAAGCTCAAGAGAGAGAGAGATACATATGCTACTGCCACAAACCCATAGTCCAGAGGTGGACTACTCCCTCTTCATCATGGAGACGGTGGAGATGTCGATGGAGAAGAAGGAGACCTCTCCGGCAGGGCTCCGCCGGAGTTTTCCCCCTCCAATCTGCAGCCTCCTGGCCTCTGTTTCTTGTTTCTCTTCTGTGGCGGCTCTCCTCTCGAAGAACGTCGGGGGACCCTTTATATAGGCGTTTTTAGGTCACGAGGATGCTTCTGAGCGAAGGATCTACGCAAACGGGGCCACGAGGGCTGAATTAGGTGGGCCCATGCGGCCTGGTACTGTAGCCGCATGGGGCCCCCTATTTTGGCCCTCCGGCCTCCTTTCGCTTGCTTCTTTCGCTCCAATGTCTTCCTCCTTCCAAAATAATGACCCCCGTAAATTTATAGCTCATTATGACGTCGTTAAGGTCCTGAAACAAATAAAGAAAGAAATAGGGGTTTTCTGCCTGCGCAGGATTAATTCCATAAAAAAGGGGAAATCATTATTAATTACCAAAAATCATTAAATAACAGTAATATACCCCTTATATGATGCAAATATGAATGGAATATAAGTATTATAGTGCAAAGTTCATGTATGCATTTTGGATGCATCAGGACACACCACCAATTTCCGGATTTCTATATATGCAAGTGCCTCACAATTATCCTTTTGCAGGATGCGTCTGCCAAGAACAAGCTTAGCTATGATAGTCGACGTTCACCTCACCGTACAGGATCTAGTAACTTGCTTGGGCATCTCGCGTTTGTGGTAAGGGCATGTTGTTTTGTACTGCTAATCATATCAAGTATGTGTTCCTCTTATCTTTGCATCCTCCATTTCTAACCAAGATATATGATTTATATCTACTCGCACCAAGAAGCAGAAAAGGAAGAATCCAGAAATGAATCTTCTAGGCCTATTTGCGAAATGCCAAAAACCCAATAAGGGCAAAATAGGAGAGTTTCGGCAGAACGTTATTGTAAGTCTTCTACACGTTTGAAGTTTTGTGACGACGCACTTGAGGTGATTTGTATGTATTTTGGATATGCCACATTGCCTGAACTGCTGCTTTTCACATATCTAATTTGCAACTATGTCAGCTTCAGTTTCAATTGTACAAAGAGTTGTCTTGTCATATCATGCACCTTAAGATGCAGAAAAAGATGGATGTCATATGATGCACATTTTGTTTTTATAGTCCTTTTATTACGTGTTAGAAATAGACGATATGTTAAATCTATATTATGTGTAATCAGCCAGGCCAACTTGCGTTATTAAAATTAATTCATACGCATGTATATCGAATGTATGCATCTTTCTACAGAGTAACTTATTTTCTCTTACATATGTTTACGAACTGTAACTTTTCAGTCTTTAGTAAATGCTGAGAAGGATAAACCCGGGGAAGACGGTCTAGCAAAAACCCAGAAGAATGTGCGGTTGCATTAATGAAGATACTAAAAGATTGAGATATCAAGAAAAACACGTTCCTGCACAATGTTGGGTTGGCAGCTGGATCGTCCAGGTCCAAGGTCTAGTTGTTGACATTGCCTGATCAACTTGTGGCAGCCAGAGTGTCAGTTACCAAGCTGACAGCAGAAGTTGACAGGTTGATAGCTGACAACCAAGCAAATGAAATTGTGTCATCGAAGGTTACTCACGCCCTTGCAAAGAAGATCACGGAACAAAATACTGCATCCAGTCAGTGACAGGTAAGTCTCTTGGCCGGTCCTATGAAATGGTTTCTGGTCCTAAACCTATTTTGTTGGTTCGCTTATTTGTAATGAAGTGGTGGTCGTTTTCTGGTTGCGATGTGGATTTAATGGGACCTGTTCTTTTGTATGGTTAATGTATGAATAAACTGGAGGCACACTGATGATTATGTATGTAACCTGATGATGTACGGTCGGTCTAGTTATCATTAACCGGTGCACGCGTGGACCAACGAGAAACGAACACGCGGGCACTCGCTGTCGATCCACGTGGAACAGTCGAAAACCTAGCGGGCCTAAATAGACCGCAAAACAAGAAACGGGCGACCCATCTTCCATAAACGCTCGGCCCACCAGATTTAATTGGGCCGGCCTACTACTGAATTGTCGGCCCACACGCATACAGTAACGGGCCGAATTCTATAGTAAAGGGCCTCCCCACGATAACGGGTTGGCCCGCCACACACTAACAGGCTGGCCCCGTACACCTGTAGGCCGGTCCGTCTATGCTAACAGGCCGGCCCGCCTATAGTAGCCGCCTACCCTAACAGGCTGGCCCGTGCAGGCTAACAGGCCGACACGTGAACATTAACAGGCCGACCCGCCTACACTAACATGCCGGCCCGTGTATACTAACAGCCGGCCTGTGTACACTAAAAGGCCGGCCCATGCATGCTAACAGGCCGGCCCATGTACACTAACAGGCCGGCCCGCCAACTCTAGCAGGCCGACCCGCTAAAGTTTGACGGGCCGGCCCATGTAACTCTTACATGCCTTACTTAGGCCTACTATCTACCACGGTTGGCAACCGTGGTAGAAAGAGATGACGGCGTCACGTCGGACTGAACGGTGTTTGCCACGTGTCCGTTAGGTTCATCTACCACGGTGACTTTTCTGTGGTTGATGCGCGCCCCATCTATCACGATTTCGGCCGTCCGTGGTAGAAAGTTTTACCACACGGATTCTACCACGGTACCCCTGACGTGGTAGAAAACTTTTAACCACGAAAAATGGCCTATCTACCACGAAAATCGACCGTGGTAAAAAGCAACTTTTCTTCTAGTGTATATGGGAATGCCTGGGATCAACCAAAAATAGTAGTGAACCAAAAATACCCGTGAACCAAAAATTATAATGAACCAAAAATAATAGTTAACGAAAAATACTGGTGAACAAAAAATAATAGTGAACTGAAAAGGAACCAAAATTCGGATGAACCGGAAATAATGGAGAACCAACAATTCGAGGAATCAAAAATAATACTGAACCAAAAATAGTGACGAAGCAAAAATAATAACGAACCAAAAATAAAATAAAATTCGAGTGCACCAAAAATACAAATGAACCGATTTTTTTCTAAATGTTCATATTCTAAAATTATTAATATTTCAAAATTATTTATATTGAAAATGGTTCAAATTTAGAAAATGTTCATATTTGAAAATTTAGAAAAGGTCAGATTTGGGTGAACCAAAAAATAGAGAAATAAACAAAAAATAAAGAAGAAAACAGGAAAAAAGAAAAATAAGAGAAGAAGAAAAACGAAAATAAAAAAAAAACAGTGCAGAATGGGCCGGCCCATGTTGCAGGCAGCTGCGGGCGAGTTGGTACTCTAACTCGCTTGGAGCGACATATAAGGCGTGTTCGGCAACCCTCCAGATTCGTGGAAATCCTCCGATCCAGCTTCTGCATCCCGCTTCTGCGTCCCGGCCGGAGCGGAAATCGTTCGGCACTGCTCCGCCGTTTCGCTGGGCCGACAGCTCATTTTCAGCCCAGTTTGTGTTGCGTGTTGCTGACTAGTTTGGAGGCCTGTGAGGAAGGCTGGCTATTCGGGTGGGCTTGTTTGCTAGCTGGGCCGGCGACTTGGGTAGAAAGCTCTGCTCAGTTATTTTTTAAATGTTACAGTTAACACAGAGAGCAGTTTTTGCTCTGTACCGGTGAGAAAGTGAGTTCAGGCCGAATTTTTTTGTCTTTCAACTTAGCAAATATTTATATAATTTGAACACAGATATAAGACAATATTTAAGTGCCATCAAGTCTCATACAAATATAATGACGGTAGCTAGCTCATACAGATACAAGGCCGAACTATGCACTACAATATGTACACTGCAATCCCACACAAATACAAAAATATGCATTACAATTTGTAGACAGCAAACTACAAGAAGCACTGCACAAATATACACAGCTACAGCACATTCCTGCACAATCTTCACACAGCAACGGAAAAAAACAGTGCACAAATCTCCAACCCGTAGACATTCTTGCCCAACCCCTGTTAATCCAGCTCCCGCACGAGCTGTTCACAAACTACAACAATCAAAGACATCTAAAGAAGGAGGATTTGCTCCCTGGACGCCGGCGGGAGGCAGATCGACGGAGGTGACTCGGAAAAACTCGGAGGCGGCAAGGGCGTCGCGGCTGCTGGAATCGGGAAAAGGCAGCTGCTGGAGTAGGGGCGCGGCGGCTGCAGGACTCGACGGGGCGTCAGCGGGGCAGGAGCCCGTGCCGGCGGCTAGGTCACGGGGGACGGACGGGAGAGAGCTCGCCTCGCTCGATCTGTTCTCGCCGTAATTACCTGCTGCTCCGCGATAGACTGCTCCGCGAATCGGCAGAATAGGTGCTCCGCGATTTGTACAGACAAATCGTCTGTTCGGCGCTGCTCCGACTGGAAGCTGGAAGGCAGGACGTTGCCGAACACGCCCATAGTGGGTGCGGGCGCCAACCAGCGCTGAATAGAGCTCCCCAGTACTTGTAGGTACAATGGCCTGGATTTCGTGCCAACGGCCCAAGGGTTTGCCAAATCGAACAGGAGGTTGCGCTTATAAGCCTTTGGAGATGCGGCTACCTGCAATAATAGCAAGGAAATCAGACATCCAACCCTAGCCGCCAGGGCACTATAGCTGCGGAACAGCGGTCCGCAATCTCGATCGCCGAAGACCGGCGACGTCCGTTTCCCCCAGATCTGTCCTGCTCCTTCCCCCAGTTGCGACAAGCTACGCGATGTGAGTGTCTCTATATCTTCACGTGCTTAATTTCACGGAGCAGTTGTCCAATCCAGTCGATCCCTCGGACTCGAAGATTCTAACTCGGTTTTGTTTCAGTTCTGTCTCCAATCACATCCACTGCGCATTGTTTTTCACCGCCTCTCTAATCACAGCAATAATTAAGTTAATATCCCAATTTTGGATTTCAGTTCCTAGCTTCCCTTTAAGCCAACTCTCTGGTATAAAATACTCTGGGATTTCGTCAAGTTTAAATAGGTACATATTTTCTGAGATTTTTTATGTTTCAGGACTGCAGAGACCATGGATAAAGTGACAGTAATGGAGGAGAGCAGCAACAGTGAGATGGCATACCTTCTAAAGAAGTGGCGATGTGAGTCCCGGATTGAGTTTTGTGCTTTCTTGCTGCTGGATCTTTAATTTCTTGTGCGTACTGCTTGCACAGTTGCATGCTCTAATTAACTGCTATAGCACTCATGATATGCTCGTTTATCATGCATGTTCTTTTTAATTAGGGGAACAAGTTTTGAAACACGAGTCTCAAGTTGAGGATAAGATGTACAGGGATAAGATGAGGCAAAATATGCAGGATACTGCATTCGAACCGAAAGTATTTGGTGACCAGAACAGCATTGATAAACTTTCAGATTCACTTTTGAGATCCAGTATTGTCTCAGTTGCTTTGTTCAGTGGTAATTGTTTTGCTATGTACTATAAGCTTATTCTCTCCAAAACCTTATTCATTTGTTACCAGTTAATGATTTAAAGCACGACATTTGTGCAGAAGACGTGATGGTATATGCATGCTCTGGAACTGTTGTACGCCACCGGCATGGTAATATAGGAGATGGCCATAGAATTATCGTGACTTCGGCGCGTTTGGCCCGCAAATTTGAAGATAATAGAACCAGAGATGATAATTTGAGGGTTGGTGCTGCTACTCTCTGTTTTCCTGTTTATTTTGCTTTGTTTATCTTCAAGCTAATTGGGGTCAATCATTCTGTGAGGTTGTTTCTCACTGTAGATTGAAGTGCGTACTTTTGACAATAGAACTCTGCGTGGGTTCTTGGGACTATATGATGAGACTATTGGTATTGCTATTGTCACGTCCTTTAGCTACCAATGTGTCTACGCTATAGATACGGATACGCGCGATCCGGATCCTTTTGGCAATAATGAGCTATTTGCATTTGGCTGTGCCACCAATGGCCCTTTGATGGGCGCAAAGTGTTCTGCCTCCAAGGATGGACCCTATGTGTTGAATTGTAATATAACAGAGGTATGCTCTTGGATTTGTTTTCTTACTTTTTGGCATGTTATGTGTCAACATTTTCCTTACTAATCCCTGACACTTGTACTAGAGTGGACTTGGAGGGCCAGTTATATATTTTAGTCCCAATGGATCTGGAAACATTGTTGGGCTTATCGTTGAATTTTGTGAAGGCAAGATCACCTTGGTACCAACGAAGAAACTTCATGATCGGCTGCATTGTATTCTTGGGATAACCCAAGGTTCAAAAAAGCGGTAAGAGGAATTAAAGCTTAAGCGAGCTTAAGCGTTTTGTACGGAACGCCTCTATAAGCAAAAGCCGGCAGCAAATCTAGCTAAATATATACAATAAGCAACAGCCGGCAGCAAATCTAGCTAAATATATACAATAAGCAACAGCCGGCAGCAAATCTAGCTAAATATATACAATAAGCAGCAGCAGCCTGGCAAATCTTAGTATATAAGCAACAAGCAACACCTGGAGAAAGGGGAGCCACTAGTAAAACGCCCCGGCAGAAAACATATAAAAACATTAATTAAATTGTTGTCCTATTTGTTGAGTGAGTACTTAGAGTCGGTTCACGCGACAAACTCTGGCTTCACCAAACTTATCTTCCTCCTTCTCTGGTGACCCACCCAATCTGGGTCTCCCTTACTCAATGTCAAATACTAATATTCCTGTTTATTAGATGCCAATGGAAGGACTAAAATAAGGTACAGTTTATCTTTAAGGCAAAATGAATCCTGGTATGGTTTTTGGCAAGCTAGAGTTAGATCTTTGGACTTGAGTGAAAGTACCCTTTCAATGCCCGTGTTACAGAAAACTTGCCTAATGTACTATAATTAAAAGAATGATCTTGGTTTGGAATTAGTGAAACACGTCATAGGTTTCTCTGACAGAAATGCTTATTGGGAAGAAATGATGCCTGTACGCTCAGTTGCAGAGGAAAAAACCTAGTCAAGTAACATCTTAGCCGATGAATAATAGAATAAGATTTTATGCGTACAACTCACCTGAAGAACTTGGCAGCAACCTAAAATTAGTGGGCAAAACAGTGACATACCGGTAGGTTCCAAACTTGAAATTTGGATGCAATCACCATTAAGGCATAACTAGTGGAGAAACATGGATCTATTATGTTCTGGAATAATCATTACTTGTTTGCCTTTCCAAACAAACAAAAGGAACACTTCTTGCAAAAGATAATGTTCATTGAACTGCTTACAGTTATGCTCCAAACAATATGTGGTTCATGGTAGTAACACGCTAAAATTCATGAATCGGACCAGCAATTGTGGTTCGTGTACTTTTTTACTAATATCCAACTTGTTTCATTGCAGTAAGACTTCCCATTTTCATCGATATTCCTTGCCTCAAGGCGTGAAAACAGTTATCCCTTCAGGTGTGAATTATCATGCTCGCCATCATTTCAAAATGTTACGTGCTCGCCATCATTTCAAAATGTTACCTGCTCGAAATCATTTCAAAATGTTACCTGCTCGCCATTAATTTTGCATACCGTATTGATTATGTGAATGACACCTTATTGCATCAGGATTTATGGTAGAATCTATGGTTCTTCAATCCTTGGGCTATCCGCTGCCACCGCCACTCTTCTTGGAGCGTAAGTGCTGCTTTTATATTGCTCACTTCTCCCTTGTGCACTTGTTCATTGCTAACTTATGAATTTCTTTCCTAATTAACCAGTCAATGGGAGAATTGCTAGTAGGTTTGAAGAGCATTTTGGTCAACTTCATTATTGGGATGGGTTTCCTTTTGATTATGATTATGGACCGACTGATATCTGGGATCAACTTGGAGAAGGACTGGTTCAGAAAATATCCCAAAGCGTTGTCTCAGTTGCTTCATTCAAGGGTGATGTTTGCAGTTTTATGCTCATTATTACACTTTAGTGATAGTATTTTATCCTCACTAACTAATGCTCAAAGTTATGATGTGCAGATAACAAGAGGTGTTTTGCTTGCACAGGCCTGCTTATAACAAGCAGAGACTACCAGCTGGTCCTTACTTCGGCCAGTTTGGTCAGGAATGGTGCTACAGGCAAGATTGATGGGAAGTTGAAGGTTAGTTAGTGGCCATATCCAGTTTTCTTGGTCTTTTAAGTTAGAGGTGATGGTTAATTAGTTGAGGGCCATCACTATGTTTGTTGCAGATTGAGGCGTTCCTCCCGCCAAACCATTCTGTGGAGGGTGTACTGGAACTGTATCATAAAAATTACAACATTGCCATTGTCCGTCTATACCATCGTTTCACTACTGCAACTTGTCCACAAGATCTCTTGAATGTCAGGGAGTCTACAAATAAAAAGAAGGTAGTAGCTATAGGCCGCGCGACTATAAGATCTCATGGATTATTGATGGCCTCAATGGGTGAAGTGAAGGGTAAATACAAGACTGTTACTAAGCGTAAAAACAAGCCGTCTACTCGTCTCGCAAAAAAGATCGACTGTGAAGACCTTCGTTTGTCCACATGTCAAATCAAGAAGGTACAGTGGTGAATTTCTCTTGTCATTTTTTTACATTGTACAGGTTAGATAGTTAATCAATTTGAGTGTATGTTCAATCTATTAATATACACATTCTAAACTGTTGGTACAACTTCTTGTAACCTTCTGTGCCTCTTTTTGGTACTAGGTTGGGATTGGAGGCCCCCTTATTGGTATGGATGGTAATTTCGTTGGCATGAACTTCTATGATGAAAGTGAAACAACTCCTTTTCTGCCAAAGAAGGAGATTCTAACAGTTTTGCGCGAAGGGTTTGATCTATTAGAAAGGTATTTTTTCTCCATGACAAATTACTATTCCCAGGTGTAACTTGGTGTTTGCCCCTCCACCTGTCACATCTTATCTATAAGCCTAAGGCCTCGCTTGGAATATTGTTTCAATTTCCGGTTCTGAAATATTTAACGGGCTGTTTTGTTGTGCCCACGGAATGCCCTGTAAATTTTTGGACCTGTGAGATTTTACGGCCGGAGGATGGAAGGACGGGAAACGTGCGGGGAGAAAATACGGCTCGATGAAAGAAACTACCAACCAAGTGCAATACGACCCTTAATTTTAACAGTGGTTTTGCTAAAATAGGCTGAACTAAGCGGGGCCTAAGGGGTTAGTGGATGGCAAATAAACGGTTTGCATGCAACTAGCCGGTAGTTAAGCATATAGATAGATCGTGTTTGTTAGTTCAACAACCTGCTAGTTTCATGGGCAACCAAATGCCTAGAACTTGTTGAATGGATAAAAATTTGCTAAACCCCAAATATTTTCTAGTACTCTTGTTACTAGAGTATATAGGTTGGGAAATAATATTTAATATGTAGTATATTGTTTGAAAATTAACTATATGTGAGTATGGAGTATATGCACATATTTAGCATTGTTTAAACCGTTTAAACCCTAATTAAATAATCTGGATAATGATGTGCTGGTTCTACTTGTTTGCACCGGATGAAGAGTACTCTATGGAGCATTTTTCAAATAGTAGTCTTTGTTTTTGAATGTTTATATGTGCATGTATGCACATATCATGCATGTTCCAAGCGAGCAGAGGAGCAGCATGTATGATAAAAAAAGCATTTAGTATGGAGTACATAATTTTAAAAGATACTCCGTAGTATGGAGTATGTGGAATTTGTAAAGTAGAGTGTGGAAGTATATCTTTCCACAAGTATGGAGTATGCAGTACATATAGTTCTTGTTTGACCATGGTGTATGTATACTTCTTAATTATAGTATGGGGTATTTGTTAGTAGTTAGCGGTACTCTTTTTTAGAAAGTAACATCCATATTTTTTGAACCTAATTAAGTGTGCATAAAAAGTCAATTTTTTTAACCAATAGTTTGAAGAATATACATATTTTGTTTGGGAAGGGAACCAATAGTACGCTGAGTGAAGATTATTTAACAACATTATTACCTATATCAAAGGGCTATGAAAGGGCGTCCAAATCTTGCTCTCTCAGACTAGCCATAGTGGTAGTAACTTAGCTAGTAACATGTATGCCCCGTAGGCCAAAAGGCTGAAGAGAGATAGAGTTGTGGTAACATAATATGTTACCGTAACATCACAAAACTAAGACAAATTTTATCAATAAAATAGTAAATTTATCACAGTATTGACCTTTTGGTCTCAGGTCTCAGGGCACTGGGTCAGCCTTCCCATACTGTCTATGTACCCGCAACTGTACACTTACTAACAAAATAAGAACTGAAATTACTTTACACATAAATAGTGGTAAAATAACACATTAAACCAAAAACTTAGCTTTGTAAAATTTGAGATACTATGAAATAATTTTAAATCATTATCCTGGATACAACTCATGCACCCAACCAATAAAATAACTATGCTGCGTAGGACAACCAGGATATACAAGAAGAAGCTCCCATTGTTTTTTCAGAAAAAAAAAAAACTCACAGCTAGACACTTTAAACTAAAAGGCAAAGCAATGGAGTACACGACAATGTGCGGCGTGCCACTGTGCCTAAGCTCTCTAGTAGTTATACACAAGTTGATGTATTTGATTCATACATACATCATACAGATATGATGTCATGCATGCATCTGTTGATCTATTGCTTTGAGCTTGCTAGCATGTGTTCAATATCTTCACCACCGCCGCAGGATGAAGGCTCACATGCCTCGTCCTTGTCCTGGTCTCCTCAACATGCACCATGGAAGTATTTGTGCATCCCTGGCCATTGCCATTAGTGGTGTAGCTCGTAAATATCTGTCTGCACTCAGACTCAAGACACAGAAGCCGAGGTGGCGCAGTGAACCCGAAGTCTGGTTAGTTGTCGCTGATGATGGCCGTCTTGCACCCCGTCATCACATCTGGACCTAGATTGGTGTATGCAAAGGTAGTGTCACAGGATATGGATGCCGTCAAGAAATCCGGACTAAGAAACCAAACAAGAAGAGCGTGGAGATTTTGTACAACAGATGCATGAATACCTTGTAACGTGTCCAATCATCTAGTGCAACTAGTCCAATTGGCTACACTCTCCACTCGCCGTGCAGCAGTCCGGCAGCCATAGCAGAATATTTGGAGATGGATATATAGAAGAGGATCAACAAGTGTGTATTTAAACCACGATGAGATGGATTGGATTCACCTGAATACCTTTATATGAAATGTGTGTCTGTATCTGAAAACTAGCCTGTAGTTTTTTTAGTTGTAAAACTAGCCTATGTGTGTGTGTGTGGTTCACGTGTTCAGCACCACAACTTACTTTGAAAATATGTTTGATCAGTGATAGTTGTGTCAAGCGTCCTGTCAACATGGAGAACATGGGCCGTTTGTCTTCTAAGAGACCCAAGACAAACCGGTAAGTGTTCTGTTTCTCAATGCCAATTGTTTTTGGTAGCATATACTATTTATTCATCAATGAACTTATATTAAAAAAAATATTGGATGGCAGGTGGCCTGTGTCAAAGCCATATTGGTATCTTCCTGGTCAAGCTGATGCTGTAGACCAGCTTGTTGGAAAAGTTCTGATGTAGACGTCAAGCTGCTGCTAGCTCTAAGATGTGCACTTTCTGTATGGTCCGTTCTCATGTAGACGTCAAGCCGCTGCTAGCTCTCAGATGTGCACTTTCTGTATGGTCCGTGACCAATATTTATTTATGGTTGTGTATCTGTATCAGTCTTAGTATTTAAAGACATATGAATGATATATTTATCCTAGCAAGAAATTTCGCAAAACTGTTGGCTATTTGAGGACGTATGACGGATATATATTTATCTTAGCTAGAAATTACTCGGATTGTTTAATCCTAGTAAGAATAGTGTGCTCGACTGTATTAACTAGTTTTATGTTGGAGCATTTGGTTATACGTTCAGATAGAACCCTATATCTAGAATGCAATTTTTAATTCTCTGCTGACCTCACACTTTTTGCCTGCGTGAAGGACACTGCTTCCCCTTTTCTCCACCTACATGCAGATACTGCTACAACCCTTTGTCGGCTTTGTCGTGAGCTTTCTACTACCTGCCATCCAGTGCCGCCCCCTTGGTCGGGGTGCCTGACCTATGCAACCATCTCTGTCTGAGATGCCGTTTTTGCGTGCTGCACGGCCCCAGTTGGCCCCACTGTGGAGGGAATCCGGCTAGAGTTGCCGGATGTTCTCGGGGAGGAAGTGGAGGTAGGGAATCCGGCTAGAGTTGCCGGATGTTCTCGGGGAGGAAGTGGAGGTTAGGAATCCGGCTAGAGTTGCCGGATGTTCTCGGGGAGGAAGTGGAGGTAGGGAATCCGGCTAGAGTTGCCGGATGTTCTCGGGGAGGAAGTGGAGGTTAGGTGCTGCATCTGGTGAGGTTTGCACATTGACGGAACATATCATATGTGTGTGTGTTTTCTTTTGTAGTTGATTGTTCTATACCCATGTGCTTCGTTGCCTCCCGGTGGCCGCCCACGTCTAGGCCAAGAGGCCGGATCAACAGAATTGACCCTAAGATGAAAGTTTAAGCTGAAATGAACCATATTTCAAAGTTTAGCACGATCTGACCTTTTTTTTCTTACCGCGGCGTTTGTTAGCCCAGTCAAACGTCATCCCCTCTCGCGTTTCTGCACAGAGGTAAACACCAAGACTTGTGGCGTTACAACTAAAGGTTTAATAAAACGCTGAAGGAGAAAATACACTTCGGCATCCGTTAGCATAGCGGTTCAGTCATCTTCCCTAACTAGATTAGGGGCGGCTTGCCGCATGCCACGTGTCTGAGAGAATGTTTCGACATGCTTAACATCATGTCGATGACCACAACAACCAGTGGCTATGTGCTATGCCAGTATAAACTTATTCAAATGATAAATCACATTATAACATCAAGATTATGATAATAGTAGGGATTCAAATATCTTATTGTTCAACATATAATATCTAAAAGCACAAAACAACAGTAAAACAAACAAAACAATTGTGTGATGCACACAAATTTCACAACTTTTTTTGAATTCACATCATAGCTCTAGTGAGGTAAAAATACATTATGTATATCGAACCAAGAAATGCACAAAATCTTCTATTCATCATCTTTGGCCCTGAAAAGAAAACTCATAACATAATAATTCGTGGTTTTCGACACTGCCTTTTTTCCTTCTCAACATGAAATGCGTCTTGGATGGTCACAGAAGATTAATCAAATAGAAAGTCAGATCTATTCTAGAAAAAACCAGTTCATCTAATGTGGAAATTATCTCATTCTCGCTCCGATCCATATTAATTGTCGCTGAATCCGATGTATTTAGACATGTTTTAGTGTTAGATACACCAATTCGATGACAATTAATATGTATCGAAGGGAGTACTAAGAACTTAATAGTCAAGTATTCTACCCAAGCAAGACATGGTACAACTAATGTTTGTTAGCTCTAGTTCCCTGTATCCTTTTTCTCTATATGTATTGCATGGTACGACGATCTTAAAACACGGAGGTACACCGTTGAACAGAGGCATATAAATAGCACCAGCGATATGAATATAATCACCCAAGATCAAAATTAAAGAATGGCTTTCTTATAATACAGTGCCAACAGTGATCTGAGACCACAAAGCTCGGGATGGACGGGGCATATTTTTATTATATACAATTCCAAGTATCTTTTATTATGGAGAGATAAGACATTTGCTGCTTCAGTGACTAAAGGAGGATTCTAATTGCATGTAAACAATTTTCGAACAATGGAAATTGGTAAAGTAACAAAAAATAGCAAAAACCATATGAGTGACGATCACCTTTTGAAACCACATCACGATCGTCGACAACTCTCAAGTACCAAGAGCTAATGATTAAACTAGAAGGTTGAAACAGGTTGTATGAAGGAAACTATGTACATCGTTATATTCTAACAAAGCAATATCCATTTACCCTGACAAGCATAATATGTTGGATTAATTGCAAACATTGGTAGTGATGGCATATACCACTTCACGTGGAAATAAGCACTGACTTTGGTTAAAGGTTCTTTCTCAGAATATCTTGTTTTTTCCTTAGTAGTGAGACTCGAAGATCATTTTTGAAATATACAGCCCAGAAGGATTCATATTATTAAATGTTTTTAGAAATCTCCTAACTAATATTTATCTTATTTTTACCTAATATGCATAAAGAAGAGTTTTTAACTGCTTAATTGCAAAAAGAATCACCAAAATATATGACAATACCAGAAGGTAAATCACTAACTGTGCAAGGGCAAATAAACTCGCTCACCAGCTGGCCCTTTTAGCCCTTCCAATAGGAGGCAAGCCCTTCCAATGGGTGCCTTGAGGCTGGTCAGATTCTTCCACCTCTTGAGCTTGTGCCTTGTAGAAACCATCGAGATGTCGGATCTATCCAAATTGCTCTATTCGACAAAAACTGAAAAAAAAATCAGTGAGCTGGTAGACAAAACATTTAGAAGATGAATAACAAATATTGTAAATGTACATTCTTTGAGAGGGAAGTGAGGGAACTTGCAAAGGGACCCGAGGAAGGACAACATCTGTAATTGAGGAGGCATATATAGGGCCAGAAATGTCAAGCTAAACAATCTAGAGATATGTAACGATGAGCCTAATCACGACCTGTACAGATAAGATGGCAAGTTTGTATCATATAGTGTAGGCTATTTAAAAAAGTTGAGCTACACACACATTGGAGAAAGCAAGTTTGTATCATGTAAAGAGAAAAAAATATAAAACCAACAAATATGAAAATAGTAGGAGTACATAGTTTGGACGAGAAAGAACTGGGTACTATTGCGAGATATTATGTCGAGGTAAAAAGGCCAACCATCAGGTATGAGAATATGAGATCTTGTTTGGATTAAACATATTATGACAACAAATAGACAACATATAGATATGCACCTCGTGAGAAAGAAACATATCTCTGAAGGATGAACTAAGAACTTGTCTATAGATATTGTGCTGCACATTTACGTGGACATTTTTAGAGTAGCATAAATTTATCCATCCAGTCAAGTTGAGCCTAGTTAAAGCCCAGTTCTCTGCCCTGTTTACCTGAACTTGCAGTTGATTTAGTGTGCACGTTTGAGCATTATTCTAGCAATTTTTGCCAACTGTTCTAAGTTCACAAATGTTACTCATATTGGTATGATACATAGGTGGCTACACCCCTATATTCTTTCAATTTTGAACGCTAAGCAATTGCAACTCTCTACAGAAGCTTCTCTCTTATAGGTTGAACGATAAACTCATATCAGGTTATGCATACCCTCTTTCTGCACATACACAATTTTGTTTTAAACCTGAGAGGCTGAGAGACCCAAGTAAAATAGCCATATCATATACCCGATTAGAAGCTCAGTTGTGGAAGTCATCAAGAAATTTTAAAACCGAATGGCCACAATGGAAAACAATTTCATGCATCAGCAAGCTCAGGGAGCAGAGCATCAAACCAGGGGCCTAGAAGAAAGGCATCCTTACATATCTCTAAAATAAAAATAGAAGTGAAACGGCGACAATCAATGAAGTAACTGAAGCGGAAAGCAAAAAGATAGACAAAACACGTGGGAAAAAATGAAGGGTCTTCCCACGTACAAAAAAGTATAGTACAAATAAATTATGCCACTTTATTTCTGGTGAGGGCTCCGGCTGAAAATAGTACCTGTAGATATAGATGTTGGCGCTGCAAATTGATATTTGATATACCTCTAAAACCACCGTAAGAGAAAGCCCACCCATTAGTTTTTGTGTGATCAGACGACCCAGCATCCCAAATTGTTGTGATGCGGCTATTTTCAGCACCATTTGACCTTATTGTTTATTAGAAAGCTACACCAAGAAAGAAAACAGTAACATGCCAAAGAGATCTGAAAGTACTATTACTTTATACATATGAGAGTTTAATTTTTTTAAATACATATCGATCAAAGTCTTTCTCATAATAACTATGCATATGCATTTAGATTCACATGTACGAAGTGCTCTCGAAGGTAAGATATGAAACTTCCTTTTGTCTTCGTGAGGGATTAATGATATTTTTATTCACCTTAGCAAAATATGAAATTATTTCCATTACCAATTACCATATCATGGATCACAAACTATGCAATATACTCTTTTGTAGGTAGAAGCAGCAAGCATGTAAAAACTGATTAGGAAGCTCGGCAAATTACAAAATGAATAGCTATCTATGTAAGAACTAAAAAACACCAAATTACACATTGCAAAAGCGAATATGGCAATGAGCAACATGAGAAGGGAGTCAAAATCTGTAACCATCCCAATCAGCAAACCTCTATGCAGCTCGTAGATCATATTTGAAGGTGGCATTCTATTGTATACACACCACAAGCACTGAGAAAGTAAGGCTTCATATAATCAATGAATTAACTGGGAATATATAAGTACAATAGACAAACAAACACCAGCACATTTCTTAAATAGTCCACACAATCTAATAGTTGGAACCGCAAAAAAAGATTGCCTGCAACAAAGAATAACTCAGAACCAGGATCTAAGGATATATATATTCATCTAATTACAATTGGGTGAAAGATTGAAATATATTGCATTAAACTATCAAATTAAAGCTAGAGCAGATATTACTTACAGTGAAAAGAGGCCAAATAATTATTACATCAATGTCCCAGGCTACTCAATACCACTCCGCCAACCGTACGGATCCTTCCACTAAGAGAATCGTATACCTATCTGATCTTTCGTACGTGTTCACTCTTATGGTTCTTTTTTAACAATACATTTGTCCTACCTTTTGACCTACTTTTGTTGTTTTCTTTTTTCTGATTATGTTTCTGTTTTTATGGGGTGAAAGAGCAATAGCTTTTGAAGGTGACTGGGTTCTTGAAACTGGCAAGGAGAACCCTGTGATAGCCATCTTTGTTGGTACTCTGGTAAAAAATTATGACGGTCCGTACACTGGTTCATACTCTTTTAGCTTACCATTTTATGCTTTATTCGTACAAACTAATATTATATCATTGCTCCTCCTTCATAGGTCGTAGGGGAGTAAGTGGTAGTGATGCGTGCCCTTGGTACATTAACGAAGACCTGCCAGAAATAAATGCAATACATGCAAGGTTAGTTTGCACTGCTTTGCATACTTCGGTACACTTGCTGACGCTTATGTGCTCTACACACACTGCTAATTCTTTGTCTTTGTTCTTTATTTCTAGACTGAAAGACAAGATCCCTGAGATGGAGACCATCTTACTTCCAAACCAAACTGCTGCCGAAATAGCCGCCCAGGTTGATCTTGAAACAAAAACTGTGGCTGAGCTCATAGATCTCGACATCTGGCGTTATGCGGTATACTCTGTCGCATCTTTCTACTACACCCCTACATTGTCACATCTTGCTTCTATTCTTTCTGTGTTTTCGAATACTCACCCTTATGATTGACCTCTCTTCTCAGCACACCAAATTCTTCTGCACTGCCACAATCTTAAGGCTTAGTCCTTTACAAAGGTGGTGGTTCTTCTCTTGCAGCATCTGTCATAAATCATCAATCCCATTTGGAGCTGCATATAGGTGTTCTGATTCAGGGTGTACTTCCACTGAGGCATCACCAAGGTAAATTCGGTGTTGCTTAATTTTCTGTATCGGGTTTCCATCAGAGTTATTGATGTCTTTTCCTCGCCTTAACAGGTATCGACTTTGCTTCATCGGCGGTGATGGCCAAGATGAAATTGAATTTGTCTTCTTTGATCGAATGGGAAAAGAGGTCCTTGGCAAACCTCTCCTTACCATTTTGCGTGCTGGCCACTCAAGTAGCACCCCTCTCGAAGATATTGTGAACTCCACAAGGGGAGATGGATCGATTCCAAGGGAACTAGCTTCTGTTGTTTCCACCAAGTACAAATTTGTTGTGCAAGTGACTTCTAAGAGCTTTGAATCTGAATCTACCAGACCATCCTACCAAGTCCACAGGATTGATACAAACTTTGGGAAACAGCCAAATTCTTCAGCTCTAAGGCACAAAACTGCATTAGGAGCTGCATCCTCAAGCCAATCACCTACTGGCCAATCTCATCTGATGATCGGGTCACCGGGTGCAAGGCGCTCTTCTTCAACTGGTGTTTCAGCGCTCGAAGATTCATACGACACAAATGTTAGTTACAACTCTTATCTGTATTATCCATCAACATGTTTCTTTGGTTCGGATTTTACATGTCTGACATTTCCTTCTTGACATCACACCAGTCTAGCTATATTCCATCACCGGATAAAGCCCCTCCTTCCGTCAACAAGCTTCCAAGTCTTAGGTACTTATAATATCTCCTAAAGTTTATCCTTACGATTTAATGCACTCTTTCTTAATGTCATCTCCTGACTTGCTTACACAGGAAGAAGGATGTTTCACCCATGTCAGTTGCACGGAAAACTTTATTTCTCGGAGATGGCCATGGACTTCAGACTCAGCAGGTGCTTCTACTTCACTTACTGCACTCAGCTTATTAATCACGAACATGCTACCTAGACATATGGCCCGTGCACCTCTTAACAATAAGATAGCAGCTCACGTGATCATGCTATGAATTATGAATTTCTGTATTTTATTTCATAGCACTCTTTAAAATGTTTAACAATCTCTTGAGTACTGACAACACAATCTACTAGACCAATGCTATGCTCTATATGTTATTTGATATCACTCTTTGAAATGACATTTCGCTATTACAATGGGCTATTCAAACAAGGGCAGCCCTCTTAAATTGTTGAAGTTTGGGGAAATTTCTGGAATCTCTCTTGACCTCTTCATTCCTTCACACAGAGATATACAGGGGAGGAGATTTTTACATTTGACCCTCATAACACACACGTTTTACAACTCTAACCCTCACAACACTCCCCCTCAAGATGGGGCGAAGATATCGTTGAGCCCCATCTTGCCACAAGTTTCACTAAATGATACAACACTAACACCTTTAGTAAACATATCAGCTAACTGTTCTATAGACTTTACATAAGACACATGAAGTGTTTTATCATCTAGTTTTTCTTTTATAAAATGTCTATCAATCTCGATGTGCTTAGTCCTATCATGTTGGACTGGGTTATGCACTAGGTTAATGGCCGCCTGATTATCACAATAGAGCTTCAGAGGTCCTCCACCAAATAACTGAAGTTCGGATAATAAAATCCTCAGCCACATTATCTCACATAGACCTGAGGCCATAGCTCTAAATTCAGCTTCAGCGGTGGACCTAGCAACCACACTCCATTTTTTACTTCTCCAGCTAACAAGGTTACCACCCACAAATGCACAATATCCAGATGTTGATTTTCTATCATCCAAGCACCCTGCCCAGTCCGCATCAGTGTATCCCTCTATTCTCAGATGTCCATTGTTTGAAAACAAGATACCTTTCCCTGGACAACTCTTAAGGTACCTCAAGATCCTATGAACCGCATCCAGATGACCAGATTTGGGTTCATGCATATATCTACTTACAATGCTAACAGCATAAGCAATGTCTGGCCTTGTATGTGACAAGTAAATCAAGCGACCAACTAACCTCTGGTATTGATGCTTGTCTACTGGATCACCTGATTCTACTAGAATACAGTGGTTCTGCTCAATTGGAGTTGTCGCTGGTCTACAATTTAGCATGCCAGTTTCGGCGAGTAAATCAAGTATATATTTCCTTTGTGATAAGTAAATACCTTGTGATCCATATACGACCTCGATTCCCAGAAAATAATGAAGAAAGCCCAGATCCTTGACTTCAAATGACTTGGCCAACATCTTCTTTAGGCATGCTATCCCATCATCATCATTACCTGTGATCACAATGTCATCGACATACACACTAAGGATAACAATCTTTCCACTCTGGTGTTTATAGAAAAGTGTGTGATCTGCATTGCTTTTCCAATAACCCATAGAGCATATCTCCTTCCTAAACCGCCCAAACCATGCTCTAGGTGACTGTTTCAAACCATATAGAGATTTTTTTAGCCTACAAACTTTACCCACTGTCTCTTGTGTATCAAACCCAGGGGGAATTTCCATATAGACTTCTTCCTGCAAATCTCCATGTAGAAAGGCATTTTTTACATTCATTTGAAACATTTTCCACTTGTTATTTGCTGCTATAGATATAAGCGTCCGAATAGTGTTCATCTTCGCCACTGGTGCAAAAGTTTCATCATAATCCACCCCATAAGTTTGGCTATAACCCTTTGCCACTAATCTTGCTTTATATCTTTCTACCCTTCCCTCTGAATTTTGTTTCACAGTAAATACCCACTTGCAACCAACAGCCCTTTTATTAGGAGGAAGAGTAGTGAGGACCCAAGTGTTATTCTTATCAAGTGCTGTCATGTCCTCTAACATAGCAGCTCTCCACTCCGGATATTGTTTTGCCTCTTGCCAATCACATGGTATAGGTCGAGTGGAATCAAGTGCAGCTATAAATGACTTGTACTGGGGGCCCAATGATGCATATGACACATAATTTGAGACATTATATGGAGATAGCTTGGATGGTAGTTTCCCAACAGTAATGCGGGGCTGCTTCCTAAGAGCAATAGGAACATTTAGATCATCATGTTGATAAATAGGCGTACCATCATAAGAGTCTGAGGTGTGTGAGTCTGAACCAAGCGTGTCACCATGCTCTTGCTCCTCTTCAACTCTTCGTCTCCGTGCATATACTCTAACTTCTTGTTCCTCATTTGGTTTTGGCCACCAAACAATATCATTTGATTCATCTTGTTGCTCCCCCTTGAAAAAACATCTCTTAGTTTTGGTGATTTAATGACAACACATATTATGGGCTAATCATATTTGGTTAAGTGTGTTGACAGGTTTTTTAGGTGGTTAGACCTAGTTGGTGAAAAGATCGAAGTAAAGATCCTCGTCGAAGAAGAAGGATAGGTTTCTGTTGTTTCAGGACCGGAAGTTCCGGCCCTCTGGGCGGAATTTCCGGTGGGCAGAAATTCCGGCCTACGGGCGGAAGTTCCGGCCCCAGAGCGAAATCGACTAAGTCATTTTGGGATCCCTCTCTGGAGGGGTCCCGGAACTTCTCCCCGGAAGTTCCCCCGGAAATTTCCGGTGGGGCGGAAATTCCGGCCCCCAGGCCGGAAGTTCCGGCCCGTGGAAATTTCGGGTGAAAAAACGACTAAGTCATATTTGGGATCCCTCTCTGGAGGGGTCCCGGAACTTCCCTCCGGAAGTTCCCCCGGAAATTTCCGGTGGGGCGGAAATTCCGGCCTCCAGGCCGGAAGTTCCGGCCCGTGGAAATTTCGGGCGGAAATATGGCTAAGTCATTTTTGGGATCCCTCTCTGGAGGGGTCCCGGAACTTTAATCCGGAAGTTCCCCCCGGAAATTTCCATAGGGGCGGAAATTCCGGCCTGCTGGCCGGAAGTTCCGGCCCCCTGGAAATTTCCGTGGGATTTCGACTAAGTCTTTTCGGGGAACCCTCTCTGGAGGGGTCCCGGAGGTTGTGGGCGGAAACTCTCCCCGGAGATTTCCGGCCCACCGGAAGTTCCGGTGTTACGGCCGGAAGTTCCGGCCCCAGGCCGGAACTTCCGGCCCTTTAACCCGGAATTTCCGGCCTCCCGACTCCTGTAACGGCTAGAAATCCTGGAGGGGTATAAATACCCCTCCACCTACCTCCAGCCCCCTAGCTCTTGCACCCTCTCTCTTCATTAAAAGCAAAAGCTCATAATTGCAAGATCTCTCAACTCCTCCAACCAAAAGCTTTGATTCTTGGAGGATTGAAGGAGGAGGACCCGATCTACATCTTCACCAAGCCGTTTTTCATTTCCCCCTCATTCACTCGAGGGATTTCTCTTCTAGGGTTAGCTTTGTGTTACCCTAGATCCTTGTGCTCACTTGTTGTTGTAATTGTAACAGAGTTGTTGATTTGGGAGCCCCCAATTAAGTTGTGGGTGTGTGCCCCAAGAACGTTGTAAGGGCTCCGGATTCCGCCTTGAAGGACTCCGATAGTGGAAGGTGAACTAAGCCTTTGTGGCAAAGTTCATCGGAGAACAGGGTGAGGCCTTCGTGGCGTTGAGTAGGCCTTTGTGGCGAACTCACACCCCTCCAACGAGACGTACTCCCTTAACAAGGAGGAACTCGGGAATACATCCTTGTCTCCGCGTGCTTCCCTTTCGGTTATTTCTTTCCTCCCTTATCTCCCTATATTGTGCGACTTGCTTAGTTGTTCTTGTACTTGTCATATATATAAATTCACCGTAGTTGCATATCTAGAGAATTTATCTTTTGTGTCAAGCCTAAATTGAAAAAGAATTAAAAATTGGGTAGCACCTATTCACCCCCCCTCTAGGTGCTCATACGATCCCCTTTCAATTGGTATCAGAGCCTTGTCTCTATATCTAGGCTTCACCGCCTAAGAGAGTATGAGTACCACCAGTGATGATGCGGATCCTAAACCCGGGGTGACCATGGAGGATCTTGATAACTTGGAAACACGTCTTAGATCCACCATGTTCACTCAAATGAAGGAATTGCGTGAGATGATCGCGCAACTCCTTCCTAAGGGAGTAGGACCCACACCACCACCACTAGAGGTAAATTCTTCCGCCCGCGCAAGCATCGGAGGTTGAGGGTAGTGATGGAACTAAAGAATCCCCATCTAAAAATGCTAGTGGGAAGGAGAACTATAGTGAGGTTCCTCACATATACTCCCCCGACCCACCTATCCCTCATCCTCATATAAACAATAGGGGTGACCCACCCAAGTTTAATCCATCTTGTTCTTCTAATTGGCAATTTCTTATGAGATCTTATATGAAGAGTGCTTCAATCGAGCTTTGGAGGATCATCGAGGTTGGCTTCAAGGCACACGACCCCAACAACATGACAAGAAGAGAGGTGGTTGATTGTCAACTCAATGAATTGGCTCTCAACATGATCCAAACCGTCGTGGGGGAGAAGCACATGTCCCACATCGAGCTTGCCACCACCGCCAAAGAAGCTTGGGAGACTCTCACCAATGAGTTCATCGGCAATGAGAGCATGAAGAGGAATAGGTTTAAGTCCTTGAGCAACCAAGCCGAGGGCTTTTTCATGTTAGAAGGTGAAGAGCATGAAGACATGTATCGAAGACTCAAGACCCTTGCCACTCAATTTCGGTCACTTGGGGCAACTCATGTGGATGATGCATGGATCAAGAGGAAGTATGTGAGTGCTCTATGGCCCTTTGAGTCATCCGACTTGAAGAGTCTCCAAGGGAGGCACAACTATCACCTTATGTCATCAATGGAAGTCATGCAAGAGATGTCCGCATTCAAGGTGGCTGCCAAGAACGCCGAAGATGCTCGTGCTAGAGCCATTGGAATGCACAAGAGTTCTCCCCTAGCTTTGAAAGCCAAGATGGTTGCACAAGACAGTGATGATGAAGAACAAGAAGATGTATCTCATTGGAATCCCAAGGAGCTTGAGGACACCCTCAAGGACTACTCGGCTCTCACTTTGTCTCACTCGCACAAGGATTTTTGGAAGAGTCCATCTAAGGCAAGAGAGTTTGTGAACAAGTCAAGTGGAAAGAAGGAGGGTGGCCAAAGGTGCGTTCATGCTACAATTGCCAAGATCGCTATCACTTCGTAGCCGAATGCCCCTTTGAAAACCGTGAACACCATGGAGGCAAACTTGTCCGTAAGGTTAAACCCAAGATCCCCAACAAGAAGCCATTCTTCAAGAAGAATCCCACCAACAAGAAACCTCAACGGATGGTGTTGATTGCTCAAGAGGAATACTCATCCGGGGAAGAAGAAGAAGAAGAAACCAAGAGTGAAGTGGCCGGGATTGCCATTGCTTCAACCCCTTCTCTCTTTGAATCCCCCAATGAAAATGTCTCAACCTCTTCCGCAAGATGTCTTATGGCCAAGGCCAATGAGGTATCGTCTCCTTCAACTCCCAAAGTCATGAGTAATCTAGATGATTCTACTAGTCTTGAAGTTAAGGAGGAACTTGTTGCCTTGGATCATTTTATATCTAACATGCAAGGTGAAACCAAGAAGCATGTTGAGACTCTTATGAGTCAATATGATGATGCTCTTGAAATGCTAGAGGTAAAAGGTAAAATAGAAAGAGATGATGCCATGGAAATTGCTTCTCTAAAAGATAACCTTGAAGAAGAACATGAGCTTAGAGTTTCTCTTGAAGAACAACTAGAATCCATAGAAGAAACTAATAATGAAATTGTTGCTAAGCTCATTAAGGAACGTGATCATGCTAGAGCAAAATATAAAATTTGCAAGAAAGAAAAGGTCGAGCTTGGCGTTGGTCATTCTAGACTAACCGAGTAGTTAGAGAATCTCTCTAAGGCTCACAAGGCTTTGGAGAGTGAGCTCTCCACCCTCAAAGAGTCGTATGAACAACTTCAAGCTCAACCATCTAAAATTGATGTGCCTAGCTCCTCTACTCCTATTACTTGTGATCATGCAAATATTATTGAGGAAAATGCTAGGTTGAAAGTTAACCTTGCTAATGCCATCTCCCGTGGTAAGAGACCGTTTGTCCCTTCCAAGGAGGGGAGAGGTGGTGTTGGTTTCGTTGAGAAGGAGAAGAAGGAGTCCTTCATGAAAGATGCTAGGGCACCTCAAGCAAAGAAGGCCAACATCCCTAGTGCTCCTCAAGCTAAGAAGGCCAACATCCCTAGTGCCCCTCAAGCAAAAGGGGTCAACATTGCTAGTGGTAGTGCCACAAGGGGCAAAACTACTAGTGATGACTTTGCGGGAAAGACTAACCCCTATTACATTATCTTTGTTGATTATTATGGGGATGTCTATGCGAAATTCGTTGGTCCTAGAAATGTGCCTATTTACCGCTCTATTTGGGTTCCTAAGACCCTTGTTGCTAACAAAAGAAGACCCATTGAAAAATGGGGACCTGAATCAAAGCAATGATTCCTTGTAGGACTATGCTTCCGGCGGGTCAAAATGGGTGCTTGATAGTGGATGCACTAAACATATGACCAGAAGCAAAGAGATCATGACGGAATTGAGAACAAGCATAAATGGAGGAACCGTCACATTTGGAGACCGATCAAAGTCTAAGGTAACGGGTTTGGGCAAGGTGGTAGTTGCTAAGGATGTCACCTTAGTAAATGTCATGCTTGTCGAAAGCCTTGGTTACAATTTACTTTCCGTCCATGCTCTTAATAAGATGGGTTTTGCCGTTTTTATTGATGTTGATGTTGTGGTCATCTTGTGGAGCAAGACTCTAAAGGTCGCTTTCGTTGGGTACGTCGAGGATGATTTGTTTGTGGTTGATTTTTCGGGGAAAACCACTACAAATTCAATGTGCCTATTCGGAAAGGCCGACAAGGGTTGGTTGTGGCATCGCCGCCTAGCCCATGTCAACATGAGAACTTTGCAAAGTCTCCACAAGGGTGGCCACATACTCGGACTAAAAGAAGATGTCTCTTTTGCCAAGGATCGTGTTTGTAGGGCATGTGTTGAAGGCAAGATGCATGATTCTCCTCACCCTAGCAAGACAATCATCTCATCCAAGAGGATATTGGAGCTTCTCCATGTTGATCTTTTTGGTGCTATTCCCGAAGCAAGTCTTGGTGGGAAGAAGTATTGCTTGGTGATTGTCGATGATTATTCAAGATTCACTTAGGTTTATTTCTTCAAGTTGAAGAGTGAGACCCAACAAACCTTCATCGACTTCTCCACCGAAATGCAACGTCAACACAATGTCCCCATATTGGCTATTAGGAGTGATAATGGCTCCGAGTTCAAGAACTACACCCTCAATGAGTTTCTTAGTGAAGAGGGTATTCGTCATCAATATTCCGCCGCCTATACCCCTCAACAAAATGGTGTAGCCGAGAGGAAGAACCGGACTCTTATGGATATGGCAAGGTCCATGCTTGCGGAGTTTAAGACTCCGTTAAGTTTTTGGGTGGAGGCTATATCCACGGCATGTCACTCATCCAACCGGCTCTACTTCCGCAAAGGTTTGAACAAGACTCCTTATGAAATCCTCACCGGCAACAAGCCTAACATCTCCTACTTCCGTGTCTTCGGTTGTAAGTGTTTCTATTTGATCAAAGGTTGTCGCCTCACTAAATTCGCATCTAAATCTCTAGAGGGTATTTTTGTTGGTTACGGTGGCGAATCCCACACTTATAGAATCTATGATAAAGCTTCACGGCGCATCATAGAATCTTGTAGTGTGGTGTTTGAAGAGAATGACGGCTCCCAAGTGGCGCAATTTCATGTTTCCGATGTAGATGATGTAATACCTCAAGAAGCCATAAGAAGAATGGGTGTGGGATTCTTCCGCCCCATTGAGGAACCCCTTGTGGTGGATCGAGAAGGACAATGCTCTACTCATGTGGAGCCTTCATCTACAGAAGAAACCGTTGCCCAAGAAGAGCAAGTTGCACCAACCCAAGAACAAGTTGAAGACCCTCAACCCGTTGATCAAGTTGCTATGCAAGATTCAAACTCTCCATCTCATGACGCTAGCCAAGATCAAGACCTTGCTCAACCATCTTCTTCAAATGTTGAAGCCGAGCCCATTGATGATCAAGGTCAACCTTCCGGTCAAGACGGGGACTCAAATGATCAAGATAATCAAGTGATACCTCCAAGATGCAATGAGGATATCGAAGCCCGTCGTCAAGCTCGAGTTGCAAGAACCATGGAACGTCGTGAACATTTCCTTGACAAGGTTATTGGTGATGTGAGAAGCAAGGTGTCCACCCGGAGGCAATTGGCAAATTTTAGTGATCATCAAGCTCACATTGCCATGTTTGAGCCAAAGAAGGTTGCCGAGGCTCTTGAAGATCCGGATTGGTTGCTAGCAATGCATGAAGAGCTCAACAATTTCGAACGCAACAAAGTTTGGAAGCTAGTTGAGAAGCCAAAGGAGTGCCGCAATGTTATAGGCACGAAGTGGATTTTCAAGAACAAGCAAGATGAGCATGGCATGTTGGTGAGGAACAAGGCTCGATTGGTGGCTCAAGGGTACTCTCAAGTTGAAGGCATTGATTTTGGAGAGACTTATGCTCCCGTGGCTCGCCTTGAGTCCATCCGTATCCTCCTTGCTTATGCTTCTTGCTATAACTTCAAATTGCAACAAATGGATGTTAAAAGTGCTTTTCTTAATGGTCCTTTAAAGGAGTTGGTATTCCTTAAGCAACCCCCGGGATTTGAGGACCCCAACTTCCCTAACCATGTCTACAAGCTTGATAAGGCGCTCTATGGACTTAAGCAAGCACCACGTGCGTGGTATGAGCACCTTAGAGAGTTATTGTTAGACCGTGGGTTTGAAGTTGGGCAAATCGATTCCACTCTTTTTACTAAGAGGGTTAAAGGGGAGCTTTTCGTATGCCAACTATATGTTGATGATATTATCTTTGGCTCATCTAACAAAGCTTTTAATGATGAATTTGCAAAGCTTATGACCGATAGGTTTGAGATGTCTATGATGGGCGAGTTGAAGTTCTTCCTTGGATTTGAGATCAAGCAATTGAGAGGAGGGACTTTTATTAGCCAAGCAAAGTATATCCAAGACATGCTCAAGAGATTCAATATGGTAGATGCTAAGGAGAAGAAGACTCCTATGGATACCAAGTGCCATCTACAACTTAACCCAAAGGGTATAGATGTGGATCAAAAGCTCTACCGCTCCATGATAGGTTCGTTGCTTTATCTTTGTGCATCTAGACCCGATATTGTGTTGAGTGTAGGTGTGTGTGCAAGGTATCAAGCGGCTCCTAAAGAAAGCCACATGTTGGCGGTCAAAAGAATCCTACGATATTTAATTCATACCCCAAGGTTTGGTTTGTGGTATTCAAGGGATTCATGTTTCACTCTTCGGGGTTTCACGGATTCGGATTGGGCCGGTGATCAAGATGATAGGAAATCAACTTCCGGGGCTTGCCAATTTCTTGGTGGGTCCTTGGTGAGTTGGTCTTCTAAGAAGCAAAATTGCATTTCCCTCTCCACCGCCGAAGCCGTGTATGTTGCCGCCGCAAGTGCATGCACTCAATTGTTATGGATGAGGCAAACTTTAAAGGAATACGGTGTCAATTGTGACAAAGTGCCTCTTTTGTGTGACAATGAGAGTGCTATCAAGATTGCCTACAACCCGGTGCAACATTCAAGAACCAAGCACATTGAGATTCGTCATCATTTCATTCGAGATCATGTTGCCCGTGGAGACATTGAGCTTGCTTATGTGCCAACCAAGGACCAACTTGCCGATATATTCACGAAGCCACTTGATGAAGCAAGATTCACTTATTTGAGGAATGAACTAAATATCGTGGATTCGAGGAGCTTGACTTGACCATCTTGCATACATACCTATAGGTCAATTCTCTATTTGGGTTTAGGTGTAGGCATGGACATAGGGGGAGTGTTGTCCTAACTATTGGGCTCTCCCTCCCCCCATTATGCCTAGATTAATGCATTCATTGTTATACTCTATATTCAATTCATGAATTGTGAACTTAAATGATGAGTTTTGAGTGAGAACCCAAGATACATCTTCGCGGTGTCTCACTCATTCATACTCATATATGGTGGCTTCGGCCACCGACCTCCTCGTGTGAGGAGTTGGATCTTATTTTGGAGTTCATTTGGAGTTTCTAGACCTATATGTGTCGCTATGTGCGTGGTATGGAAAATCACTCATGCTTGGCCTTTCACCTTTGCATCTTGCAAACATGAGTGTCGTACCATATTAAGACAGTTTGATATCTTGTCCTAAGCCCCAAACTTATCCCTGAACCATTGCTTTCTATCACTCATGTCCAGTTTTCGCGTGTGGCATTTGTTCCTGGAAGTTTCTCTGGCGGCAGGCCGGAAATTCCGCCCCTTGGGGCCGGAATTTCCGGTGGGCCGGATATTCCGCCCCCTGGCCGGAATATCCGGTCCAAGTGACCGGGCACCCTTTTACCAGGGCCGCGGGGTGAACTCCTCCTCACGAGCAGTTCATCCACCCCGCGCCCTCTCCCTTCTCTCTCCTGCCTGGTAACTCCTCCCTCCGGCCGACCTCCTCCGGGCCGCCTCCGCCCGAAATCCGCCGGTTCTTTGCCGGATTCGCATCTCCTCGACGAGGGGATCCTCTTCCTCCGTTCAGTTTTCGCCATGGACGCCGGTAACTACCTCTATTTTTTCAATCTAGGACCGAACTCAAAATTCGTTTAACCTAGACGATTTAGATGGTATTTGCTAGTTTCCTTCGGTGGAATTGCTCCTTTAGGCTAGATCTCTCCGTGCCTAGTAGTGATTTGAAAGTAACTTGCAATTTCGTTTGATTCAACGGAATTTCGCTCGCTGCACAAGGCCGGAATTTCCGGTGTGCAGCGGCCGGAACTTCCGGGGGCCGGAATTTCCAGTGTGAGCCTGAACAAAATATTACTTTCTTCTCACTTCTATGTCTTTTTAGCCACCGGACATGAGTGCTTATCTATGCTTTCCGTCTTTCTATTCTTCTTCCTGCAAGTGGTTCCTCCTCTCGTCGTCGCTTTAAGCGTGCGGCCTCTCGCCCTCCTCGTAGCACTCCTCGCCCTGACGACATCGAGTTTGATTCTGAGTCTGACCAGGAGACTTTGGCCGCACGCCGCTCTCAGATTGACCAGCAGCGCAAGAAGAAGAAGGCAGTGCAGGTGGTTATCAGTGATATGAGGAAGTCTGAGTTCATTGAGTGGCGCAAGACGGACTTCTATGCTGAGCCTCGGGATCTGGAGATTGACAATTGCTTCTGGTGCCATGAGCAGGAGATCCTCTTCAAGGAAGTGTACATGGCCATGTCGGAAAAGAAGAGGGTTTGCCCCATGAAGGCTATTGACTTTGATCACCTGATGAAGAAGGAAGATTACTTTGGGACTGCTATCCGAGTTGTGGACTGTTTGGGATTGAGGCGTCTGATGGATACGATGCAACTACAATGTTACCATGATCAGCATTTTGCGACGTTGTGTTTGACAGGATGAACATTGGGATGACTTGGATGTCAGACACTCATATGCTACCTCCAACTTCAGAGAGTTTGCTGCTTCTTGGCTACCCGGTTTTCTGCTCCATGCTCAATGAGGGGACTCGCATGCATATCGTTGGGTGCTCTTATGACAAGGCTCACTGAAGGAACTTTATAGTGATGAGAGCAAGGTTGGGCAGCACCACTGGCTCTTCCTCTCTATGACATTCTCTTGCGCATGTTCCGGGAGTCCATTGCTCCAAGTGCAGGTAACAATGATGCTATTCGTGGAGGCTTGTGAATCTTCTTCACTTTGCTCATGAGACAGCTACTCAGGGTACCTTCGCCCCAATGCGAACCCTGTGGATGTTATGGACTATATCTTCATGAGATGTATGACTCTGTGATCAACAAGAAGGTGCCTCCTATGCTCCTTATGTGATGCTCATCAAGGCCAAGTACCCGTTTTCTGATGATGTTGGACCCGATGTGGAGCTTACCTGTGAACTCATGGGAGGGTCAAAATGAACCGGAAGTCTGCTCATCTCATAGTGCTTCTTCAGCCCGCCGTGCTCCCCCGCGCCTCGTGTTCCTCCCCAGTGCTCCTGAGAGCTCATCTTCTGGGGGTGGGCTCGCCCTAAACGTTCTTGGATCAAGCGTGCTATTGAGAAGTTTGTGTATGGATGTGGCATCACAAGGAGAATTATCATGCTTACGCCGAGCGCCGTACCATCTTGGAGAATCAGCAGCAGATATGGCTCAGCTTCAGATGCCACCTCAGCCGGCGATTCGCCCCTTGTTCGCTACAAGAACTGGAACAGCAAGTTGTGGACTGGACTGTTGATGTGCCTGAGGATGAGATAGTGAGGAGGAGGAGGGTCCGAGGCCACGGCTTCGGAGTGATCTTGTGGGACGTTTGTAGCATCGCTCTTTTCCCTTTTTGGTATCTTGATGCCAAAGGGGGAGAAGTAGTTCTTAGGTGCGGGTATTTGCATGGGTTGGGCACAAGCTTCTCTTGCCTTATTTGCCTCTTCTAAGCTTGTGCCTATGTATCTTTTTTTCGTAAGTTGAACTTTGTGATGTGTGGTGTAAGACATGCAAACCGTTGTGATCTACTTCATGTTTATCTATCTATTGTGTCTATAAGCTCTATTTAGGGGGAGCTCCCGTCGAGGGGGAGCCCCATTTTCTTGTGTGTGTGTTGTCATCAATCACCAAAAAGGGGGAGATTGAAAGAACATCTCTTAGTTTTGGTGATTTAATGACAACACATATTATGGGCTAATCATATTTGGTTAAGTATGTTGACAGGTTTTAGGTGGTTAGACCCAGGTGAAAAGATCGAAGTAAATTAAGATGAAGAAGAAGGATATTTCTGTTGTTTCAGGACCGGAAGTTCCGGCCCTCTGGGCGGAATTTCCGGGGGCGGAAATTCCGGCCTACGGGCGGAAGTTCCGGCCCAGCGCGATCGACTAAGTCATCTTTTGGGATCCCTCTCTGGAGGGGTCCCGGAACTTCCCCCGGAAGTTCCCCCGGAAATTTCCGGTGGGCGGAAATTCCGGCCCCAGGCCGGAAGTTCCGGCCCGTGGAAATTTCGGGTGGAAAAACGACTAAGTCATTTTGGGATCCCTCTCTGGAGGGGTCCCGGAACTTTCCCCCGGAAATTTCCGGGGCGGAAATTCCGGCCTCCTGGCCGGAAGTTCCGGCCCGGAAATTTCGGGCGGAAATTGGCTAAGTCATTTTTGGGATCCCTCTCTGGAGGGGTCCCGGAACTTTAATCCGGAAGTTCCCCCGGAAATTTCCGTGGGGCGGAAATTCCGGCCTCTGGCCGGAAGTTCCGGCCCCCTGGAAATTTCTGTGGGATTTCGACTAAGTCTTTTCGGGGCCTCTCTGGAGGGGTCCCGGAGGTTGTGGGCGGAAGTTCTCTCCGGAGATTTCCGGCCCACCGGAAATTCCGGTACCGACCGGAAGTTCCGGCCCTTGGCCGGAACTTCCGGCCCTTTAACCCGGAATTTCCGGCCTCCCGATCCTGCAACGGCTAGAAATCCTGGAGGGGTAAATACCCCTCCACCTACCTCCAGCTCTTAGCTCTTGCACCCTCTCTCTTCATTAAAAGCAAAAGCTCATAATTGCAAGATCTCTCAACTCCTCCAACCAAAAGCTTTGATTCTTGGAGGATTGAAGGAGGAGGACCCGATCTACATCTTCACCAAGCCGTTTTTCATTTCCCCCTCATTCACTTGAGGGATTTCTCTTCTAGGGTTAGCTTTGTGTTACCCTAGATTCTTGTGCTCACTTGTTGTTGTAATTGTAACAGAGTGTTGATTTGGGAGCCCCCAATTAAGTTGTGGGTGTGTGCCCCAAGAACGTTGTAAGGGCTCCGGATTCCGCCTTGAAGGACTCCGATAGTGGAAGGTGAACTAGGCCTTTGTGGCGAGGTTCATCGGAGAATAGGGTGAGGCCTTTGTGGCGTTGAGTAGGCCTTCGTGGCGAGCTCACACCCCTCCAACGAGACGTACTCCCTTAACAAGGAGGAACTCGGGAATACATCCTTGTCTCCGCGTGCTTCCATTTCGGTTATCTCTTTCCTCCCTTATCTCCCTATTGTGTTTCTTGCTTAGTTGTTTTTGTCCTTGTCATATAGATAAATTCACCGTAGTTGCATATCTAGAGAATTTATCTTTTATGTCAAGCCTAAATTGAAAAAGAAATAAAAATTGGGTAGCACCTATTCACCCCCCCCCCTCTAGGTGCTCATACGATCCCCTTTCNGTGTGCGTGTGGTATAGTCGGCCATTTTTTCGCTCACTTTTCTTTTTGAAATAGCATCGGAATGGATTTGTGAAATGTGATTAGAGGTGGTGTACTGGTGCAGCATAGTTAGCAGCATTTTGTTGTGACTAAATTATTTTTGTGGTGAGAGGGTGCAGTGGTTGGGGGCGCCAAGTTTATGTAAATGTTGGCCATGTTCAGTTGTTCAAATTCCTGTCATGCAATTTCTGGGTGTTGATTTGTGTGATAACCCTGTCTTGGCCCATATATGGAGAAATATTCATGTGATAGTGGTGTGAATTGTATCTTGCACTATGATGGTGGTGTGAATTGTATCTTTGCAATATGATTATGGTTCTCTTTTAGATATGTTTTGGTTTCAGTTTCCCTTCTGTCGCAATAGAAATATCTTTTTCACGGCAGGCTGTTCCTGATTGTCAACTTATTGCAGCTTGCTTCAATTTGTGGGTTTACAAATAGGAAATAGCTATGCAAACTTGAATGTTGTAGTTTCTCTTTAGAAAGAACACGAATGCTGTAGTGCTATCAAAGTAAGGTGGGTTGTTCCTTGTTTTATCATCACAAAATGTTGATCAGAATATCAGATCATGTTCCTGTCCACGTACTTCCCTAGAACACACTTGAATTTCTGCAAAGTAATCTTCTAATCCATGTTAAAGATTGTCATCGGTTTAATGTTTGTGCTGGACTTTGTTAAAAATATGTTTTTATGATCTAGGTAAAATGGTATATATTTTAGGTGGCGTCTGCCTGCTAATTCTAGGGTAGAATCAGCCGTCTTCGAAGTCGTGCCACCTGCGCGCGAGATATCAATGCAACACCAAACTTCCCTTTAGATGGTATGTAAAAAATGTGGAAAAATGTTGCAACATTTGGAACATGCTCATGAAGGAAAAAAAATATCAATGTATGCAACAAATCATCTTTAGTCGGTAGCAAAAATGTTGGAAAAATGTGCCACCGTTTGCAACCAAAAAAACGGATCCAATATATGTGTCCAACGTAGACAATATCGCAAAAATACGTTTGCAATAACTTATGCTTACACAATAGAAACGGTAAACAGTTGTGGCATTTTCCAAACACCGACTGTACATAAAAAAACTCAAGCTTATGAGGGGAGGGCAAGATCTAGTGCTGTAGGTGATTTTCCCTGCCGTGGTGCTCCATCGGTTGGAGCCGGAGGCGACAGGGAAATACTTCATCGGGGGCTCCGTCAATAAATTTGTGGTCTCCTTTGTCTTGTTCTCGAGCTTCGTCTCTGTGGTTCTTCTCCCATGGCCATGGTGATGGTAGTGGTGGTGGGGGTGGGGGGGGGGGGGGGGGGGGACCAGTGCAGTATCTTATGGAGTTGGAGGAAGGCCTTCCGGTGCTGCTGCTTGGTACTGGTTGGCTGCCCTCCAGTTTCTCCAGCGAGCTCCTGAGGTGGGAGGTTGGCGGAAGAGTTATAGAGGCGGGAGGCCCCTTGAATAAGCGATTTTGGCGGGGAAATGGCTTGGGGTGCAGTTCTGGGAGCGGAAAGTTTGCCATCGTCTGTCATAGCTGAAGGGCACCTGCTCCTCCCTTTCTTGTTGGTGTCTGATTGACGGGGAAAGGTCTACAAGCCCCTGGCCGAAGTGCCATGTCGACCTGGCGTGGTTTGCTCCCGCCGTTGCGCCCCAATTGGCTTCTTCCCCGACGCTGCCGCAGGTGCTTGGCTCAAGCTCAGTGGAGATGGAGCCGGACTTGTTTGTAATTTTTTTTATGTTTGAGCTCCTTCCTATAAAATGTAACTCCACCGACAGTTATTAATGCACCTACTCGGTCTTTCGGGCCTTTTCCCGTTCAAAACACTGACCTCCATCGTCAACAGTGGAGGCACCGCCATAAACCGATTCAAGATCATCGACAATGAATCCACCACGTCTGATTTCCGTTGGAGCTAAAAATCGAGTGACCTCTAGACCAATCCACTCATAGACTTCCCTTCTCCGGTTCGACAATAGTGTCCATAAGCGGCAAGCTGTAAGACCTCTCCACTAGGCAGAAGATGAGAAGGAGCGAGGATGAGACATCTCTTAGGGTTCGTTTGGTTCACTTGGGATTGAAGTGGATTGGAAGGGACTGAGGGGGGGGGGGGATTAAACCCCTTTTAAGTCAAAATCCTCCCACATCCACTCCACTCCAATCCTCTTGGACAAGGGATTAATCGAACATGGCCTTATCGATGCAGCGAAGACAAGATAGACAACACGGGAAGCGATGCCTGTGGATGTAATCATTTTCCTGTATTATTATTTGCCTATTAAGAAATCCACATATCCAGGATGGATGCAAGTGCAACCAGGGGTTGCACACGACACTTGGTAGATTTTTCTTTATAAAATAACAAAATTTCACCATTTGTGCTACCGCTAAAAAATAGTTTTCGACGGCTATGGCAATACATCAGTTGTCTAACTCCTCCCCTGCATATATGTCTATTTTGTCACCCACACGTGGGCCCTCCAACTAACCGAAGTAACATTGGGTGTAAGAGCAACTCTAGCAGATACCGAATAAGGCCCCGTCCCGAAAAATAACTGTTTTTTTCCGGGTCCGGGCAAAATCTCGGACAGATCAGATCCCGTTTAAGCCCCCCTACCGGAATTGTTTTTCAGGGAGCAGGATATTTCGACCCCGGTGCCGAACTGCTTCCGTTTTCGTGGTTTCTTTTCCCGCATCCCGTACTGTTGGCGCGAACGCTCCCGCGCTGAACATTCAGCTCGCCCGCGCCTCTTCCTCCACGCGCCTCCCGCCGCCGCCGCATCTCGCCGCCTCGCCGCGTCCCCCTCTCCCGCCCCCGCTTCCACCGCACCGCGGGAAAGGGTTACCGGCCACCGGCGACTCGATTCCGCTCAGTTCCTGGCCCGGGGGAGCCGTGTCCCAACCGCACGGACGTGGCCGCCGTCGCCGGCATGGATCTGGCGCCGAGGTCGCGCGCGAGCCCTGTTCCCACCGGGAGCGGCTTTTCCCGGCGGATCTGACTAGCCCGGAGACTCTCTCCTAGTCGCGCGGCTGTCCGGCCGTCGTTTTGCTCCATTTATTCATTTGAGATTGTTGTAATTCAAACCATTTATGTCCTTTCGGACAATTTGATATTGTTTTAATTATGGGGATTTAAACATTTGTTGTAATAATGAATGATTGTATTGTGTGATGTTAAAATATTTAATATATTGAATTTGTATTGATGTTTGATGAATATTATGTTGTTTAAAATCATGAATTTGATAGCAAATATGCAAAAAAAAAAACTTTTCCGGTACCAGTACGCTGTGTACCACATCTGTTCTGTCGCGGGCCGCAGCGGGATACGGGATAACCTTTTTCTGCTCAACTGGATAACTTTTATCCTGTATGAAATTATTCGGTATCTGCTAGAGTACTTGGGTGTAAGTGATAATACAGAATACTGAATAACCACGAGGGGGTTTCCACGAAGGGCCATGCATTTCCCCACTCGATCTGGGCTGCGCATGGTTGATCGAACGGCCGTCTGACAAACAACACGATCCAGGAAAGGAGAGGCAGGTCACCGCCGCCGCCGCCGCCGTCGTCTTGCATCTCCGCCTCCGCGTTGGGCCAGCTTGTACGAGACGAATCGATGGCGGGCGCCCCAGCCGTGTATCGGCGGGTGATGAAGGCGGTGCAGAAGCACGTCGGCAGCGGCGCCGATAAGAAGCACTTCCGCGAGTTCGTGGCCGCCGAGTTCCGCAGCCCCGTCGGCACGGAGGCCGACGCCAAAGCGAGGCTGCGGCTGGGCGAGGACTACGCGTACCATCTCACCAGCATCCAACACCAGAAGGTCGGTCCTTTCCTGGATACACTTACGATGCGGGGTTTTTGGTTGCTACTTCCGATTAGAAGGTGTGCTTACTTGTGTTCGATGAAATGCTAAAGAAGAGATTAATACACGAACGATTATTACTTTCGTAAATTTGCGCCTGCGATAGTTTGGACTTGCAGTGAATTGGTCGCCCTGTGATTCTATGTATTTTCTATTACGTGTTAATTGTTTTGTCAATGCTTTGGAGGTTCAAATTTGAATGGTTATATTTAACGAAAAGAAACTTCTGTAGTGTATTACAGTACACAGAGCGTAAGATGATGTGCTTATTTGATTCCTGATTTACATAATTCAATCCTGTTTGATCACCATTTTAGAGTGTTCCTCTGGTGATCTAGTTTGAATGGTGATATCTAACTAATAGAGTTTGCGTTTATAAGTGATGTTATTATACGAGAATATACTTGATTATTTTTGCCGATTTCCATAGTACAATCACGTCTATTTAGATTGAGCAAGTCATTCACATGATCATATCCTTGTAATGGTGGCATATTACCATCGGCTTTTCATGCACTGTGTACTCGACTAACTCTGTCAAATATGCTTGATTGTCCAGGAACTGTTATTCTCATATAATATAGCTGTGGACCGATCTGATGAAATGAAGAAGATATTGAATAAATCTGCTGCCAGTGTAGGCCTTCAGCTTCCAGATGTCTACCAGCCGTGAGAGCTTCTTTTCTGCTAGTCTGTTCGACCTGTGGTACTGTCTCCCGGGCAACTTTGCTTGAGTTACAAAATTCCAGTTGTTCTGGAAAGTTTAGCTTGCTAGCTGTAAGCAGCTGTACTCTTCCGAATAATGAGCAATGGCATCGATTCCGTTGTTGTTTTACACTATCTTGTTCTATGGCGTATAATATTCCTTTTGATGTTGATCTATGAGAATGCGTCATTCCTTGTTGTAATTTGCACAAAGTCTAATTTGTTGTTCGGTACTTCCTCCGTTCCGAACTATAAGATGTTTTGGATATTTAAATATGGACTAGGTACGGACTGAAATGAGTGGATCTACACACTAAAAAGTGTCTAGATACATCCGATTCAGAACAAAACTAAAACATCTTATATTTTTAAACAGAGAGGGTAGTTTGTTCCTTTCTCTGACCCTTCAGTTTTACATTTTGTGTATTTTTTTTGCGAAGAACTTCAATTGTACCCACCTGACCTAGTTTATTACAAATTCATGAATGAAATCCCTCAATAGAAGTATGGAACCATTCAAGCTCTTCACCCTGCTAGCCTACTTTTGCCATGCAAAGCACATGCCCTAGTATTAGGAACATCTAATGTAAAAATGTGCAAACGATACAATTGGAGATGTTGATGATACTTCAGTTCATTACACTATCCTTAAAAGCATTTTCTGATGAAAATTAATAGTCCTGCACTTCCTTTTTCTATACATTGTAAAGAATGCTGTCAACTCATAGTGGCCATATCTATGGACGGATTCTCAACTAGATACGAGTAATACTTATCACCTCATGTCATTCAAGGGCTGGGTAGAAATTCTATCTGAGTGTTATCTTCTTTAGCATTGCACTGACCTATGTCATTATCAGATATTGCATTACCTTCTGTGGATGTTCGTGCAGGACTTGTATTTGAACTACTAATTTCCTTAGCATCACCCTTGCTTGTTTCTTCCTTACATGCTGCCGTAGATGCTACTGATGTTCCAGCACCTTCACTTCCTTTTTGTGCCCAAGCTAGAGAAGGCACTGTTTTGTTGCCATTGTTCCTATTCTTGTCATATGAACCATCTTCGAAGGAACCATAGTCTATGTTCTGCAGTACTGTTGGAATCTGTATCCCCCCTACGAGTACTTCCTTCTCTCGCATCTCTAGATCAACCTTTTCCCTTGCGCCAGTCACATCTAACCCAATGTATGGAGTGTAGAACCCAGCTTCCAGTGCGCCCTCACCTACCTGTGAACGGAAGTCGTTCATAGGAGGAGGGATCTTGGTGAAGAACACTTCAGCGAAGTTTTTGGTGATGCTCTTTCGGTAAGGGTTATCCTTCTTATCATAATTGTATCTGAAGTTTTCGTATGTTGTCTGCACAATTTGTAGTTCATATCAGTAAAACTATGCGATGATATTATATGTAGTACTACAATAATAAGCATCGCAAATGTTAGAACTTCTATATCACTAGATATCACGAGCGTTTAATTCACGCTCGAGTGAGTCATCTATATATTTCTAATACGGCTCTGCCCCATGTTTTCACCAGGGCAGGAAATTCACATTTTCATGCTGTTTCTACTTGATTGACCAAGGCAGGAAATACACATTTTCCTGCCCTTCCATCTTGGTATATGGAATTGCTAGTTCAAGAGACCAGACCTATGTATTGTCTAGTATACTCAAGTGCATTACTCGCAGTCCAAGAGCTATAGCTGCAGCAAGAATCTAAAATTGCAGTAGGAGGAAGCAAATTTTACCTGATTAGTACTGATCAGATATAGATGCAATACTGTCAGGCCACCAACGAACCATACGACAATGGAAGTATAGATGATTAACACAAAAGAGTACACTTCCTTGCGCAAAGCTTTCCAGATGGAGCCACCGTTGTCTTCCCTTTCGCCATAGACATTCAGCCATGAGAAGATTAATACGGACATGCACAGGAATGTTGATGTGGCTATGAACAGAAAGAAGAAGCGGTAGTTCCTCTGCGAGGGAAAGGGAAAATGTTGGGATTATGATGGGTCAACTGCAAATATCAATGTGACTTGGTGAGTATTTCCGTGTAAGAGATTGTTGCGTTCTTGACAAAACACTTATATGATGCTCAATGTTGGCCTAATCTGGTCTTTCGGTGCATGCTATTCTTCCTTGCTGTTAAGTTCTCTTCATTGTGAGAAATTCTCATGGAACTATGTTCTTGTGGCCTTAAAAGTCATCTAGTGAGATATATGTTAATGTTAGGTATAGTTCAGGCTTCTGTCACAAAATTCGCCGCTCTGTTTCCTGTAAGGTGAACTTAATGCAAATCTAGTCAGATAATGGAATGCGCTAATAACTTGCTGTCACTAGTTGTATGTTCTGATTCAACTTAATTGGTTTGTAAAAGTTTTGTGAAACTTAGACTAGTGTCGCAACTGTAAGCATACGTTGAAATCTCTTGGTAAACTACATCTTTAGAGATAGCGTAACTTTGCCATGAAAATTAAAAGCAAGAGGTGATTAAATGTGTTAAACTAGGTCTGAACTTCTACGTGGGAACAACATTTGACCATTTCTCTAGCTGCCTTTTACTGAAAATAAAGTTCAGCCAACAATGGCTTTGCTCTGCTAGATGCATATCATATATGCCTACTGTTAGGGGAATAAGCAGTAACTGACAGATGGTTTGTCGCTGAATAGAATGTCAGAATCAGACTTAATGCACATCATCATTTGCGTACTTACAAGCCCAATGCACTGGCCAATCCATGGGCAGTGGTGATCAAACTTCTGGACGCAGTTGTTGCAGATGGAGCAGTGTGAGGATCTTGGCGGGCGGTACCTGAGACAGGTCTCGCAAAACTTCAGTTTCACTGTGAAGCCATTCACGTTCACGTCCTTCGTCCGACGAAACCTCATCCGTGGGGTGCCCCCGAGACTCCACTCCATCGATGGCGTGGTGGGGAGGTGTCGTTCGTCAGCTTCAGGCGGCGGCGCTCTTGTGTTTCGTGGCACTATTCCCGGGTCTCTGGCCGATGTCATGAACAGGAAGAACAGGTCCTGCAATTTTTTGGCGGACGTCACAAGGGTTATTGATGTAGTGTTGCGCGTGGTATCTATACTGGCAATTGGAATCTTAAAATCCTAAAGGCCTTGTTGATATCAGTTTCAGGTGTGAGGGCTGGAATGGTTGTTGACTCCATCCATTGTGATTGTTGGGGTATGACAGCAGAGCTGTTGACAAAGGTGCCACTGAAGATATGCAGACAGCAAGATGAACACTAACCACTAATGTTGTGATGATAACAATCAGCAGTGCGGCCCGGTGCATGTGTGGTTGTCCGTCGGAGCGATAGAACTTGGACTGCATCTGGTAGCAGAAGACGATGGCGGGGCCAGCGACGAGGAACGTCGACAGCAGCAGCGAGGCTGCATCTGGGCCGAGTATAAGCCGTCCACCGCACAGGAATACCTGCAGAGACCATGGATGAATCTTTGAGGTGAGTACAGTCTGCTCTCTCACACGGGTAAAGCTTTCAAGAATCCTCGTGTCAGCTGAAAGGCTATCTACAGTTTCGCAGCTGCCATGGCGCCAAGCTCTCCTGACCACAACACAGAGAAGTAGGCGATGATGGGAGTCGAGCAAGCATGTACTTACGTTGTTCCCCTTCCAGGCCTGGTAGAGCCGCTTGGGCTTGGACGGCGACGACGACGGCGGCTCAACCTCCGACGACGCCATCATCTTGTTCCTCCTCTCGCTGTTGCTGCTTCAAGCATGGGTGAACTTGAGATTTCCTGTGTCTGCCTAGCTCTGGTCGACGACGACGAGACAGGCAGATGCAGCCGTCGGTGGGGAAGATGGCGATGACATTGATATTCCGACGTTGTTGGGTTGGTCGCGCACCGCGCTGCTAGCGTACTTCGCTGTTGTTTAAGGCGTTGGTGCAGGCAGGACAAACGTTGGACTTTGGAGCATTGAGGAAAGCGAGGGAGAAGTTTTGTTCGTTTGTTTGTCCGTCTTGGTTAGGCGCGGACAAGGGACGGGGCGGCGATCCCAATTGACCATGATGTACATCTCTCCTTTTCGTTTCCCTTGCACGCACTTTGTGAAATTATGGTCGCCAAACCACACAACAGCTAGGATGAATGGTTTTTGCCTTCGTTTGTGTTCAGCGTCACAACAGATTCTGCAAATGTTATGAAAAAAGCCGATTGGTGGTGGGCCCTGCATGTCAGATTCTGGAAATGTTATGAAAAAAGTGTTTACTCTAAATATCAACTTAGCTAATTGTTCACGTTCTTAACAATTATTTCAGAACATCTCTTTTTCCTAGATTGTATAAAGTTCCCTCAACCAAACTAAGAATTAAACCCTTTCAGATAAATGACTTAAGTCAGAATTCCATAGGATATGGAATCCTACGAAGTTAGATGATCTTTTTAGCTGGGACAAATGTTTTTGCCGGATTAGAAACAAGAAACGAGAGGGAGCGGCCTAGGGTTTAACCCTAGCCGCCGCCACCTACCCGTTGTTGGAGTCTCCGCCTCCTCTGATTGCCGCTCCGACGGCGGGAGGGGTTGGGGACCTTGGACCTGAGCTCGGCCCTGTTGCATGGTCCCTAAAGTTACAGTTCGGTTTTGGTCTCCATATCAGCATTGACGAGGTGTTGGCGACAATGTCGCTTTTGGAATAAGGTCCCCCCGGCCTCTTCCTACCTCGTCAATGTTTCCGCGTCGGCGAAGCTAGGGTCGGTGAGGGTAGGAAATGTCTGATCTGTTGGATTCCTTTGGATCTTGGCAGTTGGTGGTCGTTCAAGGGAAATTGTTTGCATATCTATGGTGCAACATCTTCGATCTCTTTGTTCGTTTGGGTATGCGACAAGATTCGGTTTTTCAAGCCACTGGATTGATGGTGAAGGATTGCAAGCCTGTGTTATTTGGTGTGCGTCCCCAGTCGATGTTTCATCAGCGGTTATTCGATCTCGTTGATTGCAGCGAGTGGCTATTGCAGTCTTCAAAGCCTTGGTTGGCGAGGACGTTTGCAAGTGTTCCAGTCTTTTGTTGCTTGTTCAGTGCATGTTTTAATTTCCGACAGTCGTTGAACATTCTAAGAAGTCGAAGAAGACGACCAATACGATTTTCAGTGTATTTTTATTTTGTAATGACTGTGTTGTATCGAGTTATATTTTCTTTGTACCGTTGTTGTTTTCCTTGATAAATACCGGATATAACATGCCTTTGGGAACTCTTTTCTCAACAAAAAAAGTTTGCCCTAATCCCAAATAATTTAAATCTTAAGAAGTCTCTTCTTACGTTCGGAAGTTCCCATCAACCTTTTTATTATGTCCACTACAAGAGTATATGGCATATCGTGGTGGATATGTAAGACGACGAAACATAAAAGTGCTTTCCAAAGTTATTTTGACAGCTTATAGGGTTTGTGCGGTGATTGGCAAAGAATGTGCATAACCAGGCGCCATGGTCTAATATCGGCACATAACATGTTCAGTGGGTCCCACGCGGGAGAGTGTGAAGGACATCATATTGACTAGTCAACCGCGCCTCGCTGACTGGTGTATCCCACCACCACCGAGCTCTCTTCCTTCCACCAACACACTGCGCATGGATCGATCCATAGATCCTCTCCTTCTTATTCCTCCTCCTCTTCCACCTCTCTCTCTCTCTCTCTCTCTCTCTCTCTCTCTCTCTCTCTCTCTCTCTCTCTCTCATCCCGATGAATCGATCACCTTCTCAATGTGTTCCGGGCATGCACCCCCATGATCCACCATGGCAATAGTGTCGGCTCCGGTGGAGGCGCTCCTCTCCAAGTCCTTCTCGTCGACCCAGATCCTAGCGCGGCGAGATCCTGACACTCCTTTCATCCCTCTCGTGCCGGCTCTGCTAGACCGAGGCAGGGCAGGTTGGCTCGGCTGGGCCAAGCTGGGTTACACAGAAGCACATGCGGGAGTCATATGTTTGGTTGGTTCGAATTGTCCATCCTAGCTAGCTGGCTGGGCTGAGAGAAAAGGAAAAAAAAAGAAAGAAAAATAAGGGGGGAATGTGCCAGTTCGTTTGATCCCGGTTTGATCTGCAAAATAAAAGAATAAATAAAATCTTCAGTAAACCCACATATGTAGAAAAAATCCTAATCAAAGAAAAAAGTACAATCATGATCATAAGCCTCAATAAGAATTCTCGCCCTACCGGCTCAGAAGGTTCAGTTTTCCGCCTGTGTTTCCGCCAGCCCCCTCGTCACCGGTTGCACCAGAAGACGAAATCACGAATTGGACGTTAAATTGCAGTTTTAGTTTCAATCATATTGAGTGTTTGTGTCCCTGTAAAAATTATCCTAAACGGTGGAAGATGGCATTGCATGAAGTAAGGCAAATGGCTCTACTCATGTCCTGCTTTGGCCATCTGTGACACACATAAGTGGCACTAGAGAGCCTGTAATGTTTTCGTCCCGCAGACAATGTCTCTAGATCATATGGCTTGCTGTCCGACACTTCACCTGTCTTAATGGCGGCTGCGGTGGTGGTGATGGTGAAATCTTAATCGTCTGAGACTTTAACAAGACAAAATAAAGTTTGAGGCATCTCACCCGGATCCAGGCCTAGCAAAGCCAGCCCTGGCTACCATGGGCCAGCCTTGGGCCTGTGACCAAAGGCCCATTCAATCTTAAGGTGAAAGTTGTTACACGTGATAGGTAATAAATGACAAAGTTAAGCAACATCAAACCAAAGGGGACATGAGCTTCTAACAAGGAAGAGAAAAAACCACGGGCGCCAGCCAGTAAAACTTCACTATATCGGGTGAGGTTACAAACCACCGAGATTTACAGTGTGTGTCTTATCTCGTGCGGCGGCTTACAAGAGGTACTTATAGTGGTCCAGACCTGATCTAGGTCGGTAACAGTGGAACCCTAATCCAAGTCGGTAACAACTCGTACGGTACTCCGGGGGCCGCGCCCCCGCACCCCCAGTAGGCCTCCTGCCTTGGGGCAGACTGATGGGCAAAGTTCTACCTTGCTTCGCTCCGTCAGAACTTAGCCGCCATTTAAAATGAATTTGGATCACCACAAAAATAACAAAAGTTGATTTTTTTAAAGGTATATAAAGGCTGACCCATGTTAGCCCATTGCCTACCTGACCTGACCGCACGCATTAGGTGCTAAGCGGATACTTTAGTGTTCTCTTTTGGTCACCCTTTTTTTCGAGAGCACTTTCGGTCACCCTTTTTAATTTGTTCTAAAATATTATCTTGAGACTATCGGCGACGGGCCTCGTTTCGCTCCGTCAGAACTTGGCCGCCCTTTAAATGAATCTGGTCACCACAAAATAACACTCCACCTTGAGACAAATTCCATCTTGTAGCATAAAACGAATCTTCACCCTGAACATCAAAACAAAAATACTTTCGGCGCCAAATAGCCTCTTGGACTAAACAGTGATACCAACTAAGCTTGAGCAAAGTTCAAACTTAGCAACAGGAACTGGCTTTGTCATCATATCAATAGGATTATCATGAGTACTTATCTTGGATACCGTCAGCTTACCTTGTGCAACAACACCACACACATAATGGTACTTGACATCAATGTGCTTTGCTCTCATGGAACATCTGATCTTTAGTAAGGTAAATAGCACTCTGACTGTCACAAAATAGGTTAATGCAAGTATCATCTTCACAAAGCTCGGCAAACAGACCTTTCAGCCAAACAGATTCTTTACATGCTTTAGCAATAGCCATGTACTCAGACTCAGTAGTGGATTATGCAACAACAGACTGCAAGGTAGCCTTCCAGCTAACAGCACACCCATTAATAATAAATACATAACCTATGAGGGACCTCCTCTTATCCAAATCGGCAGAAAAATCTAAATCCACATAGCCTGCGAGTCCCTCACCAGTCTTGCCAAACTTCAAGCAAGCTTTGGATGAGCCGCGAAGGTACCTGAAAATCCACTGAACAACTTTCCAATGTTCTTTACCAGGATTAGCCATGTATCGACTGACCAAACTCATAGCATATGACAGATCAGGACGTGAACAAACCATAGTATACATCAAGGAACCAACAACACTAGAATACGGAACTCGTGACATGTACTTAATATCTTCGTCAGTACTAGGACATTGCAGCGCTGACAATTTGAAATGAGGAGCAATAGGAGTGCTAACATACTTTGCATCATGCATGTTAAAATGATGAAGATCTTTCTTAATGTAATTCTCCTGGCTAAGAAATAACAACCTAGATTTTCTGTCTCTTGAAATTTCCATACCTAGAATTTTCTTAGCGGGACCAAGATCCTTCATCTCAAACTCACTACTCAATTGCTTCTTCAAAGTAGTGATCTCTTTCATGCTCTTGGCAGCAATTAACATATCATCAACATATAACAACAAGCATATAGACGATCCATCAAAAAACTTAATGTACACACAACTATCATATTCAGACCTATTAAAATCAATGCAACATCATAAAAGAATCAAACCTTTTATACCACTACCGAGGAGACTGTTTCAAACCGTAAAGAGACTTCTTTAACTTACAAACAAAATCCTCCTTACCAGGCACTATGAACCCTTTAGGTTGGTCCATGTATATCTCCTCCTCGAGTTCTCCATGCAAAGACGCAGTCTTCACGTCTAACTGCTCAAGCTCAAGATTATGCATAGCAACAATACTAAAGAAAGTATGAATAGAACTATGCTTGACAACTAGGGAGAACACATCATTATAATCCACATCGGGAATTTGGCTGAAACCTTTAGCTACTAACCTTGCCTTAAACCTTGGAGGCTCATTAGGAGACAAACCTTCTTTTCTCTTAAAGATTCACTTGCAGCGGTCAACCTTCTTTTGTTTAGGCAAGCGCACAACATCCCATGTGCCATTTTTCTCAAGTGATTGCATCTCCTCATGCATTGCACCAATCTACTTGTCACGGTCAACCGAAGCAGTAGCTATAGTATATGTAGCTGGTTCAACATCATGTTCGACCTGTTCAACACAACTCAGAGCAAAGTAAACAACATCACATTCTTCAATTAAACGAGTAGGATGAACGATGTTTATCCTTGGCTGATCAGCAACAATGGATTGTTGCTGCAAAACAGGAGGTGAGGTTTGCGCAATATCCCCCTCAACAATTTCAGTTACCTCCTCATTCAGGTGCTCCACCTGCAAACGAACCTATGGTTCGTCCTCATCAGAAGAATCTGGCACAACATCAGTAAACAAACTATCCTGATACATAACAGATTCATTAAATACACCACTCCTACTGAAGAAAGTCTTTTTGGTTTCCGGATTCCATAACTTATATCCTTTTACTCCGGAACCATAACGAAGAAACAAGCACTTCACAATTCTAGGCTCTAACTTTCCATTATCAACATGAGCATAGGCAGTGCAACCAAAAACTTACAATTGTGAATAATCAGCCGGCTCACCAGACAATACCTCAATAGGAGTTTTCTTGTCAAGTGGGATGGACGGTGACCTGTTGATCAAGTAGCAGGCAGTGTTGGCAGCCTCAGCCCAAAAATGCCTGTTCATGCGAGCGTTGGACAACATGCAGCGGGCCTTGGAGATGATCGTCTTGTTCATCCGCTCGGCTACACCATTCTGCTTAGGCGTGTACGGGATGGTGTGATGCCTGACAATGCCTTCTTGCGTACAATAATCGTCAAAAGCATGCGCACAAAATTCGCCACCATTGGCAGTACGAAGCAACTTCACCTTGCTCTCAGTTTGACTTTTAATCATAACTTTGTATTCTTTAAAAGCAGCAAAAGTATCATCTTTAGTTTTCAGGAAATAAGGCCAAACTTTTCTAGAGTAATCATCAATGATAGTAAGCATGTAACGAGTACCATCATAAGAGGGCTTACGTGACGCCCCCCACAAATCAGCATGTACATAATCAAGTGTACTTTTGGTGGTGTGAACGGAAGCATTGAACTTAACTCTTTTATGCTTACCAAAGATGTAGTGTTCACAGAACTTCAGCTTACTCATTGTGCAGCCCTTCAGAAGTTCTCTCTTGATCAATTCTGCCATACCAAGTTCACTCATATGTCCAAGACGCATATGCCAAAGGTTAGTGGTACTTGGATCATCATTAGTAACAGCAGCAGCAACGGAACCAGACAAAGTGCTACCTCTAATAACATATAACTTGGCAGAATTCATATCACCTATCATAATAATGAGAGAACCTTTGGATACTTTCAGGCGTCTATTCCCTCCGGCATACTTGTACTCGTCACAGTCAAGGGTACTGTGCGAGATCAAATTTCTCTCCATGGTTGGTATGTGTTATACTCCATCCAATATGCGTGGCATGCCATCACGTGTCTTGATCTTAACAGATCCAACTCCAGCAATGTGACATTTGTTGTCATTGCCCATACGCACAAAGTCTCCAGTCTGCACCGACTTATAAGAACTGAACCAATCTTTGTTACAACAAATATGAAACGAACATGCAATATCAAGAATCCATTTATCATCACGAGTAACACATGCAACAAAAACAGCTAGGCATTCACCATCAAAACTATTATCAGCAGCAACAACAACAACCTTACCATTACCATTACCGTCAGATTTATTTTTCGGTTGGTAAGTACCGTTCATTTTCTCCTTGTTCTGCACCTTTCAACAATCATCAATAGTGTGATTAGTTTTCTTACAATACCTACAGAATTTGTCTTGTCCTTGGGATTTGGAACGCCCTCTGTCGCCCTTGCTCTTATCTCGCTGCTCAGGCCTGCCTCGAACCTGCAATGCATCGCCCTTGGAGGACGATGTGTCAGGCTGTACCATACCTTTCATCTTTTCCCTAGTCTGCAGGGCCTCATATACTTCCGCAAGGGTTAGATCTGTAGGGTTCGTTGCATAGAAAACAAAAAATTTCCTACAAAACAGGCGGAAGAAAACCAACGGATCTAGATCTATTAGACGAAGGTAGCGAATATGAGATCCAATCTCTTACCCTTGAAGAACGATCAAACGCGTTTGGTCGGTGCAGGGGTTGGCTAGTCGATCCCCGCAACTAGACTCATCTAGTCGCGAGGAGATGTATTATCCGATGAAGCGCCGCACGAGCAGCACCTCCACGGTACCCACACGTACAACTTGATGAAGACTTCTTCTCCTTTATCCCGCAAGCGAGGAAGAAGTGGCTCGTGAGATCCCAGCAGCACGACGGCGTGGTGGTGGAGGTTTCCCGCGGACAAGGCTTCGCCAAGCCGTGCAAACGAGAGAAAGAGGAGGGAGGAGAGGGGTGGCGGCTAGGGTTTCATGGGGGTGCACCCCAGCCCTCCCCCCTCCTTATATAGGCGTGAGGGGGCTGTGGGGGCGCCCCGAACCCATCTAGGGCTGGCCAAGGGGGGTAACTTGCCCCCCCAAGGCGCCCTACTTAGGGTTAGGGCTACCCCCACTTGCCTTGGCCGCATGGGCCTTGGGGACCAGGTGCGGCCAGCCCATGTGGGCTGCGGCACCTCCCCTCGGTCCATGTTGGTCCTTTCCCGGTTCATGGGCCCCACTATGAAACCTTCCGGAACCTTCTAGAAACTTTCGGTACATCGGAAATTCCCGAACTTTTCCGACGCCTCCGAAAACCACTTTCGTTATATGAATTTTATTATCCGGACTCTTTCGGAGCTCCTCATGATGTATAGGATCTCATCCGAGACCCCGAATCAACATTTGATTACACCATTAATTATCTCAACCTAAGCCCTAGCTACAACGAAGCCTTAAGTGTGTGACCCTACGGGTTCGAGAACATGCAGACATGATCTAATCAATAACCAGTAGCGGGACCATGATGTCCATATTGGTTCCTACATATTCAATGAAGTTCTTTATCGCTTGAACCACGATGTCGGGGATTCAATTAATCCTGTATATGATTCCCTTTGTCTCACGATATATCACTTGCCCGAGACTTGATCGTCGATATCACCATACCTAGTTCAATCTCATTACCTGGCAAGTTCTCTTTACTCGTTCCATAATATAGGATCATCGTGACCACCACTTAGTCACATGTTTGCAAACTTCCGGATGCTATATTACCGAGAGGGCCCAGAGATATCTACTCTGTCACATGGAGGGACAAATCCCACTCTTGATTCATGTCACCCAACAGGTACCATCGGAGATACCTGAAAGCCACCTTTATAATGACCCAGTTACGAAGTGATGTTTGATGTCCACAAAGCATTCCTCCGGTAAACGGGAGTGACACAATCTCATGGTCTAAGGAAACTATACTTGACATATACAAAAGCGTTAGCAATGAAACTATGTGACATGATCAATTGCTATGCTTTATCATTGGGTCTGTCCATCACATCATTCTCCTAATGACATGATTTCGTTATCAAGTGACTATAACAAGTCCATGGTTAGGAAACCTTAACCAACTCTTGACCAACGAACTAGTTCAGTAGAGGCTTACTAGGGACACTTTGTTGTTTATAATCCACACATGTATTATGTTTCCGGGTAATACAATTATAGCATGGATAATAAACATTTATCATAAACATGAAATATGATAATAAACAATTTTATTATTGCCTCTTGGGCAAATTTCCAACAGTCTCCCACTTGCAATAGAGTCAATAATCTAGTTAACATTTGTAGCAATCTAACACCCATGGCCTTTTGGTGCTGATCATGTTTTGCTCGTGGAAGAGGTTTATCAAAAGATCTGACGCTTCAGGTCTATTTGTATCTGCATCTATACGCATCACTCATTCTCCAATGAGTACGCATCACTCATTCTCCAATGAGATCGCTTTGTATTTGGTCAGTTGGTGAGACCTTAATTCCCCAGCTAGAATCAATGTCACCACCATTACGAAAATGGAGCTTCATAGTACTCGCATTCTTGGAAATTCACCTAGTTCAATAAAGAACTCCTTGACACAAAATACTCTTCTTATTTGTTGTCAACACAACAACATACTTAGCCTTTGTTGTAGTATCCATCACAATACCTTTTGAAACTCATTCAAAACTAGCATGGAACTTTCTTTCAGCCTATCGTACCACCTTCTATTCAATATATATCTTAATTTGAGATAGAACTATTTGTATATATGACAAGACCCTTAGTGTAACACTTTACAGTAGTTTGTCATTACTATACAGGTAGACTCATCCTTAGTTTTTGTAAAATACATAAGGATCTTTCCCACTGTTGTATAATCATCACATGAATTATCCTGGTATAACACTTTATAGCACATGACTCATCTGGTTGTGTACATATCATGGAACATATGATTTAGAAATCTCAATTTCAATTTTGCTCATGTTGTGTCAAAACACTTGAGTCTTGCTCAATCATCTTCCATGCGGCAAGAACCCCTTCTTATCGTTTCCGTATTGACTTACTTCAATACTTCATCTATGTACGTTGGCTTAACTAAATCAGGCGCCTCAATCTATCTCTATAGATACCCCAATATGTTATTCAGCCTAAGTCTTTTATCAATATAAAAACTTATCCATGTTAATTTAAATTACATACTTTCCAATCAACTATATGTCAACTACATAAAGTATTAGAAATATGTCTTAGCGCTCCCACTTAATTTCTTGTAACTCCACAAGCATCTTCACCGTCAATGATGAAATCAAGCTCTTTTGATAACTTCATTTATGTAAAGATTCCAACTTCGTTATTCTTATTTCAACCATTGAAATTCACATACCTTTCGATCAACTTTTGAATTTAACAAAACTCTTGAACCGTGTCGCATACACGTCCTTGATCAAACTTCCTTGAGAGGAATTCATTTTGTTATTCAACTGCATATCAAAATATGTAACTTTTTCTAGAATTATCCATAAAGACCAAAGTACCGCTACGGAAGATCAAAATCTTTCGTAGTCAACTCTTTGAACTTTGTCGTAAACATCTTTTCGACAAATCGAACTTTCAATGGATCTGAACATCCATGTCTTGTTGATACTATCGTGGATATAATGGCTTATAGCCAATTTACCCATCATCTGCTTTCTTTATAATTTGTAAGACCTTTGTTGTCAACATAACACTTCATTCTCAAACCACAAGTTGGTCTGGGTACAAAGTTTTTTAACGACCTACGTGGTTAAGTTTGCAAACTCTTTTCGATGTTTTTACATCACATGTAGTGTCTTCCATTTAGTCAAAATAGGAAACCCCAGAATAATTTCCGGTGCTGCGCTACTCTTGACATGATGACGAAAATTCTCCAATTTCGTCGAGTTGCACTGTCCTCCCACTCACCTATTTCGCAAGAAACACTTTCTCAAGAAATCTACCTTCCCGACAAACACTTTTGTCTAAGGTTCGGTGACAGGAGAAATACCCAACAGTTTTGGGATAACCTTATAAACACGTAATTATCCGATTTTGGTTGTAAACATTTCACACATGCTATGCATACCAAAATTTAAGAAAATATAATTTCGGGTCACTGCCCAAACCATTATGTCAATTACAATGGATCATAATGGTGAAATTTTAAGTGTAAAGCGGTAGTCTCTAATGCATAAACTACAAAATATAATGGCATTTTATTTAACTTACCATGTCCAACAAGGTTTGATCATGTCTCCTGAACATTCCACACTCCTGTGGGGTTTTTTCGGGAAGCATAAGTTGTGGAACAATTCTGCAACTCCTTAGATGTTTTTGCTAAACTAGTAACTCAAATTTTATTCTTTATGATCCAATCATAAATACTTGATCTTCTTGTTATGATGTTTTCACTTCATACCAATGATACTTCGAACTAATTAAAAAAATATCAAACTCCTTTCTCTTTAAATAGACATGCTCATATATCTACTTAAAACATCGGAGGTGTGAAGGAAAATTAATCCACCACACACGGCTACACATAATGGACCATATACATCAATATGTATAACCTCCACTAAATTAGTCGCCCATTCAACTTTTGCCTATGAACGGTGTTTTAGTCATCTTTTTAGAAAAAGGTCTCACAAGCATCAATTTATTCGAAATAAAATTAACTCCAAAAGTCCATCAACATGGAGTTCCTTCATGTTTTCCTTTCCAATATGAACTAAAATAGGTGGTGTCACAGTTTAAGTGAAATTCTTTAATTTTTCATCTTGCAACGTTTAGCATTTATAGATGTTTTATTTTCCAACGCGATTTATATTAACTCATCCATCAATTATGGAACATGGTCATAGTTTGAACAACTATTTATGCTCACAAACAATCAGAACAAAATAACAATTTATTAAGTTCTTAAAATAAATCTCGAAGTTTTGGTTGGATGCCACGATGAAAAATATAACACTTTATTTCCATTCTTGTCGTGCATCGTCACAATATCTTCTACTAGTTCTTTTAGGCCATTGTATTTCTTGTATTGTATTTGTATGACAAATCATACTATCCAATCCGGTATCCAAAATACCCAAGGAATACATAGTTAACTAGTAAACCACATCTATAACTTGTATATCATTTATATACATCTGAGCTGGACTTTTCCAGTCTTTATTTCTTGCCATATACTTTTGTAATTCTATTTCAGTATTTCCTTTCCTTTATAGAAGAATCATTCAACATCAAACAATGCTAATCTAACTAGCACATGCTCCTTGGCGTGCTAGTCACATACTATCACCTTTGGAGTCATACTTTGAAGTTGATTTCTTTACCCAATATCACCATATCTTTAGCATTCTTCCCAATTCCACTCTTAGCTATCTCCAAGTATAGTAAACAATTTTTACCACATACTTTTAATCCATCCCATCATAACAACTTTGTGATGAAGCTACTGTAGCTCAAAGGAAGGAATTCAGAGAACAATTTTAGTGTCTACAATCCTCGCATATATTCAAGCAATATAAGCACATATTGTCACACTAAATTTTTACTCTGTCATGTTGCCACAAACAAGGTTTCAGATATCAATATATCTTTCACTCCTTGTTTGTATCTGAAAACAATCCTTTTCAGCTTCCAGATTATCTTGATTCTCAAAACATTCTTTTGAAGATCCGGTATTATGGAAACAAGCATGACACCAGATACTAAGTTGGAATTATTGCTCTTTAGATCAATCAACTATTAATCATATGGAGCTAGGTCGGTTTTACCGAAAATTTTGCAATAGGACTCAAAATTAAATTTCACTAACACAGTACCAATCAAAATTGTTCTGCGAGATCATAACAGTTTCATCTCAATTAACAATCTAAGTGCAAGGTAGTTTGTGGATGCCATTTACTACTACAAATCATG